>VZTZ01038495.1:0-61085 GCA_013400955.1 Drymodes brunneopygia | reverse complement strand
AAACCTCCCTTCCTCCCCCGCCCTCCCTGTGGGGGAGCGGAGGGGAAGGCCCAACCTACCAGAGAGAGAAGCAAAGAGATCCTCTCTTTGAGAAGCAGTAGCAGAAGAGGAAGAATATCAGAGGTTCTTTGCCTATATATGGGTTTTCTCCTCAAAGGTGGACCAAGTTTTAATTGGTTTACCTACATATCAATCCTTAAAAGTACCTGGTTATTGGCTCTCTCCCCCAGGAAAGAAGCTGCACTACTTCATGCAGCACAGGTCAGTTCCAAGATTGACATCCCTTGGGCCAAACCAAGACACTAACCAAGAGAACTTAACTGTCCTTTTGAAACTTTAATTGATAGAGACATTTTTCTTTTAAACTTGGGAGATAACACATTTATAGACAGGACAATTATATACCTGAGTCCATATCTACAGACAATAATAACTATTAAAATTCAGTCTGTGACCTACCATGTAGTCCACTATATTTTTAAATAATAGCCCCATACATCTTTCCAAAGTAACTTAACATAATACTAACTATTAATATTTCAAAAGCTGAAGACTTATAATGTTGGTAGTGAGCTTTGTATTAGAAAAGGTGAGTATGCCCATTTTTATGTGATGTAAGGAAATATGGTTACACTGGTGTTGAGCTCCTGACAGAACACATAGATATTTAAAATAAAACAAGTAGATATGCATAAGGAGCTCAACAAACAGAAATAAGTTTATATCTCCTAATTATTTTTTAAACAGCAATCAAATTAATGGCAGCTTTCCAGTAAAAGTAAGCAAGTCAAAAAATCTCAAAATTTAAAGAATAATGGGAGTGATTTGGCCTCAAAACAAGAAAGTTAAAAGAAAGATTTGTTTTAGCTTTCCTTTAATGACTTCACTGATGACACGCTGCTTTGTGCGGCAGTTCTCAATAAACTATTGCCAATTTAGTAGACTACTATTTTTTTCTTTTACAGCAAAGCTGTAAAAGGAAAAGGAATTGTTTTCATTTGGTGGATTTCTGGTCATTCCAATGTTTATATAACATAAATAAGCAAGTCAAGGAGTTTTTTTTATTTGTTTCTTCACTTGCCTAGTGTCATCAGATTTGTTAAAAAAGAACTGGTCTCCATTGTATAGCTAAATTGAATAATATCTTTTAAGAGATTGTTCCCTAGACTGAACATATGGATGTAAAATAAATATTTTGTCAAGCCTGTGGAAAACTGTGTGCTGGCAGCGTGCCCATGGGGCCTGGAGGGCAACATTGTCCTGGGGTGCATGAGGAAGAATGTGGGCAGCAGATCAAGGGAGGTGATCCTCACCCACTATTCGTCCTTGCTGAGGCCACGCCTGGAGTGCCGTGTCCAGATCTGGGCTCCTCAGTACAAAAGAGACAAGGAGCTACTGGAGAGGGTCCAGTGAAGGGCACAAAGATGAATAAGATGATTAAGAGACTGGAGAGTCTCTCTTACAAGGAAAGGCTGAGAGAACTGGGCCTGTTTAGTCTGGAGGAGACTGAGAGGGGATCTCATAAATGCACATAAATATCTCAAAGGTGGATGCCAAGAGGATGGTGCCAGAATCTTTTCTCATGATAGGACAAGAAGCAATGGCCATAGACTAAAACATGAGAAGATCCACCTCAACACGAAGAAGAACTTCTTTACATTAAGGGCAGCAGAGTGCTGGAATAGGCTGCCCATGGAATCTCCCTCTCTGGAGACATGGACACATTCCTGTGTAACATGCTGTAGGTGACCCTGCCTTGGCAGGGAGGTTGAACTAAATGGTTCCCACAGGTCTCTTCCAACCCAAAAAATTCTGTGATTTTCTTACTCATTTCAAATGCTGACTTTTAACAATTACAAGAAAGAAAAAAGTAGTCTTTTCTGTGGTTTACAGTGGCTTACGATATGGTGTTGCATTAAGCACTAGATAAAAATTGAAAGGCAGTTGTTGAGAAGATTGGATTTTCTTGTCTTCTAGAGCAAAACCTCAAAGCCTCATTAACTAAGTAACATTCATCCTATGTGAATAAAAGCTTTTCTCATTTTAGCTTAAATGGTTTTCCTATTCTACCTTCAACCACTTTTCTACCTCAAAGTCCCCTTAAACCTAATCCTACTTTTTTTGAGTTGATTGTAAATTATTTGACTTTTTTTTTAAAACTAAAACGGTTTAAATTAAGCAAAATATTTTTTTAATCTGAAATGAATATTACTATTCAGGTTTTGTTTGGTTGGTTGATTTTTTCTTAGACACAGAGCATATGCAGAATTTTTAATGAAATTTTTGTGTGCATTTAAATGTTTTGAATTTCAAAATGAACAATTGCATGTTAGTTGAAAATTTTTACTATAAAATATTAAGAATTTTCCTTAAAAATTGTCCCAAGTGGTTTTGATTATACTTTTTTCATATGTAGTATGTGTACAGTGCTAGTAATCTGAAAAATCATCATTAAACTTCACAAATTCAGATTAATTTCTGACCAATATCAGTTTAAACTAATAGTGTGCTTTCATAAATATTTCACTAGAATGAAAAAAACGCAAAATGTTTGGTGAAAGAGGAGATTAAATCCAGCCTCTGATTTGTGGGACAGTGACTGAAAGGCACAAAAGCTTACCTCTAATTTGTGAGTTAAACAGTCCAGCCTCTGCTCGCTGATAGCTGAGACATTGCAATTCATGTAAAAGCAAGCTCCTTCTTTTCACCACCCACTCTTAGGCCTTTCCTGAGTTACAAGGACTAAAAGAGGCAAATGAAAAACCCTTGCAGCAGTTACTTCCAGTCAGCCCATATGGAGCACATACACCCTAAGTGAGGTGGGACACATGTCAAGAACCAGAGTAAAACCCTTCTTGCCTCTTACTCTGTTAGAGAACCTTCTTTTCTTTCTTTTCATTCCTCAATAAAAATGCCTCTTCAGTTACTGAGAGAATACTTGAGCATGCTGTAGGTGTATCAGGTGTGAAAGGTTCTCAGGCAGCCTTTCCTACCGTGCATTTCAAATGGCAAGCTCGGTATGTTTCTGGATGGACTTTTTGCCTTCCTCGGACTCATATAGTCCTTAAGCCACAGTAAATTCATGGACAATGCCTTGTTATCCATACTTTGTTGATGGACCTAGGACAGATTTTACACTTGCTGTAATTTGGCTACGTTTTATTTAGGTTGGTCTAGTAGAACACAATTAAATATCCTGTGCACTGTTAAATGAGAGTATGCAGTATTTATTAACTGCTGCAAGAAGTGCCAATAAAATGAGTAAAAACATTGGAGGGCTACACAAAAGATATTTTTTATATAATTAAGCCTCTTCCGGAATTATTTGACAAAATAATGCAAAAAAAAAGCAGCAACTATTTACATAATGGATTTCCTACAGCATGAAGGGTTTCCCTGTAAACCTGCCTCATCTGTGCAATGTAAACAGTATCTACATATTTTCGTCTTTAGTACAGTTGTAAAGTAATGTTTCTTTTATATGAGTCTTATCTTCCAGCTGTAAATTTAATAGTAACTGCAGACTATACCACTGACATTAGTTTTAATGATGTGAGACTCCAATAACTCCTAAAGAGTTTAAGATTAATGCAAAAGAACTTAACTTTGTGAGTCATGACTGACTTTTATTAGTGACTCTGCAGTTTGATTTAGACTGAGACTGGGAGAGAGTACTATTTGCCCATAGAAATGAGAGGCTGTTCATTTTATTATATCATCCATAAGTAATATGTCAGATTCTAATTTCAATAGGGATTCAAATATTTAGGGGCAAGTGGGGTCAAAATTCTTGCACAGACTGCGCAGCACCTAATAGGACTCATTCAAACTATAGAAGCAGGGCTTTGTGGGGGAATCTAATCACCAGTTTCAGACCTATGCTTCAAAAAGCAAAAGCAAGTCTCAAGTAGCAGAGACAGGAAACCACTAAAAAATTATTTGCTTTGTTGGTTCAATAGCAGAGAATGGAGTGTGCTGTTACATCAGATAAGGACATTGTCAAGCTGAAGCCTGATAATTCTTTGTACCCATCTAACCAGACTATTGGAAAAGTATCTCCCTACTTCATCTTTTCAGGTAACAAGAATAAGGCTGTCAGGAATTGAAGTAAGGAGAGAAGAGAATAAATAGTTTTCATATTGAAGGTGCCTGACAATGAAGTGGCTGAGATACTGACAAAAGTATGTAATTTAATGTGAATAAACTGTTAGACTGCATGGCAGCAGATATATTAACTATCTTTGAAAGACATTTTCATCATGTTTCCAGGGATCTCAGAAAACTGAAATTGACCAGGACAATCCATACAGTCTTCAAGGTAAAATTGTAACCATTATGATTTTATAGACAGTGGGGAAAAATAAAAACCCAGAAGGGTAGACTTTCCTGTCAGGTAAAATACCAAAACATACCAAAACATGCTCTCTGAACTCTTTGATAATGAGAAATAGCAAATAGTGTCAAATAATTCTGAAAAATGCCAAAGTGTCTAAAAATTTTTCTGCATAGACTTTTCACATTTTTATTAATTTTATTCCTGCAACAGTTAATAGCTATTTTGATGATGTCAAAACAGTGGTCTATACCACTGATGATTTATCAGCCATTATTAATATCACAGTTCAGAGAAGAGTAATCAAAATGATGTTAAAACAGATCCATGTAAAGGAATTGGATTAATAATTTGGGATAGTCAAATGTTAAAAAGGGACAAAGCAACATTTGTCCCATCCCATATCATAGGCACAGAGAAGATAAATTTTTTTTGTTTCTCCATTCCCAGGAAATGCAGATATGAGATTTTTTGACCATGTTAAAATGAAAAATACCAAAACAAAAGATAAAATATAATAAAATGGACACTCCTTCCCATGCCATTTTTATTATTTAATTTTGTCTTGCAGTTTTCAGAATGAACTGGATGTTCCATCTCTTTTAGTTCCTCTTTACTTAGGAACACCAGCTTTGACTTTTGGTAAATGCCAAGTGGATCTCACCTAGACAGAAAAAAAAAAGCAGAATAATAACTCCTTGACCTGAATTTAAAAGGTAATCAGTGCATGATACAGGGATAGATTTTACTGTGAACAGGCTATGATAGAAACACAAAGTTTTACCAGACATCCTCAAAAACATTTTCCAAGTTCTTGGCATGCTTTCTTAAGCTATAAAATAAGGAAACTCCTAAGGAAGCAAGACCTATGCAATGAAATAAGCAACATTACCCACTAAATGACAGTTGTCTCAGAGCTGGGTTCATTAGAAATACCAAGCAAGGCCAAAAATGTTTTAATCGCTTTCAGTTTCAGTCAAATCTAAGGTACCCACAAAAGCAGGCATTTTTTAATGAGTTTTGTGCATAGACACTACAAGTGGAACCACTCACTGAATAAAACAATGACTGAAGAATGAGGATAGTATTTCTAGGGCATTCCTGGAGAAGTGCTGGCATCTCTGCTTCACAGCTGGGAATCTGCAGTGCAGAGAAATCACTGGTCTAAAGTTACTAATGTTTCAGACAATGCAAGGCATGTAAAACCTCTCATGGATTTCATTTTTGCTGCTTTCTAGAGCTGAAAACCAGTCACATCCATCCTTGATTTTTTATTTTTTCTCTTTCCTATTTCCTGCATCTCCAGCCAGGTCTCTTTTGTGTTTGCTAATTTATTTGCAAAGACGAAGAATTTTCATGATGACACCTTGCCAGAAGTACCTGCCCTTTTAATAGGTTTTCTTCATAATTTACGAATTGGATTGGGAATCAACAACTATATTTTCAGAAGTTACTTGAGATTAACCACTGCAAGAGTTTTATCTTTAGATTGGTTTAGTATGTCATTATTTAATTAGAGGGAACAATAAAAATGAAATATTGACCTGAGTATCAAATTCATAATTGCCAATTTACTACTGGGTTAGGAATGTATTTTTCTTGTTTTTCTGTTATTCTGCTTCGTTTGTTAGCTGTGTTTAAGTATTTGTGTGAATAAATCTAGTTTGTTTAGGCCATCCAGTCACAACATTGCTTGTGAATAAAACATATTAAAAGGAATAAAAATCTCAATTTGCTGCTTTGGAAACAAACTTCATTAAATACACAGAAATCAAGATCTAGCTATAAAATCTACTTCTCTTTCTAATATAGCTCAAAATGGTTTAAATTACCGTGGATTCTTAAAGTATCTGAAATTTGAAAATTCCTAGTAAGAGGAATATTTTTTTAAAAAAAATATTAATTTGTTGTTTATCTCATGCAAGATGTGTGATAAAAATTACCCTCAAAATATAGATCAGCTTTAAAACCTATAGCACTTTGCAGCACTGTGGAATACTTTGTCATATTTGCATTTAAAATTTATTTGACTCTAACAAAGAGGAGAGAATGCCTCCTTCTATAGGAGCCTTATTTTATCATATACTTCTATGAAGAGCAAACCATATGGCAATCTCACTAGAAGAGTCATGCTATTTAAAAACTGTAAACATCTCTCTTATTTAAACAACACAGAAGGAAATTGAAAGTTTGGTGACCAAGTTAGTTAAAACACAGCATGGAACCAAAAGAAAGCAGGACCAAAATATGTTTGGTTTCAAACCCTGTGAAACAAGACAGTGTAAATTTTGTTTGGGAAATTTGCAGAATATTTACAAGTCAACATTATATAAAGTATAAATAAACAGCTCAAGTATTGTTAGATCCTTCATCTAAAATGAGCAGTTTGCCAACTTTCCCATGCTGGCAAATGGTTATTTCACATCATTAATAAAGGTAAAGCAAGTAAGAGTAACTGATGGGAAGTGCTGGATGTTGAATTACAAGTACAATGTTTGATGTTATGAATGGACCTCATGATCCCAAAGGAATAAAGATCCCTCTGTTCTCTAACTCAGTGAAATTCCTTTCCTCTCTTCTGCAACTTTTCTTCAACTTTTGCATTACAGGCAAGTGTCTGAAAATTCTTGCTTTTTTTTAATAAGTGAAAGGGTATAGTATAGCAGGTATGTATGAGTGGCAGAACCCAGCTTTGGACCTATTGAGTAAGTTCTCTTTCAAAGGTTAACCTCTAAAATACATGAGAAATACAGCATGGAAACTCAATAGAGTGAATTTCTGCACAAGGACAAAAAAAGAAGTCTAAGATGTTCCTTCTTAAATTGGACAGAAGTTATTAGTAAGTTGGCATTGCAAGCAGTAGTGATCTGTCCTCTACTATTTTTATTCATATAAATGAATTGGATAATGCTTCTGAAAGCAAGATTTCCATGTGATTCTAAATTAAGAAGAATAATAATTAATGAGGAACAATGCAGACAGTAGCAGGACTAATATATGACAAATGTAGTTCAATGCAGCTTAATGCAGAATAATGAATCTGGTAGTAAAGTGAAAAAAACAAAAGGAGAGAAAACCTTACCACCTGCAAGCTCGAACACACACACACCCATACAGGAACAAAATAAATGAACCAAACAAAGAAAGGAAAACAAAGTTGAAGGTTTGTCCTTTTCTAAAAGGAATCCTTTGCCTGGTTTAAGCATCAGGATTACCAAAGGATAGGAAAAAAGGTTAAAGTTTGGACAAACTCAGGGAAGATATGGGAGAAGAGATGATGATTATCACACTCTAAAAACTGTTTTTGCAGTTCTGTTCCTGACTTCTCCATTCATTTGGGACCCTAAAGAGCTTTCCAGGCACTAAGCAGATGACTCGATAGTTACATTGATGTACAGACAGCAACTGTTGCAGAAATTTGTACTTTGTTTTGCAGTTGGTGAGATTGCTATTTCCAAACAGTTTCAATCCACCTTTTGCTGTTTGTCTTCAGTTAGCCTGGTAGCCATGGTTTCCAAAGGTTCCCTGTCAACACTACACTACTGAAAGTTATTTTCATGGGAACATGCAGTGTTTATATACCCCACTGGCACATCTGTTCTCCAACAGGCAATTCACAAAGGAGCAACAGTTTTGCTTTTTATTAGTATAAATTCATTTGTATGCCATTAAAAGATCATTTATATGAATAGCTTTTTATAATTAATCTTTTCAAGTTACTACTATCATGTTAATGAGACCACTATTCCCCACTACTGGAAAATTGCTGTTAATGCTGGCTATTTAATATTGACAGTTTTAAGCTGTAAGTGGCTGAGAGCATTTCATCTGAAAGCTGCCTGGTGTGTTATACAACATTCCGATTCATGGTTTTCCTCTGAATCATAAAGCAATTTGGAAAGCACCACTGCATTGTGAAACATGATCTTTATCACAAGCAACTGTGATGTAGCTTCCCTGTGTTATGATATTGGGGTGGTATGGACATTCAAAGCTCTAATGCAGCGCATCACTTTGGTACGTGCTTAACATTAAGCTACTGAGTGTTTCTTTTGATGTGGATATCATCATGCAGTTTCTTAAAGAATTAGTCTTCCTCAAGTGATTTTAATTCTTTTGATGTGTCCTTTTCAAGAGTTACCCATTTTGTTTGGGAAATGCTCTGTTTCAGTAAACTTTCTTTTTCATTGTTGTTCTTTCCTGACAGGAGATGGTGGATACTATTGTAATTCTTATTCCTCTTTCCTTAAAATTACTGAAGTTTACCTTAGGGCTCTTCTTTTGTACACAAATAATATTAGTTGCATTGCATTACTTTTTTTTTCCAAAAGAAAGTGTACTCACTCCTTTGAAAGACTAAATGTCTGCTGTTCTAAAAACATAAAATATCTATTATGAAAATATTTGTATGTAATTCTCCTTAAGAAGACACTTTTGTTTATTCTAAAAATGATTTTTCACTTTCTATTCTCTCTTTCACTTACCTGTATTTTTTGGAATTTAAGATCAACTGCCTCAAAGTAGCATTTTCCATGTACCTTGCAGAGTTGTTGTGCTGAGCTCTTTGACTGACAATATGCTTCTTTCAAACACTGGAGCCTGAACATCAAGGCCAACAAAAGCTATTTTGGTCAGATGGGAAGGGAAATTGCCTTGATTTTGTTCCAAGCAGGCAATTAAGGAATGATAAATTGAAATCCATGTAAAGCTGGAAACCATAAGTCTCACATGTGTTATGCACTCTGAAGTGTAAAACACCTGATAATAATATTAAATACAATTACTTATTGTAAAAGCATGGAAATGATCATAAGCTTATAAAAATTATGGGATTTGAATCAAAAGGTGGAAATTTTTTTGGAAATTTCCATTTAATCTTGTGAAATTAATAATTTTCTCACCTTTTCTATGTAATACTTAAGTTGTCTATCCCTTGTAATGTAAAAGTTATATTTTAGTGCTTTAACATATGTAATTTCTCTAATTTCCATGTATAGTGTTTCAACTTATGGCAAGCAGTGGCACTAGAGAAGCTGCAGGGAAGTAATGTGGCTTTCTGCAATGCTAGGTGACTGATCCAAGTCTTCTAGAATATCAGAAGCCTGATTACTTAATAGCTTTTCTTAGTTTTGCTGGCTGCATCTTGAAGCTAAAATCTAAATCCTAACTCCTACTACATCTTGTAAAACATGTTGAATGAACACCAGTATTTTCCTGTGTGGATTTGTAAGTTTTAAGTCATTGCAAAAGGAAAGAAATGTCTTTATGCTCATGCAGAGTTCTGATGTGGGAAATCCATTTTCAGTTCTTGCTTGTTTTATATTTACAGACTGTTTTGTTTTACTCTTCTCATGTGGAATATACTGTGAATATTTTAAAGTTTCAGTTGGTAAGTTCATTGTTAATGCCACTACAGCCAAGAATGTTCTTTGTCTTTGTCAAACAGTAGGAACAAAATGATTGCTCATGGAAATTATATTTCCTGATAAGCTTTTCTTCCAGATTATTTTGGACTGACACTATCATGCAGAGCAAAATGGCACAGTTCAGGAAAGCACTGCAGCTGTGGGCAGGGAGCACAGCTTGGAGGCTGCTACCTGTCATGCATTCTAAATTTCATTTAAGAGAATCTACCACTTTCACTGATGTCTATTGCTAAGTGAATATTCATCACCTTGTGGGTATATAAGTTTTCACAGTCATTGCAGTTTGTAACCAATGGATGTCTTCCTTTGATAAAAAAAAAAAAGATATTTCAGGAGACCTACTCAATGTTCATGCAGATAATATGACCTAAGTGAACACTATTGAACATTGTAGACTGCAGGGAATGCTGGGAAGGTAATTTAATTATTCTGATTACTTACTTAGGTAACCTTCTTTGATAGCTAAATAATGGAATTTACTTGTCTGCAAAATTATCTGAAATTGAACATTAACTTTGACATTTTTCTGGACAGAGTTTGAAAAAGAAGCCAGTGTACTTTGGAAGGTCTGGGATTTCCTTGCAACCAAGTGTTTTTCTCTTTTGTCTGTTTTTTATGTTCCTCTCTATGCTGCACTCTGGAGTAACACTTAGGTACGTGGTAACTAACAAGTGCAGTAAAAACAAAATAAGTATTATAAATAAATATATTTGTTTTTTCATGTGATTATCAACTAATATGTGTTTTAGAATTAATTCCCACTTATTTTTTTCAGTGTTTTGTTACTTGTTTTTCTCGCAGGTTTGTGAATCTGTTAAAATTCAGTCTTTTTAAGATTTCTCTTCCAATTACTTGACATCTTAAATGGATAAAAAACACACAGTCAGGGACTATTGTATTTTTGTGAAGTATGATTTCTTCTTTCCACCTGAAGTTGATCTTCATTAACTGTTTCTGAAAGACAAATGGGTAGTGCTTTAATTGGAGCACAAAGAAGTGCAACTGCAGAGAAACACTTAGAAACAGAAGGTATCTGTTAATCACAATTAGAAAGAACAAAAGGTTTAGCTTTAAAGGTCGTTCAAAGAAAGGGTAACAATGACTTTTTTTAACTTCTCAGTTATGGATCAGAGTGAATGAAGGGCTTTTCCTTTTAGACAAAAAGCCCTTCAGATAATTCTAAGCAACAATTTAACCCTTTGTTTTAAATTCTTGCTCAGAATTTGTTTTAAATCTGTTTTAAATCCTGAATAGCTCAGAAGTTGTTTATTTGAGCTATAGATGGAATACAGTTTTTCTCACTTGGAGAGGCAGATGCCTCCTCCTTGGGGGAATCCTCCTTTCAGCAGCAGCAAGGTGTCTGAGACCAAATACACAACAGCAGAGGGATCACCTTCCTCTGTGATGACCAGCTGAAGCCCCTAGTTTAAGCAGCTGGAGTTACATGGAACTAATATATCTTTAATTTGACTGACAGTGCTGTGAACAAATGGTACAATATTGGAGATGTGCAAACATTAGTGTGGTTGAACTCCAAGACTGAATTATCTACTGGATTCCTTGAAATTCTTCTGCAATTAAATGTACTTGGGAGCTGAAACCCTAGGAGCTGGCAACTGCCTCTACAGCACTGCTTGTATAGCTGTGTGACAAAATATAAGAGCTGCTGTTATGTCTAGAAGTGAAAGGGAAAGATTGCCTACCTGTTAATAGATATGGCTTTTTTGAAAGAGACCTTCAATATAGAATTCATGTGGATGAAATTAAATATGCATATACATTCTGGAGGTCTGAGGTCTTAAATTGAAAGTTTTAGCAAATAATTAATATTCATTTGAGCTCTTATCCTGAGATCGTAAAGGGTTTAGTTCACAAATGCTGTGATGTGTTCTCTATATCAGCTTTGATTATATATAAAATTGTGGAAAGATTTAGAGGGGAAAAGTGTTTTCATTTCAAGCCAGGAAATATTTGAGTCATCTTGTATATGTTGTTTTTAGAATTTGTTGCCCTCACTATGAGATTTCTAATTTAGAAAGAGAATTTTCATCTCGATGTCAGACTATTCCAGAGAGTAGGCAGGACAGGCCTTTCTGCAGTAATTGAAATTAACACAATTAATGAGTGTTATTTATTAATTTTCATTGTTGTGAAAATGTTCATTTGCCTTTTCATCAATTAAAGACTCATTTGAAGGACAATGAATTAAAACCTGTATCCTGGAAACATAAACTTTTGAAATATGTATTAATATTGATTTTATAATATTTCCTGTGAGATATTTATACTTTTATTATGGTTTATTGGTGTATCTCCTAAGTAATACTTACTGCAAAAAAAGAGAACAAAACACTCTCTTGCCCTGTGTTGATCTTTTACTGTTCTTAAAATGAAAATAAATTCTTTTATGTTAACTCCTTGCAAGACATTTATTAGGAAGGGGTAAGATCCACAGTTCAAGTTCTATGGTCACAGAAATTTGGTGGAGCTATGGGACATGGACTAAACTTTATATGTAATGTTTGAACTTCTACTTTTACACTGGTAGCCAGGAGAAAGTTCCTAGGAGAACCAAGCCAGAATACCTTCTGAGAATTTGTGCATATATGGCAAGTCACTGGGAGAACAGTGAAATTACCAATGCCTCTTTCTTGTCAAAATAATGTATAGAAAACCAAATTCTAAGCTAATCTATTCTGGCAAGTCTGTGACCTTTCCCCAGGGCATGCCCCATAAGACCAAAGCTATTTCAGTGAGTAGGTAATTGGACAATTACCTTTTTTCAGCCCCTAAATGCTGACTCGGAGACTTGTCTCCCATTAATCTTATGTTTACCAAATGGCATGTGCATATTTATTTCACAATGGTCACTATACATGCAGGAAAATGGCCTGTCTACCATTTCTTATTGTTAAAAATGTGTTTCAGCTGTTATTTGTTTCAGTCTCCCAGTGACCCAATGGATTATTGCACTTAAACCCTTTCACTTCTGGAGACCTGGATTCAAATTGTTTGTATGGGTTGACAAGGGAAATGTGTTGGCCTGAAAATATTTCATACCAGGTGTTTGTTTCCCCATAATTCAGCATGATTAATAATCTCTGTTCAGAAAAGCAGTTTTAGATTCAAAGCAATACGATACAGTTGAGTTTCCAGCTGAAGAACCACAGTTTCTCACAGGAAAGATGATGGGAGAAAAAAATAATAGAAAAACATTTTCTAATGCAAATATACTTTACTTCAATTAAATTTTACCAGAGGGCCTCAACTTTGCAGGTCTTTTTTTGGAAGAATTTCCATAAAGAAAAGAGAGGATTTTATTTGGAAACAATTTTGCTTGACTGTCCCTGTATTTTTTGTGACTTGTGGCTAACATGAAGAAAGCATTGCCCTCATATTTGTACAGCCATTAAAATCTCAGAAATTCTCTATTACTAAGTGTGGGGCGGGCACAATTACTAGAAAGACACAGCAAGCATTCATTTTTTGAGAACAGCCAAAAAAAAAAAAAAAAAAAAGACACTTCTGATATGGAGGCATAAGTTCTAAACATCAAAAATCATGTTCTATTTATCTTATATAGTATCTTGATTTTCTCAGTCAAACGACGTCTGAGTCAAAGGCGACTTCAACTAAACCACTCATTTTGTGGTCACAATCAATAGCATTTAGGGTTTAACTACATGATTTGTTCCTTCAATCAGGTATTTAGACATCTAAATTCTCCAATTATTTGCACCTGTAATTGGTTGCCTGTACAAAATTAGAGGCTGCATTTTAAAGTGTGGACACAATGATAAAATACAAGGATGCCAAATAAAGATATTCTATGCTAAGGTGTCAAAATAGACCAAAATTATCTTTGTTCAACTATGCCATCAGGCAAACAGCACCTGGCAGTTGCACAGCAGATTCAATCCATTAAGTGGAAATGGTGACTGAAGAACAAGGAAAGAATAAGGTTGACCAAAATAATTTTTGTAAATAATTATCAAAAAAAGTTTATTTTCAGTCTTTGAGTACTTTGCAGACTACTGCTTTATGCATGTAAAAATGTAGTGAGAGCTATGCTGTGCTAGGCTTTACGCAAGCAAAAAAGTATAAATACTGAGGAAGGTTAGAAAATGTAGACAACTGAAAATGCAGAAAATATTTCTGGAACTTCATGGATCTATTATGTAACTTTCTCCCATTTAGAGTTGAGAAATCTGACCACTTTCCTGAAATTTACAATCCCATTCTCATTTTACTAAATTTTATGTCAGGTATGCAAGAGTTGAAGCTTGGTTTTGATTTTTTTTGTTTTGTTGGTGGGGTTTTTTTTAAATATTTCAACACTTGATAGTGAGTATTTTGAGCACAACTTCAGCATAAAGGAAGCATTTTAACACATGCAAAAATTATTAATTTTCAGTATCAATATGTTATCAATATCTGATTTGAATTTTATTTTTCATGGTTATTTACTTTTCCCCGCCCACACCAAAATTTTATAGTGAAAAACTCTTGGTCTGCCAATTTGCTGTCAGGGAATATGTTTTTTGAGTTTGGTTTTAAATATATACCCAGATTACAGAAAATGCATATGTTTAGCTGTGGAAACCTTGTAAATAGTCTATACATGCATATCAAATAAGAATATTTATGGACAAGGTCAAATGAAAAAAACAGCTATATGTGTGAAATTTCACTGGGGTAGCTGTAGTGGAAGAACTAACAGAAAAATGAAGAAACTCCCTTTTATTTAATGGGGCTTTTTTATACCAAGTTAAGATTGTTATGAAGTATTTAATTATGAAAAATTATGTGGGGTTTTTTGTCTTTTATATTCTAGGCCCTTCTTGTCATAGGGTAAATATGGTAAGAATTGGACAGTTAGACTAACTCAAGATGACAACAGGGGAAAGAACAAAGAAAAAAGTCTGTTGTAATTTAATTTTAAAAGGTACCATCATTTATTTTCAGTTGGCATTCAATTTTCAATACACTCATTTTAAAATGCATTACTGTTCAGTTTTGAATCTTATGGTAATTTGGGAATTGACTTAGCTTTTCTCAGAGTTAGAGATTTGAGGCATATTAATGAACATAAGTTTCAGTTGACAAATGGTGCTTGAAGTTTCCATGTCTTTTAATTCATTTTTTATTAGAACATGGATGTTTTTCTGAAATATAGATGGCATTTGCCAGGCAAAATGGTCATCTGATTTCAACATACAATGTGATGCTTCAGTGAAGTTTGAACTTTAGAGTGATTTAAAATTCATTGGTAATAGTGCTATAAAGGCCATGTTCCCCAGCTCGAAATGCAATAAACTGCAGGAGTAGCCCCTTTGCAGCCACACTGAACCTTCACTCTGTTTCATTTAGGGCTTTTTTTTTTTTTTTAATTCACTAACCTGTGAATTCCAGCTGTGCTTCATCATGCTTGCATTGTCAGAAGCACGTGCTGGTGCATAAGGATTTTGTTAAGGGAGAGAAAGTGAGTGGCATAAGCTGAATCAAATTTGTTTAGAACACCTAGAAATACATTTACCCATTAAAAAGCTAACACATACAGATTAAAAGGAATTCTTCAGAAGAATAATTCATTTTGTTATACACTTACAAATCCAAACTTATGTTTATAATAACCAATCTGGATCAGTTAACATGAAATGATTTAAAACAAAACATTAAAAAATGAATTTTTCACACTCAGTTTTTCTTCCTACTAAGCTCATAAATAATTAAAATTAAAAATATTTTCAAGGTTCCCAATGCTTCTAGAATGCATAAATAAATGTGATGGTAGAGGGCCTTGAGATCCCCCTTTTTTTTAAGAAGTACAAACCAAGTTCTAGTCATAAGCACAAGGTAAAATTCACCAGTTATATTGCCTTTAAAATTGTTTGTCTATACTGTTGTTCATCAGCTGACATTAAATATAGCTGCTTCATTTTTCCACTCTGGATATACAAATTACCTTTTTGCTTAGAGTGCTACATGATGCTCTGTGACTTCTCTGCGTTTAAATCTTTCCATGAATCCTGTACTTGCTGGTGCATAACAATAAAAACACTCATCACTCTTTGCTAGAGCTCTAACAGTTTCAGGAGGTGCAACTTTAAAAGTGTGCATCAGGGAGCAGCAAGAACAGAGCTGCTGCTCAGGAGCAGAGAGCAGGATCTGAGGGTGGCTCAGGCTGGGAGTGTGTCCTCATCAATGGGAGGGGGTCCCACAGGGGCCCAGTTCTGCAGGCACAGGTGGATGCTGGTCATGGGGTCCACCAGGAGGCACAGACAAGTGAGTGATAGACTGCCATGGGGTCATTCCACAGAAATCCAGCCTGGAGGAGAAGCAGAGGGGGACAGAGATAAGGCTGAAGACAAAGCTGCAGAATGAGGGCAAAGTCCATCCAGAAGACAGGGATGCATACAGCATATCTTCAAGAGGTCCAGGAAAAAACACACAGGGCCTGGGTCTATGCATGGTGCAGGGCCAGAGGCAGTGGACAAAACACAACTCAGGCAGTGACTCATTGCTCCTTCTTACACTCTCAAAGTATTTTATTTAGCTGATGACAATCACATTCTAATTTATCACTTATGGGAAATTTGATCAAAATATTTTTAATAATGTAAGCCTCTGTTAACATCTATGTTAATATTTGAATGTATCTCTATTTCCCCATCTTTCTATGAATTACCTGTTACCATCTGAAAACATCGTTCTTGAAGGCATAAATGCAAAATGGCTCATAAATTCAAATCATTCCTTGACAATGAGACAGGATATTTTAGAATGTTTCAGCATTCCCTCTTCAATTATTTTACCCAATGACGTATGTGTACCTTTCAGAAATGGTTTTGAACTCTTTTACTCCTTAAGAAAATATTTTAGAACATTGATGCTCTCTGAGGACTTCTTGATGTATAGGAATTAATGGCACCCTGAGATAAAAAAAGACACAAACTATAGCCATGTTGGTGCCCAAGAAGAGTGTGGATTCTGGCAGTGGTATGCTATTATCTTTGCAGTAAATTTCATTATTTCACTTGATTCAGCATTGGCATTACAATGATATTTAATGCCTATGGTGTTGCTTTGGGGTTTTTTACTTAACTTTTTAGTCCTACTGATAACTGTACAATGAAACTTGAAAACAGACTAGCGATAATTTACTTTGTACTGAACCACTGAATACCCGAATAATTGAATACAAAGACCATTGGAAAACATGAAAACTGTTCGTAGGACTTGGACAGTGCCTCTTGATATTCAAGGCTGCTAGTTGGTGTCAAGCACAAGATGGAAAAGTCTTTTAAAGCAAAGAAAACATTTCCAGCCATCAATGTTTATGGAAAAATTTCTCATTAACTGAAGTTGATAGTTTCATATGCACACTGAACAGGAAAAGGAAACTATATATTGCCTGTTCAAATACAGTCTTTAGTATTATTGATTTGCTGTGAAACAAACTCAGGTGAGTATGAAATTTGTTTAGGACTGCAGCATACAATCAAATTTATTTCTCCTTAATCACTTGCAAATGCTCTGTTGACTCTGATTATTTTGAAGGAATTATTTATGTGAGTTTCCTATATTTGATACCATGAGAAACAAATAAGAAAACTGAAACTTCTCCGTAAAAGAGGAGCACTGAGAATCTGAGACAAAGATACTGAATAATTACACTGAAAGTGTTTTATTGGATGTCATTAATTTTACTTTCTTTTACTGAAGGCAACATATAGGATGTTTTATAGTATGATAGACTATAAAATTTTATATAGTTGACATCTAACTCTATGGCAAAACACCAGAGAATTAGTTTGGTTTTGGTAAAGAGCAGGGCAAGAGAGGTGTCAGCAACACATGTACTCAGCTTATATGATGTTTCTGAGGTGGTAGACTAAGTTCAAGATCCTGAAGTTTAATGCCCAATAATACAGAATGCATTGACCATCCGAGTCAGGAGAATGGCTCAGTCTGCCAGATGTCAGCATTTCTGCAAGACCCAGGGGATCCCCACCATGCCGAGCACAGACCACAGCTGTAGGTGCATCTGTTCAGAGCTACAGCTTGTGATGCCAACTTTACCTGTATGAATCATGAATCTCTGCCAATTATTTTCTAGAATTGTCTTTCTAGACACATACTTCTCTTTACAGAACAATGCCTCAGCAATAAGATACAGGCTATCCTGTGGACAAAGAGAGGTGAGATGCTCGCCTCCAATTTGCAAATTATTGCTGAGCAGAATTGAGATCCAAGAGAAAAGCAAGCTTGCAAAATTTATACTTTAAAGTCTTGCAAACAAGAGAAAAACATTTTTACACACAAAACCTTTCTATCTGCAAAAAAGGAGGCACAGCATGCATATGCAGGTCTAAGAATTTACTTTTAGTTCAAATAACAGCTTAATAATCTAATCGACAAAGAACAAACCTCTCTTCTTATCAGTCCAACTCCAATACTGTTTCTACCTTAATTATGCCATTATTACAGAAAAACCTCATCCACAGCTACAACTGTTATACTTTCAAATACTGTTTTGTCTGATATTGCACTCACCCCTTCCAAGATTTTCTGGGCCCTAAAATTTACAATCAAGCTTCACTGAACCATTGTGTGCATGGGGCTGCGGATTGGGGTGGGTGTATTTTAGAGAATCACCATTGTCATGAGTTCTTTCATACGAAGAATATGATATTCCTGGTGAAGGTTTCTGCCTCAGTCTCCCTGTTCACTTCTGTCCTTGTTGCTTCTCTGGAAGGTTATCACTATCTAATGGCTAAATACATATTAGCTGTCATCTGGAGTTGCAAGTTCTCTAGTGGACTTCACCTTTGGGCATAAAACTTCTAAAAAGGTAATATTAGCACATATATCATCTGAATTAGTTTCAAGTTTTAAAATTCAGGGGTTTTTATTCATGAACTGTTTAGCCAGTTGTGTATGTTTTTTATGTTATAGCTGTAGAAAATGCAAACAATATCTATTCTGCCAAACTTCTTTTGAAGGGATGTCCTTTCCCTTCAAACTAGGCATTCGAGAACATACTAAAACTGTAGATCAAGCAGTACATGAGCCTAATTACAATCTAATGGCAGAATTCATCTACGAGTAAACCGAGCATTACAGTGAAAGGGGTATGAAATACCCACATAAACACTTCTAATGCTCATTAATTTTCACATTAATAAAGGTATTTTTTCCAAAGCATAACAGTTCACAAAGCAAAAACAAAACAAAAACAAAAAACAAAACAACACCAAAACAAACCAACAATAAACAAACCAAACAAACCCCCAAAACCAAACAAAAAAACCCAGGAAATAATAAAATTTGAAGTGTTTTTGATTTCTGTTTTCAGATAAATATAGTTTTAAAACTGTCCTATTGCAATATTCCTAAAAGTTAGTGCTTTAAGTTTAATGTACAATTGAGTTTAGAAGCCTTGTTTTAGAGTAGGAGTACATGAGCTTTAAAATCTAGTTGCAGCACTCACTTTGGTTATAAAGCTCAAATTTCATAGTTGCTCTTGAAAATGCCATTAGGTGAATTCAAATACTTTATACACCCTTAGATATCTGCTTCATGCTAACAAACTTACCAGACTATATTTTTTCCTTAATACAACATAGCAGGAATGCAAAAAACATTACCTGAAGACTCCCTGTGCTGCTTTTCACTTAGCACACTCTTGAATAACCAGTGGGATGATGCAGGACAAGAGGGGGTTTTGTAAAAGATATTTATTACAAACACTTACATGGAATGACCATATAAAAATTCCCCATAAGAACAGCGCAACTGGTTGAAAACAATTATCTGTTTGTTCTAGTATCATTCTTCAGAGGTGGTCAAAGTAGTTGTACAGAGAATAATATGAGTAAATACAGAGATATTTGTCCTTTCTGTCATACAATAATTTAACTTTTTGCTTCTTCTTTTTGAATTGTGAATAATTACTCCCTGTGTTACCCACAATCACAGACTATTATACTCCTCTCAAGCTGTTTCTTTTCCAGATTGAATAGTCTCAATCTATCCCACTGTTAAAATAATTTCAGTGATCACCGTTATTGCTATCTGTGTCTTTTCTAATTGTACTTCATGATTTCTGACATTGAATAACCAGGCTTTTACTGTATTAAAAATTATGTGTACAACAAATATTTGTCTCTTACTGCTTTCCTACCAACCCACAGGGTTCAGATTGTTAGTTGTTAGGGGTTTTTATCACTACTGAGATTTTGTTTCCATAAAATTATCTAATATTATTCCCAATGCTGTCTCCTCAATTGTAATATATTATTCTGAACAAACTTCTAAATAGTGAACTGCAGTATTTTCAGATACAAGTATATCTATGTAAATCTTTCATGCTCAGTTATCCATTCATTGTATTTGTAAATTATCTAGTTTTGTTGCATTGTGGATTTGTGCCTGCACAATAAAAATATTGTGATGATGTTTTTAAGGGCCCTGGATGGGATTCTCCTAGGCCTAAAAATCTCTTTTGACCAAAATGATACCTTTAGAAATGCCACCAACATGATTATAAAGTGGTTTAACTTAGAGAGCATTCACATTAATATCGAAAATCCTGAGAGAACAATTCAAAAGGCTTTCATTTGCACAGGTTACCTGTAGCTAGAATACAGAGGGTTGTGTAAAAATGTACTGACTCATAGGCCAGGCAACCCACACCCAGGTTTGCATGACTAGAGCACGATCTCTTCTTGGCTATGGACTCTAATGCTTGCTGCATACTTGCCCTGCTATTCTGTATTTAGTTTCCCTTCACAATTAACAGGAGTTATAGTTTAGAATCAAATGAAAATGTGTTGTAATTTAGTATTAAATTTGTGGGACTGTCATACTGATGAAAAATTACATCATAAAAGTCTACACAGCAACTAACTGTATATCACAAAAGCTCCACACATTAAAAAAAAAAGTATTAATTAAATAGTTTTTTGTTGCTTCAAGTAAGCAAAATGCTCCTAGAACATTATATTCCTTCATGATACAAAAGACTGGTGATACAGAGAATTTTTCCATTAATTTTATTTAGGTATCCAAAGTCCGCAGAAAAAAAACCTCTGCAGTAGTGTGGCTGCAATGCAATAAAGAAACAAAATCTTAAGCCTCCAACATGATACATTGCCCCACCTACTCAAAATGTCTGTTGAGAAGAGACACATCACAGCTCATTGTTTTTTGTTCTTGTAATGTCTTACTCCCAAACAAAGACCTTTTTAAGTTTCCTAGTTTCTTAGAAATTATAAATCAGATTTTATCAGATTATATCACTGCCCAGTGAAGCTATGAGACATAATAGATATGCAAACATGTCTTTTTTACTCCTTTTCCATAGTAACTATAGACACCCATCTACAGTACCCATAAGTTTCAAGATCTCTTTCCTTTTCCTTCCTCTAGTTACTTTCCCATCTATAACTGCCCCTAAACTTCTGTCCGAGCTACCAGCAGAACTCGTGCAATAGCAAAGCATTGAATTCAACGTTCACGCGTTATAGAAAAAGGATTCCATTAAAGAATACCAGATATCAAAGCAAACATATCCTTAATACAGTAACTACATAATCATATAATGAAGGATCAGAAAAGATGTGATCAGTTTAGCCTTTTCATAATACTTAATAATAAAAGGTTCGTTTTACTTTATTCCGACTCAAAAAAATGGCACATTACATATCGAATTACTGTGAAAATCATGATTAAATTGAATGAAATTCAGTCTCACAGTTTTGTGGAATTACAGATTGGCTTTTGATTTGCCCCAAGGCATTTCTGTTGTATCTCGTATTTAAAATCAGTTCCTGCTAATTCCTTGATTTGTACTACAGAGTCACCACTTTGGATGATTAAAAATCTTTTCTGTTATAGTCCTTACTTTTTTTCATTAGCAGTCTGTTAAAGTAAATAGGAGACTATTTTTGTTGGGGATGAAGACCTGAGGGGAATGTTCTGAATTTCTGAGAAACCTTTAGATCTTTAGGGATGGCAGGAAGGGAAAGTTTCTGTTTCTTTTGTTGTTGTGATTTAAATTCTCTGGAGCTTTTCTTTGCGAAAACATAATATCTAATGAAGATTTTTTAATTTGTGAAGTGCAGTTCTTTAATAAAACAGATGCAATAACTAAACAAATTTACTCAAAATTCAGAAAGAATGATCAATCACAGGTTTTCAAAAAAGGAAAACAGAAGTTAAAGTTCTGACATATGCCCAAGATTTTGAGTTCAGTAATGAGAACTGACATTCTGTACAGGACCTCTTAGAACAAGTCGAGTTTTTATGATCATTCCCACTCAACACTACTGCTGTTCTTTAACAGGATTTTATGACACCTTAGCTGCTCTTCAGTTATCACACATAACAGGCCAGGTAGACCTCAGCAGAAAATGATATAATCTCAAAATACATTGTTGTACCATGTTTGAGCCCATTAACTGGAACTATGTCTAGACTGTGGACCTGTTGCTCTGACAGCTGTAATGTCAGTCATCCTGATCAGAGCTCTGAATGCAATACATTGCAAGTCCCATTGGACCTCTTCTCCCAGTTTCCTTCCTGTGGTAACCATGATATGAGGAAGAGGAGCAGAAGAAACTACCTGTGTCATGTTCTACAGTGAGTCAATATACATCTGGGAGAGGCATGTCACTAAAGACTGGGAGAGTCATCCCAGACTGAGTCATGTGGGCACAGCCCTAGAGAGCCCTGAACAACAGTCTGAGTGACAGTACATTCCTGAGATCACTGACAAGGTCCAGCGTTTCATAAATCCCCACACTGTTTCCTGTTGCACCCAAAACTCTATCCCTTTTACCTTGTGTCTTACCGTATATGTTGTGAAACAGCCCTTGGGAGCAGTTTCACAGATATCATTTTCAATCCCTTCTCCAGAGAATCCTGTAACCAGAAGCTGGGAGACAATTACTAAAGACACTGCCAGTACAAGGCAATAAAATATTTTGCTTCTGTGTTTCCTTCAAACGTAGCCATTTTGTGACAGTAGATTATATTTCTCTGCATCCAAACAATGCAGACACCCTAACTACAACATTCATCCACAGAAAGAAAAAACAACTGACTTAATTTCTTTGCAATAGTATATAAGGAAATATGAACCCAGAGATGTTAGAAATATCTCTGCTGACATAAATGCAATTGATTCTAGTGTCACTTCTTTTTCCTCTTGCTAAGAACAAGCAGCTTTCCAGCATGATAGTAGTGAACAGTATAGAGCAGTATATTTGGCTGATAACAGTTAATTCTATTTCAGAGTATGGATCCCTTATATTTTTTCCATGTAGAGCAAACATAAGCCTTCAGTTAATGATCATATATTTTTAGTTCCTAGACCAGTGGCCAGTGTTCCTGCCACAGGGTTGGAGAGGCTGATAAGAATCACTCAGGGGAAAAAAAAGAGAGCTTAGAAAAGTTTGTAAGAAGAGAAAGAAGATTTTTGTATCCTGTGTTTTTTTAGACTGGGATTTCTATCCCCCAGTTGCCTGCTGAGACTTGTTTGAAATGTTATCTGTCCCCTACCCTTGGACAACAATAAAGCCATATAAAAAATGTGCCTCTTGGAAAGGGGAAAGACTTCCTGAGTATACCTCATCAGAAAAACGTAGTTATGGACACTGTGACAGGTGCCCCCTGCACGCACCCTACATGTTCTTCATGGGCTCCAAAGTTCTGCTTATCATTGATAGAGTGCCTCATTCACCTGCTCTGCTGGAATATAAATAAGATTTCTTGGGTTGAAAGAAAAGGTTAATATGCAATACATAAACAACACCAGAAGCTCAGCTTACATAAAATAACCTGCTAAGCTAGTTGGGTGGAACACAAATTGAATTTCTGAGTAAATGCCCATTGTTCAAGGAGAGAAAAGTCAAATTGTCAGAGTCTAAAGGGTTAAATCACAGTGCAAGGACTGAAAGCACTGCTCATGGCAACAAATATTATGAGAAAAAGATACCAAGATTCAGTACTGAAAAGGAAGATGACAGTGAAAGAAACTGCTTAAAAGATAGGCAATTAAATAAATTTAAAATTTTCTCTTTATGCTGTATTATGCTGATTTTCTTTGAGCACACAAAGAAAATTTTAGTAAGATTTAAAGAAAAAAGCTTTTCCCAACTTCTTTTTTCTTACTCAAATACTGATCAGAAAAAAGTTCTAAACTTTTGTTGTTATTGTTAAAAATAAGGTAACTTTAGAACTCTTCCAGCTTTTACACATTTTTGGAAATGGAAGCTTGTAGTTTCAAGATTAAAGCTATAATAATAGTCCGCTATAAATGCAGTGAGCGAAACAAAGGAAGAGGAGAAGCTTATTGGAAGTCAGACCTGTTATGAAGTAGAACTCTGGCTGAAATAACATGTTGTTTTCTCTTAAAAAAAACCCACACCGGTTCCTTCATCATTGCAGTCCTTGAAATCAAAGCTCTAGAAGAATCCCAGGAGACCTACACACTCTAGCAGTCTGCTGAAATCCTTTATTGAGCCTTGGTCAGCTCTTACTCTTACAGAGACTTAGTTTTTTATGGCACTTCGTGTTCTTCTATTCATATCTCCAGACATTTGGTGAGTAAAGTGCTTTATAAAGAAAAAGTTACTCGTTTTCTGTTGCAGTCCAAAATAAACAAAAACAAAAAACAAACAAAAAAACCCCCACCCAACTTCTCCAGTCTAAAAGTCAGAAAAAATAAAATACTTGAGCATCTTTGTATTCATTACTTCACATTTTTAGTGCCTTCACTTCTGTCTTATAGGCCCTACAGAAGTACTCAAAGAATAGAGCTGCGCATGAAGGTTCACTGTGCCACAAGGAAGGTTAGAATTATCCAGAAGAATGGACTAGAGCTGTGTGACAAGAAGCAAAGCAATAAAACTGAAATTATTGCCATTTCTGAAAGTCATGCACCTGAAGCATGGGTGATAAAAACCCTTCTACATTCTAAAACCTGAATGCTTTACAGAGAATCTTTATACCTCCATGTAATTGCTGTAGCTCCTGAGGACACCTGAGAAAGGTCTTCTGATGGAGATGCTGGGTTTAAGTAATGTACTAATAGAGTTATTTGGATTATTTTTTGGTCAAGATGTAGGTACTCATGCTTAGTGTTTGCTCAATATTTTAGAGAAAGGGAGTCATAGCCTGAGAGGGAGAATAAGGAAATATTTTCATACCTACATTGCCTGGTAATCAGTAAGAACTCTAATTTTAGACCAGTTCTTGAGAGTAAATGTAGAGACCAGAGTTGCCAAGGTGCCATGTTAGGAAAATATAAAACCATAAAAATTTCTTGATTAGTGTCTTCCCTGTGGAATGAATATTACCAACTTTGTCAAACAGTGACCTAGTTTTTTTTAAACACAGAGGAGAGGTGCCTTAAAGGTATAAATGAGGAGCCCTTGAGCTGGTATAGCCCCTTACACTGCACACCTAGGTATTTTAGTAGCACTCTTTGTATCATCAGAGCAGTTCCTTATCCAGCTACATTTTCATATTTTTGAGAAAATACTTGCAGTGATAGCATTAACAGTGCTGGAAACCAGAATTCTATTGTTCTTCGGAAATAGTTTTCAAAAAGTCATGCTCAAATCGAAATAGCAAAGGATAGAACACTTGCAAAAGCCTTCTAGACTGTTGACTGGCTAATTTTTTCCAAATGTTTTCTTTATTGTTCGGTGTGTCTTTGTGGTTTGCAGTAAAGAAACAATAGCAGCATTTTTCTCAACACTGCATATTGGTTCTGCAGCTTTTCTCACAAGACATGGCACATTTCTTTGAAAGGAAATATATGAGAATGGTCACTAAAGTGAATAACATGGTCATAGAATAAATTTTATTCATATCCATTTACACATATCAGTTCTGTGTGTAATATTTTTCATTTCCTACCAATATTACTGATATTTTTGTCTTTTTTACGTTGTCCCGTCAGAGGCAAAACTGAGAAGTACGAGTATAAATTCTTCCTTTGCAAAATTCTGACAAACATCTTGAGGCTTTAGCTTGCATATATGTGGATTATGCACCAGGCTAATGGCTGTTCTGGATGGAGTAATCAGTCTGCTGGAGCTGCTCCAATTGCATAGGATCAGCTACACCAGAAAGAGACTTACACTGGTCCAAGACTATTGGCAAACATTGTGAGTCATGGGAAAACAGAGGTGTGAACAAGTCTTTTTTACATCCTCATGGCAGCTTCAACTTTTATCACAGTCTGTCATTAAAAGAAGAGGTGTTTATTTATGTGAAGTCATTTACCTTGTGCAGGACAGATGGACAGTTTTACACCAAAACACTTGCTGTACTCATGTAGAAGTCAACAGTTTATGGGCTTAAAATGAGTGATCTGAGGAAAAACTATTTTTTTTAAGACTAAATTTCTATACTTTAGAATTTAAATTTTTATATTGTGGAGAAAGATTGTAGACAAATTAAAATACTGGCTAAACTGGTAAACTATTTAAAAAGTTTCTGTTTTGCTAATTAGTATTTTTCAATGGCTTTAAAACAGAAGATTTCCAGTCAGTTCTACAGTAGAGTTACTGCCCTTAATAACAGTAATATGTTTTCTCACTTACCTTCCTGACATTCAGTTTATATTGTAGGTTGGTGTTGCTTGTGTAGTTTTAAAATAACATTGTCTCGTTCTTTTACAGCAGATGTGCAGCTGTGCCGTTAAATAAAATCAGAGTTATTCCAGCACATGAAAATATGCATGTCCTCAGTCCTCTGTGATCAGGGCTGATAAAAACCAGCTCTGGTCCTGAGATATTATAGCCACATTATAGTGTCATAATACCTAAGTTATTATATCTTGACATTCAGGTCAGTTTGGGAGCAGAATTATGTCATCTGGCTAATGGCTAATATCTTGTTAATTCAAACTATCAGCAGGAGAACTTGCATCAGTCTTAGACTACAAACAAGTTTCCATCATAACTCCCAATTTTTAAGAATTTGTGTTCATGGAAGGAAACATTCTGCTTTTAGATGATTTTCTACAGGTTTCTCCCTTCAAAAGCATGTTTTTTCAACTACTCTCAATCAAAATCCCTTTGACCTGCTTTAATTCTCCTACAATTTTTAAAGAATGCAAATCAGCAGTTCTCAGTGTAAATTTTTTGGCTATTTCCTATTTTAAAACTAATTCTAACCAAAGTAACTGCACCTGAAGCTTGAAAAATGAGATAGACATAATTTTCTTTGAGTAATGAGATCCTGGCATGAAATTTACCATGCTCGGTCTCTACCCAACTGGTAATTTTAGTTTTTTTAGAGTAAAATCCATTTATCTATTCAAGGGTGCCTTTGGTGATTGTGCTGTGAAGTAATATAACCTTCTCTTTAAAAGAGCTGTAGCAATAAGTACTCTGAAGTTTCCATTGAGTAGCAATACTTCTGCTTCATTAAAAAAAATTTTGAAAATTACAGTCCTTTGAAAAAACCTTTTTGAGCATAAGTAGTAGAAAAAAAGACTATTCTGTTGTCACTGTAAAGGTATTTAATATGCAGTACAGCCCATGTGCACAGTCTAAATTATAGAGAACAATCATGAAGAGAATAGTCATCTTACTACACTCCTGCTGCAGTGTAACATCTGAAAGTTAAACAGCTCATCCCAGTGAGATGGTCTGGGACAATGATGGTCCTCTGCAAGCCAAGAGGTGAGAGGAAGAAAGCAAGTCCAGATCTCTGCAAGTACATGCAGAGCAAGGCTGCCTGTCCCTAGGCCATGAGCTTTCCAATCAGAATCTCCAGCTCAGGCTCTCAGCAGGGCAGGGCTGGCATCCAACCAAGTGACTCCTTGTTACAGAAACACTGTTTTATCTTAACTTTCCTGAAACACCAGAACTCCAGAAGGCAAGATTCCTTGAAAGCAAGTGCCTTCAGGGCACTGAGCCTCCATGTCTTCTACTTTCCTCATCAGAAACAAGTGCGGCAGCTATTAAAGCTCCCATTTTCTATGGCAGAAGTGACTTTGATCCAGCCTTGAGGATCCAGATCTTCAAAGACAAAATTAATTTCTGCCTCTACAGAATTTTCTGGGGTCTGATGCCTACATGGTGTTCATTGTGACCACAGTGAATGCACACTCCAAAACGGGTCTTGAAGTTCCTGGAGCAGATTTCTTGATAACTTTTTTTAATTTATTTAGGCACACATGCTGCATATCAAGAATTATTTCAGACGCATCTTCGGATTTTTTTCATGGCCATTACATTCTAACCATCACCACAGGCTTCAAGCACCAGTATTCCTTTGGCTGCTGGTGTATTGCTAGGGCTGTCCCTAGTATCAGCTGAAGCTGAAGTAACCTTATACCAGGAATAGAATTGGCAACAAGAGGGAAAACAAGTCAGATGTTTTGATTCATCAGTTGTACCAAATTATCCTTACCTTAAGTAAGTAAGGCTCCAAGCTTTGTAAAATAATGGGCTCTATTTCATAGGCAAAATCCCCACAACCAATATTCTAAAGTCACAGAAGTGTTTCTGTGAAACTGCACTCAAAAGAATGTTTCAGGCACACATAACTGTTAGGTGAGAACTCTGGTAGGAGGCTAATAGAGGAGCGAGACACACTCTGTCCAGATAAATCCTGGGGGTGATCCTGCTGTAATTATGAGTTTCTCTGCTAACAGATGTTCACATTCAGAGTCTGCCTGACTGTGGGTAATGGAAGAGATTAACATTTGCCAACCAGCGACCTTGTGTTTTATATGGCTTTCCAAAATCCACCAGCCTCACAATAATCAATAGCAGTACTAAATATGCCAAAAAAATGAAAACTGGATGCGCATTTCTAGAGATGCAAGCTATATCTATGAAATTTTAATTAAGTGAAAATTGCTTTAAGAGCTACAGACTTTTTGTCCCTTTTATTTTTTTTTGCACAGGTATTTTAGACATGGGCAATCACTCTTCTGTTTTTGAAAAGATTCCTGATCTCATAAAAAACTTTTCCTGAGTTCATTTAACTAGGTTGTTGACCTGATTGGCAGACCACGCAGTTTGAGACAAGTTAACAGAAGAATTGAAGCAAATTCACTGAAGCTTATTTCAAGTTTGACTGGCAGTGACATTTTGCTTTTAGAAGAGAAATAAGAAAAGTTCAAATGATAATGCTTTTTTTTTTATACAGAAAAAAATGTACTGAATTATTTTTTTTCCATTAACAATCTAGGTATCTTTTAAGGTGCACAAGGTCATAGTTTACAGCCTTAAAAAGTAAGTGTGGCTAAAAAGTAATAGGGAACAGAGCACAGTTAAAAGGACTAAAGACCCAGCTTGGTGAAAGAAGATAAGAAAAGGTTCATGGGCTGTTGGGGGATGTTAAGACTTAGGCAAATGGGGGTTTTTTATGGTTACCTAGAACTAATTAGGTAGGAAAAATAATTTTATCTGGCTTTTCATTAGTTACTAAAAAAATATATTAGAATTCTGTGTAGATGGAAGAGAAGGATAGTGGCTGCTATGTAATTCCTTGTGCATCTTGGGATAATTTCCAGTACACACAATTATTAGAACAGCTTTTATATGTTAGTTGATCAAAGTGGTCTTAAGAGAAGCAAAAAGTACAGACTGAAATTAAGGAGGGTCTAGAAGACATGTTTTGTGAGGAACGGCTGAGGGAGCTGGGGTTCTTTAGTCTGGAGAAGAGGAGGCTCACGGGGTCCTTATCACTCTCTACAACTGCTTAAAATGAGATTTTAGTGAGGTGGAGGTCCGTCTCTTATGCCATGTCTGAACTGAAAGGACAACAGAAAATGTCTATAACTTGTTCCAGGGGAGGTCCAGATCACATATTAGAAAAAAAATATTCTCAGAAAGAGTGGTTAGGCTTTGGAATAAATTGTTCAGGGAGGTGGTAGAGTTGCCATCCCTGGAAGTGTTCAAGAGGTGTGTGGGTGTGGCACTTGGGGATATGGTTTAGGGGTGATTGTGGCAGTGCTGATGGTGCCATGGGGTGCTTAAACTACTCCAGTTTAAGTTCACAAATTACTTACTTGATTTTAGGATTTTCATTCCACTAAAAACTCAGCTCATTGTGTTATGCATCCTTTGGATGGATGGCTTAGCATGAAGGATGGCTGACTGGCCCTCACAGAAAAGTCTTCAGCCTGAATATAAATGTGATGGCAAAACATAAGCCTCACACTTGCTGGTTTCTGTCAAACCCCAGTGATTCTGCTTCATATACTGAATATACATTGATTCTTTCCTAGAAATGAGTTCCTTAACACTAGAAATATGCCAGTAATCTGGCACATGTAATCTTCTTTATCTACATGGAAATTCTTTCCTGTATGCTTTAGTCAATGAAATGTTTAGTAGCATTGACCCAAAGCAAATTATAGTTGTTTCTAACATGCAGGCAAGATAGATTCACTCAAACTTCATTAAAGTTTTCAATTCTACCCTGAAGGAAAATATCAAACATGGCTTAAGTCAATTAAATAGATTCCTGGAATGACATGATTTTAATATATAACAGTATCTCAAATATCTCAAAAAGAGAGACTCAAAGCATGTGTAGCAAAGCTTCAGGATCAAGTCTCAGATTTATTAGTCATCCTTCAATACCTTGAGACCAATTCAATTTGTCAGAGCTGGATATCATTGCCATTTTCCACAGAATCCTGGGTTTTAAATCAAGGTCAACATAGCATCTAACCTTGGAGTGCAAAAGAATTTATAGTATTGCTGGAAGGACCATGTCTCAAAGGTATTTAAATCTTTTGAATAATCCATTCAGATTTTTCCCCTAGAGGTGTAAAAGAGGACAGTTGCTACTATGTTTAACAGATTAAGTAATAAAATCACATGTGCAGCAAGAGTGATCCACCAGATTTATGTATATCTTCAAAATTTATCTTAAATTAGTATTTTACACTTAGAGAATCTGGTGTGGTCTTCTAATCTGTTTTATGTGACTGAGATGTTTGTTCTCTGCCATGTTTTAATTTGCTTTTCTTGTGTGTGGATGCTTTAGGAACAATACTATTAATTTTGAATTAAAACTTAGGACAGAAATTACACCATGACATATTATACCACACCAGAAGTATATGGAGTACATAAATTTTGTGTGTCTGTGTGCATGCATTTCATACACCCACGTGCATCTTTCAGGATGGTACAAGTAGACACTCTTTAGAATTGTGTTTCAGTTGTTTATATTTCTGTCAAAATGCAACAAACCAAGGTGAAATTTGTCATGTCCTAGCCTCATATGTTTAATTTTAGGAAACAATAGTTAAACCCTATCTGAAAAAAAGTAAAAAGACTGGTACACAGTTTCTCTTATATCACAAAATTCTGACAGTCCATCTTTGATGGGCTCAAGCCCTGAAAATCCCTGAAGAAAAATTTTGAAGTTCATTGAAGATGTGTCTTTTGCCACCTTGTGAATATCTGCTTACATTTGGGTAAAATAGTAAAATTTCTAAACAATATTGTTTGTATATGCTCAGTGGAACATTTTAGCTATATTTTTCTATGTGTTGAACATGTCCCACCCTAATGCTGTGCAGGATTTCCCCTTCCTCTCAGCTCTGAGCCCCTGCAGCTGGTGTCAGATCCTGGTGCTTGATCTAAAAATCACTGCCTGCAAGACTGTGCCTTAAACACTACTGGTGCCGTTCCTGCCTCATCCAAAGCATGCAAAGCATCTGTAAAAAACTACCTGGGGAAAGAGGGACTGAGAAATAAACTGTGCCAGGATTGACAGGGACTGCTCTTCAGGGAGGGAAAGGAGGCAAAGGAGTAGGGGCACTGCTGGTCATTTGAGGAAGAAGAGGGTGAGAGAGAAAGATGAGAAGCAAGGCTTGAAGTGTCTGAAGAGTTAGGTGAGTAGAAGAGGAAGAGAGATGTAGGAGAGGGGTTGTTCAGGAGCTGCAGTGAGAAGCCAGGGAGCAGACTTGGACAAGAGTCATGGTGGATGAGACATGTTAGTTGGATAAACACAGGAAGAGAGAAGATGGATAACCAGTCAAGGTCTTTGTCAGAGGCTAGGATTTGGACAAGAGAGTCATGCCAACAGCTGAAGAGGGTGTGAAAAGAGATTGGACCTACACAGGTGAGACGTATAGCTGGCAATAGACCAGAGAAAGATAAATGTGGCTGAAACTGAAATTCTTTCTATTTCTGTGTCCTACACAATGCAATACATAAAACTACCTAGAGATATCTGTGTTAGTGATCACTGATGTATGAAAGAACTCAGTTAAAAAAGAGGAACAGTAGGCTTTGTGTTCTGTTTCTCTCTTACACAAGCCAAACATTACATTTCTATGTGTACTTAGGGTGTGGGCATCTCGTTAACATTTTACATGCAAAATAGTAGACTAGCCCCTTCAGGAGCAGGACTACTGCATAGATGGCAGCAGCTGAAAAGTCACACCAAATTGAACCAAATAGTGGTGAAGTATCAGATATTAAACACCAAATAGATGCAGGCACCAAAGGCAGTCAATGTTCCCAATTTCCAAGTGTGTTAAGAGCAGCATGAGAAAACACTTAGAGCAAGAAAAGAGTGCTTCACAGCATCGGGGGTGCTGATTGGCTGGTGATTTGTAAGGTTGAATTGCATGGCAATCTAAATGCATTTTGATTGTAACACAACTTCAAAATTACTAAGACTTTAAACACTACTGATTATTGTAAATTATTAAATGAGCTAGAAGAAAATTACCTATGAAGCCAAAATAAGCCTTGATGATTTATATTAGTGGTAACAAAAACATGTTGATATTAGTAAGACTGAGGAATGAACAAGTACTTTGCTTCTGGGACTGAAATTCATGAGAATGTGCAGATGTAAAAGTATTCATGTTACCCAGAATATATACATATTTATGCATAGAATTTTCCACTGTGGAGGAAAGACTGGGAGTCCTCACATCCTAAAGCCTTCTAACCTTAAACACCTGTTCTGTTAGAATATGTAATTCAATGTAAAAATAACATAATAGTTTAAAGGTAGATAGAGATTGAAAAAGGATGTTTCTTCTTCTGGAAAAACACCTTTCCTCAAAAATATTTCTGGGCAGGGATATGGGGTATTTTATATAGTTTAAATTGCTTTTCTGCTATCTAAGTGTCTTAAGTACCATGTAGAATTTCTCATGTTTTTCCAACAAAGACTGCAATAGGTTGAACAGATAAGTTAAAGAAAAATTCAAGTTGATTTTTTGGAGATATTGGAGGAATTTAATAGAACATAATAGCTCTGTTACTGAAGTGGTAAAGCCTATGAAAAACTCTGATTAGCCATAAAGTTACTAAGGAAAAGTCCTGGGTTACACAATATAGAACATGCCATATAAATTTTTTTTCAAGTCCTCCAAAATTTCCCATGATATAAACTGGTTCCAGAACAAGAAATTTTATTGGTAATAATACTGATAAGCAAAGCACTTCAATTATAAGTTTAAACCTCTTTGGAGTTCCAATCACTAAAGAAGGCTAAAGCTTAAAAATTGAATACACCCTGAAGAACTCATTTTCTAAGTCAGGTCCTTTTTGATATTTTGCAAAGTTGTGACATAATTCGCAGCTCAGACACAGATTTTGGTTGCAAGAAGCTGTTGCACTGTTGGACACGAAAGAAATACGCAGACTTTTCAGTAGCAGGTTAGGACTACTTGGGTAGGACCAGAAAAGGGTCTGCTTTTTTTTATTTTTTTTATTTTTATATTTTTCTTAAGACAATTGTGGATTGGTCAATGAGGTTACCACCTCTACAATTTCATAGGATAGTGACATAGTCTATCATCTTTCTCCACCTTAGGAGAAAGGAATGAAAACAATTTAGAAGTTCAAAACAATCTAGGCCGGTTACAAGAAGCTGTTGTAATTTAATCTGTGCTGGTAACTAAGCCCCACACATGGGGGAGATCTCATCCTTTATTTTATTCCAGGACCCTTGTACAGACTTAGACTGAACTTCAGACTGTTACTCAGCACACAGTTGATGGTGTAAGTTGAGGGACTTTCCTCCACTGCAAACTACCATCTTGTTTCCAGCCACTCCTGATTTGGTTTCAGGTTGCTTCCAACATCAACAGCACATCAAAGGTGTTAAAAGTATTAGCAATTCCTCCTATTGACACATGCAGAGACTTAACTTTGTGAATTCTCTTTCTTGTATATTGAGAAAAAACAGATTGAAACCTCATTTTGAGCAACTTACATTTTTGCATGGCAGGGTACAATTTATTGATTTTGCAACTGAATTATTCAAGTCATTCATTGGCAGTGAAATTATGCAGCTTCAAAAAAACCTGAAACCAATACAAAATTCTAAAAGAAAAGTGCCAGGTATACAAAACTGAGTTGTTTAATGAAATGATAATCTTGTCTGCACGTGGAAAAATCAGTAATGTCTCAAATGTGAAATAACAAATCATTGATAGTCATTAGATCTGATTCACAGCTTGGAACAAATCTTACATTTAATCAATAGCAGCATTTAATTTTCAAAACTTCTACAAATTGGTAAATCTGAAAGAACTTATGACATGGAAAGGGATACCTATATAACCTATATTTAAAAAAATGTTTAAATGTCATTTGAAATACTTAGATTAATGCTCCTTTCAAATATTGAGGGTGAAGTTGTATTCTGATGCTCAAAAATTTTCATGCATATCCCAGCTTTCTTGACAATATTGATAACAGATAGGCACCTAAGTGCCAGCCCACTGAGAGGAGAATTTAGCCTTTGGCTTGAAGCACTCCATTTCCATCACAAATCTTCCTATCTACCCATATCAAATTGAACAGGGCTGTAGTTGAAAGTCTTATGCAGTGTGAAATAAGGAATTTGCAGATATGGATATTCTGAGTTCAAAACTACTTGAACTATTTAGAAGTGAAAAAGGTCCTGGATATATCCCCCAGAAATTAGACGTTTCATGAAGTTTAATTTTATATTGGAACTTCGTGACTTAAACTCTTTTGTTGTTCAGATCTGTAATGTAACCCATCAATAAGAGAGTTTGAGACTACTGCCAAAGCACAGATCCACAGAATCTCAGATTCCCACAGTTTTGAGCAGACTTACCTTGTATTGTTCAGATTAGCTATTTGCTACAATTTCTCATTTTTTTATACCCAACTACCATGAGCTTTATTTTATCCCCTTTTCTCTTGCACTGTGGTGGTTCTTTTGTGTCTCACCCCTCCCATTTGTTTGCAAACTTCTCATCCTTCCCTTCATGTCATTAACATAACACCAAAACATAATGAACAGCTCTCATATGGTCCATTCTTTCCACATTATTCTCAAGATTTCAACTCGTGTGCTAGAATTCACTTTATTATTATTATTATCTTAAAAGTAATGCTCTTTATCATATTTTGATGGAAGCAACAAAACTAAAAATTATTTTAGAATTCTGTTTCATTTTCTTCTTCAAGCAAGATCCCACAATCTCCCCTCTGTGGTTCACTACGAATAGGCCTGCAGAATGTTGCCTAAAACTGTGATACTTTTGTCTCCTGAACAATTTATTTTCCCCCCCAAATTTAAGATAAAAACAAACAAACAAACAAAAAAGGCCCAAAACACATGGGCAAAACAAAGAAAAACAAAAAAACTCCACCAAAATCAAAAAAGATAACTATTTAATCACATAGAGAAATAAAAGAATTTTTAAATGTTAACAAAATATTTATTAAATAGAATTTTTTATGAAAGAAAAAGTGTTATGTGACTGACATCTCCATTTGAGGATTATACATCTGTTAAAAAAGATCTGTTTGCCTGTGAGGCAACCTCAGTTTGCCACACAAGATAAGAAAGCATCTTGCCTTTGGATGCTTAACACAAAGGCAAAAGTCATGGTGAATGCCTCTAGACATGCATTAAATGTTGTAGACTGGGGTAAAAGGTGGAAGAAAATGTGTCTCCTGACCTTTGCTGGAATCAACACACACCTCAACACTCAGACAGGTGAGAAATGCAGAATCAGTCACAACTATTAATCATGTGAGTGCTTGATTTTTCAATCTGATGATTAAAATCAAACTCAAAAAAATAAATTTTTTTCCCAAATTATTTTTTCATTTATATTTTATTGTTACCATTTTCACTGAAAATGGAAAGCTTGCCAAAGGAAATGTAATTGGAACAATAAATATATATGCTTATCCTAAAAATAGTTGAAAAGTTTCAATTTTAATGAAAATACCATCTCCCTTTTTTACTATTCAAAACCCACAAATATATGTGACTTCTTGAACACTACCGAATTTCTGATATTTCTCCAAATGAGTTTTGCAGTGTAGTTTATGAGACAGAGAACTTCGTTATTTTGAAAAATTAATTCAAGGTGGTGCTACATGTTTAAAAAGAGAGAATTAGAAAAAAATAAAAGTTTTTTTAGAGCTTGGTTTTATTCATTAAAAGAAATTCTTCTTTTCTTCTTTTCCTTTTTAAAGTGCTTCATCTTTCTCCCATAATCTCTCTTCAAGCAGGGAAATAAAGTTATTGTAAATTTCAGGGGAAAAAATCCATTCAATCTTGAAAAACACGGCACTTTATTCCAACTCAAAGTGTACAGATGACACTTCTGTCCAATTCTATTCCTTTCAATTTGAGTAAAGAGCTCACAAAATATTTTAAGGAATGTTAAGTGAAGTCCAAAAGTTAAAAGGTAATAAATGTCAAAAGCAAAGGAATTGATGAGTGGGGGGAAATAAAAATTATTAAAAAAAATAAAATAATGAAAATAAAAATAATTGAAAGGCTTCTAAGTTATAGAAATTATTGTCATTCAGTACATCAAACACACATTCCTTGTAATAACTTGAATACTAAGTTGTTCACAACTTAGGTATGAAAATACCTATCTGCTTTCAATAGCACCATTCTGAAATTAAAGACAAGAAAACGTTTTTTCATGTAAAATTGACTAAGAGAAGACACTATGTCTAAATAAGAAATAATTGCATGTAATAAATTTTTAATCTTTTGGGACTGACTCACAGAAATAATTTGTGGTTTGAGTTAACCAACAGTGGTAACTCATAACTGATACATTTTATCCCCACTTCACCACTGCAAGTGGGGATCCCTGAAGAAGGAAGATGACTTGGGGTTTCAGATGCTGAAGATGACTAAAAATTTTCTCTTTAAACACTAGTTAGCTAGTCAACTTTTTTCTTCTCTAAATTTGAGGGCCAGAGGAAAAGAAGACAGGAAAAAATTATTTGTAGTGGTTTGATGATATTTATGTATTTACTATAGAACTTTCATTAATTGCCGAAGAACTACAAAGAGTACAAGCACAATTTAAAAAGTACAATCTTTAGCTATGATAGAGTGCAATAATACATCATCAGCAACTGTAAGGAAAATAACCTTTTTAGAATTTCTGTTAAGGAAGGAATGTAAACAATATTGCATGTTAAGAAAGTTATCTACCTGAGGTTTAATGGGGTAGTTATGCCAACAAGAAAAGATGTGGAATTTTTTGCGCTTTGGTATTCAGACGCTGAGACTTGGGGTACTTAAAAAATTCTTATGGCAGTTTAAGTCACTACAGGAGCCACCCACTGTATTTTACCACTTTCACAGAAGAATTAACCACAGAGAACCCATATCCATCCGGCATGTGCTACCATGCAGGGTCTGGCACCTTAATGCAAACCCAGTCTAATTCTATTTTTAAGCCAAGGCATGAAATTCAATCCAAGACTCCTACTGATGTGTAGGCAGGTGTTCCCTTCTGACAGCTTTGCCATGGAAATAGAAATCTCAAGCAGGAAAACAAGGCAAGCAGCAGCAATGATACCATCTTTACTTCTACAGGACTCACCAGAGTTCATCTGTCAGTGTTGTTAGTTCTCCAAGCAGAGATCAAAAGAAGCAATTAGAGTTATTTCCATCAGATTTCTCTTTTCAGATAGTATTTCTAATGGGAATTCTGAAACAACGCTTTAAATACCTTTCATCTTATTTTCAGATTTAAAAGATTAAGTGTTCTTCAATTTATCTGAAAACCAGGATCTTTTGTGTCTGTAAAAAAATTCCTGGAGCCAAATTAAGACATATAAGCAGAATGCCTTATACACTATTAAGCAGAATAGGATACAATGTGAGTATGTTACCATATGAGTCCCTACTGGGGCACCTAGAAGCAAATGCGTCCCAAGAATATTTATCTTATGAACAGTTAACTCACCAGAATTAATCCATGACCATATACATATTTTTTTAGTCTGATCTAAGCCCTGGTTACACATAGAAACATTTTATTTTTCTGGTAATTTCAGTGTTGTTTTCTTCCTTCAATGAATCATCTGCTTTTTGCTAATAATATTGTCAAAGATTTCTTAGGTGACATACAGTATAGAAAATTTTGATGTTCCACATATAAGCTTGCTTCAGCCTACAGCATCTGATGTTACAAGAGATAAGAAACATGACATGACCAATGAGACTTGATAAAATGTGTCACAATCCCCAAAGCATTGCTCTGAAAACTGAAACAACCTTTTCTTCATTATTTTGCAACATTTTGTTGTTTGTACATTCTCAATGTAACAGGTTTTTTTCAGTTTGAAAGGGTGGCATTAAGGCAATGGGAAAAAATTTACCTTGAGGAAAGCACTGGTCCCAAATATTGCTAACACTGATATGATTCTAAGAAAACAGGACTTTATATGCAAAATGTAGGAAAGGAACAAAGAAATAGAGATGGAACAATGAAACAATGTATAAACATGCTCCACTTCAGTTTTAAAATAATTAAATATTTCAAAATAATTAAAGCAACAAAAATGTTGCTTGAGAAGCTATAAGTCTGACTGTAAAACCTACTAATAAGTGTTAATAACCCCTGTGAACTGGACAGCATATGAAGGTGTGTGAGTACATGTTTATAGATAGATAGATAGATATGCATATCAATGACAAGCAAAATTTCTAAATGCTCAGGTCTACATGGATAAATGAAAAGATTAAATGAAACCAGGAAAACAGGAGTGTGGGAAGAGAAATCTTTGGTAAGAATAAAACAAATGGGGGTATCTGGATTCAGTAGAGATATATATTATTGTGACCCAAGAAATACAAGAATTGCCTCTGTTTGGAGATAATTATCAGGGATTGCACATGTACCAATGCCTAAGGGAGTTCAACTGAGACTGTACTTCAAAAGACTTAGAAGGGAACCTAAAAATTTATTTTAAAATTACTATATTCCTATTTACTAGACAGTCTTCACATTTTGTCATAGAAAATGTCATAATGTATAAGAAATGCATCTTAAGATTCTTGATAGTTTGCTCTTTATTAATATGTATTTATGTAAATATTAAGTTGGCTGACAGTTCCAACCATTATTAGGTTGTGGGTGAAAAAGTGAACTTAAATAAATCATTCAAAAATCAACTGTGTTTAACTTGTAATATAGTTTCTTACTAATATCTTACCCAGAAATTACATTAAATTACATTATGCTTCATCATCAATCTACTTTTCAGCATCTGCAAAATTCAAAAGCATCCAATTATATTAACATCATTGGAAAACTGTTGAAATGAAAGAGGCATTTTGATAATGTCTTGCATATTATTTTCAAAACTGAATTCATGAAAGTTAAAAATGAAGTATAACATTACTCATTCATACTTTGTTGTTTTGCCATTGTTTTTAAGTAATTTAAAGTATTAAAAATTTACTTAGGAATTTAATTACAAAGCAACTTTATGCTCATGGTAATAGCACACAGTATGTAACTTGATTTCCTGAACACTTCAAAAATAGAATGGTGCATATTTCTATTAGTCATAGTGTTTCTGTTACAGAATCTCTGCATAATTATTTTGTAAGTTTTTTTGATGCTGCTCAGATATCTCAAGTTACATCAGATGACACTGGTAGGAATTATATAAGAAGAGAATTAGATCTTTATTGAATTAATGCCTGATCTTTCTAACTCTTAGTTTTGGTCCTGAATTAACTGGAACTTGAGTGAGACCTTTACAACAAATTTTGAAAAGTGCCTTTTGATCTCTAGTAGCAAAAGGTCATTCTGCTTTACAAAAACTGTGAAGATGTAATACCAAACTGACATAAAGTCCTTACTGACAATGAATCCAGATCCATGTTGGATTCATGTTCAGTAATCCAACTTTTGTATTCCTGTTCTACAAAAAAACCCCATTATATGGCAGAGAACCCCTTCATAGATATGAACATTTTGCTATCAGGTTAAAGCGGAAAAAGGCAGATATGTGCTATTTAAGTTTTCCATGAGATATTTGGGCTAGGATCTAGTTGAGTTAAAAGTATTATCTTCAAATGGAAAGTAGTGTAGATTTTATTGTGTTTCTAAGACCCTGTTCGAGAGTATGGGTGAAGAGCATCACTGAACAGCTAAATATAACAGGGTCAAGAAACAAACCTCAGTTCCAGGGTCAAGTGGTACAGATCAACTAATCCATAATGTTTGGAATGAGTTCTGCCTAAAACACATTGATCCTTTCTGCACTACATTAGTCTAGGTTCTAAAACAACGCCCTTGGCCCTAGGAAAGAAGATATCACTTCCATTTTTAACCAGTTTAAAGTGCCTAAGATAACATTGTATGTTACTGGAATGGTGACTTTTAGTTCCTGTGAGGTGGAACTATGTGTGTCAAACCCAGGGAACTGCAAATTCTTGTGTATCAGTGTTAGGTATGAAAAGTCTGCTGGGAGGGTGCTGCTAAACAGTAGGGTTAGGGAAGAGATAAACCTTATGTGGTGTTACTCTTGCTGCATCTTGGTGGAAGAATCTGGAATAAACTGTTCCCATTATTCTGTCCCGGCTTCTTCTTGGTAAGAGGTAGTTGCCACAGCACAAACCAGAATCGTTTGGGATATTAATTGAGCTCTGTGTCAAGGGCACAGTATTCCTTCCTAACCCCTCACAGGCTGCTGAAGATATTCCTTCTCTCACTTCCTCATATGGCAGGAGTGCGTAACTTTTCCAAAAGAATAGGCAAAGTCCTCAGAGTTACTACATGTGACAGTATTTTACTACTTTAGGACATTTCCACAGCTCAAGCTGCCTTCTGGCCAGCTGCATGCACATCACTGAATGTTTTTACACTTTTCATTCTCAACATGGAAAGTTTTACACTTCTCTCTGCTCTTGTTCCAGTGAAAGGAACTCGAAGCTATTACACACCACCAAGGTACTTCCATTTTCTATGATTTCTGAGGTGTCTCATTTTATGCTATGTTCCATTTCAAATAATGTGTTTCTCAGATTTATTTTTATACTGTTCCAATTTTTCATTTGTTGTTATTATGAAGATAGTTTTGAAAAATAATAATAAAATATACACCCATTTGTGAAGACTGATCATGACACTTGTTACCTACTACAAATGAGCTTCTGTGAGAACCCCAGAAGTACTGTCACAAGTGTGCTGTCATGGTTTATTGACTAATCAGCAAAGAATTGAAGTCTTGATTGGCTTTATTTGTCAGTTTGTTGAAACAGGGAGATAGGAAGTACTGGACAGATTAATTAATTATTTTCTGGGGAATCCAAACTTTGGGATGCTGTCATTTTTCTTGATGACTGTGTAAAAGAAGAGGTGTTTTGAAAAAAAAACCTCATGAATTGTCACTTTTGTGACACATTAATACTAAATTCTTCCTTTGAACTGCTTCCATTCTTGTTTTTAATATAAATATAAATTTCACATCCAGAAACAACTTCTTGAATGTTTATGAAGCAAGGGTTAAACAAGATGTGAAGAGTATTTTGAATAAGCAAATGAAATGGTTATTAAAAAGATGTGTGTTTACATATACATATGTACACGTATGTATATGTGTGTGTATATATAAATCACTCTTAAACTGCTTTAGGTCAAAGAAAAAGGCTTTTTTACCCTTGTGATTAAGACTATATTTGAAAATTATGAGAATGACTAAATTGGGATAATTTATAACATATAGAAGATAAAGTAATGGGAACAGTTTTAGTCAGAATTAGCTAATATTGTTACAAGATATGACATCAAGAACAGTGAAAGAATGGAGATGGTTTTCACATTCTCAACAAGTTTGGAAATTCAGGGTTACAGTTCAAGTATGTTTAAAGCTCACTATTCATTTAACTTAATAGTTACTATTCTGTGATCTTGTATTTTAAGCTACACGTCTGTTTTTTTTTATGACAAATTCCAGGTTTGAGCCTGTCAGACATTCTGACATATTAAGCTTTTTCATTGCTCCAGCATATAAATATTTCCTCTGAGAGGAGCTGAGAGAGGACAAGAAATAAACCAGGAATGTTAAAAGAGATTTCCTGAATTATTGTTCTGTAAATACTCAAACATTTGTCCTTATGTGACAAGGAATAAATTAAAGCATTGCAAATTCATAAATTTGTGGAAGAAACTGCTATACCCATTTCTCAGAGGCACTTTTTTAAAAAAAATAGTGTATTGTAAAGCACTACAAAATTATTTCTTTATCCAAAAGCTCTGAAGCAGTTATTAAACCAGCTGTTTTCAAAAGTACACAAATCTGCTAGGTTGCAGTTGGGTAACTGTTAAATGTTAAAGCAGTGAATGATCAGCATGTAGCAGATGGCCTGGGAATGGGTTAGAAAATGGCAATGTTAATACCACCAGACTGAGATGTTCATTTGTGCTGTGGTATGTGCAGACTGGGTGAATAATGAAGGCTCTGTAATAATTGTGTAAATCCCAACATTATTAAATCGATTCATCTGGGGTTTCTTAATATATGTGAAGCACTTGATGTACTTTGAGAAACACCTCCTCTTTTTGCTAAAGCTGTTCTCATTAACTCATACTGCTTTATTTGCTGTGACCTCAGTGTTCCTGTTTAGTAATGAGTGGAATAAAAATTAGAAATCTGCTTTAACTCTCAATATGAGAGAGGGGAAAATATTCCAGAAACTAAACACCTATCCCACTCTTTTTGCAGATTGGTCATTATTTGAATTGTACACCTTATATTTTAGGATTTTAAAATTAAATTTCTCATAACAGGAATAGGGGAAGGAAAATCACAACCCAGTCAACTGCTAAAAGTTATTTTAAGGAGGTCAAATAAAAGAGTACATAAAATCAATAACCCTAATAAGTACCTTGCCCCAACAGCTTATCAAAGCTTGTTTCTGCATGTGTAATGCTAAAAGGCAGAATATTTTTTTATGATTAGAGAGGACACAGATCAGGAGAAATGCACCAAGAATATCCTGTGTGACAGCCCCCAGAGGACGATCACCTGTGATGCTGAGGGAAAACATGAACCAAAAAGAAGCAAAAGTCAACACACTGTAAACATGCTACAGGCAGATGCATAGCTAGCAGACAGTCCCTGGAGTACCATAATTGTATATGTGCAGGTGTTAGAACTTTTAAAAACTGTTACCCACCTACAGGAATTTGTACCTGTGAACTGAAAATTTTTTTACCCTTCAGTTTTTACCAGATTAGTTGAAAGTTGAAGGTTATAAATACAATATTCTTTTTTAGCACATATGTTGCCTTAACTGTGCCTGATGAGACCTTACATTGACATCTATGCCAGGACTGATGGCAGGACAACAGCCCTCTGCATCAGTATGAGGCACCATGCATGATTAACAGTCAAGGAAGCTGGAAACATAAATTCTGCCAATTCCTGTCATTAGCTACTGCTCATACATTAGGAAAAAAAAAAAAGGAAAGAAAGAATTTATTGGTATTATTTCCATTTTATAATGACCCATACTACAGTCCTCAGAAAAATAAAGAGATTTAAGAGATGTCTATTAATAGCTCTGTTTGAAAATACTGGATGGGGAGGCACTACCCAGCAGTGAATGCGCCATCCCCAGAAGTATTCAAGGTCAGGTTGGATGGAGATTCTAAATTCTTCCTTTGAACTGAGGTATTAGGAACCATGGCAGGGAGGTTGGAACTAGATGGTATTTTGGGTCCCTTCCAACCCAAACCATTCCACTGTTTCATGATAACTGAAGGATCTAGAGAAGATATTTTGCTTATCTGTTAATCTACAGTATATTGCTACACACAAAAATGCAATATCGAAGCAGCCTAATGTATCCCTTTCCTCAGCTGTGTATTATTTTGCAGAAGAGAAATCAAGGAAAGACTTTCTACCAATTATAGAAAAAGCCATCCCAGTCCTTGCATTTGAGTGAAACAGTTTTTCATTACATGATGGTGAAAAAACTGAGGCTGGCTGAAATTAATACTAAAGAAAAAGTCATATTTTGCCCTTAGATACATTGCTATAATCCTGCAAAGGCTGTAAACGTCACGAAGTGTCACATGCTTACTTAAGGACAGAATTCGTCACTCAGATTGCAGGATAAAAAGGAACTGCAGAGCTCTTTAGGATGTCTGTGTTTTGCCTAGCTCTGCAGTATTGTACAGCCTTCAGAAAACTTAATGAATTTCCATAGCTGGTTTAGCCAGTCATGGATGACTAGATTTAAGGACGAGCCAAATTTTACAGGGGTAAAAAAGTGATCCTTCCAACAGTCTTCTTCCCAACTCCAGTTGCTACTAGGGTAAAAAGTGAGTGAATTTGATAAAAAAGTTCTGCCAGAACATCATTATTCTGTACCAGCTTTCAAATTGTGTTTTCAGGTTCCTGTGAAAAGCGAGGGCCAGGACAATCTACATATCCTTCAGTTTCTCTTATCAGAGTGTAGAGAAATAGCTGTGCATAAAACAGTAACAAGAAACATAAAGTTTAATTTTAAGGTCTTCAAAGATTGTTTCTGTAATACTTGCAGAGTGTGAGCTATGTCAATGATGTCTATCACAGAAGAGACAAACTAAATGGCAACCCATAGCAGGTGTGTACACTGGATTTTATTTAAGAGCCAACAAGAATAGTGCTTCTACGCTATTTCATTACTTCATGCTCTCAACTCCCCCAGCATTACCCAGTCTTGCCTTCCCTTCCATTCAATGAGATTGCTGCTGATCTGGGAAAGCTGGATGGAAAGACCTGCTGGTTTCATGCAGTCCAATGGTCTGTGTCCCTAGGTCTCCTGCAGCAATGGAATGGTGCATTTCAGGGCATATCTCCCACAGAACAAGGCTTGCCCAATCTCAAGAGTTTTTATGCACAATGCATCGTCAGCTTTCCAACTGTTTCTTTTGATAAACGTGTAGAGTGTACCTCTACGCTTCTGAGAGTCCCGTGTGTGTAACTTCAGATGGTAACTGGTTTACAGCCAGCCCAGACTGGGCTCACCAGGGTAGGCTTGAGCTTGAGATATCAAAGGCTCAGTTTGAGACATTCATGCACAGGCACGTACACACACAATTACCTGCAACGCACTATAATAAAAGTTTGAGAGTGATTAAGTGTGTATCTCTGTAAGATGTACACACATAGAGTGTATGCAATGGGGAACCAAAAGTCCTGGTGCAAAACAGAGAAGACAAAACAACAGCAGATGCCTTAGGGGTTAACACATAGTGACTTTCAAAATAGTTTCAATTCATCTAAACCTATTTTTACTTTCAGTATGTTTCTAAAAGCTTGCTTATGAGAAGGAACAATAGAATTGGACCTGCTATGAAACACAGTAATTCAGATGTGTACCTTTTATGATCTTCTCCTGAAATTGAAGCACAAAAAATGGCTAACATATTGATTGAACTTAAAAAAAATTCCCAGAGCATATTACTGGTTGTAAAAGCATTCAGCGCTTAGTTTTGTTTGCTTCATTCATTTTCCCTATTCATCCTGTTTCCAGATCATTAATGAAGACTAGAAACAGTCCCAAATTGCACCATTTAGCAAACTCTGTATTTTATATTTCCATGTTTAGAAAACACTCTTTATTTTGTCAGTACCAATCCATAACAGTAGTTTGCCTCTTATCCCAAAATATCTGTGTTTTCACATAGTTTTTAGCTTTTTATGAGGAGTTTGATTGCAGCATTTCTGAATAAAAATAAATTATAACTGTCAGTTCCTGTTTACGTACTATTTTGCTGACCAGCTTGACAATATCTATCAAATAGGTTGGAATCATATTTTTCCCCTTTCTATAGGTGATCTTGTTTCAGTCATATCTTATCATGTTCCACTATTTCAAACAAAGTTTACAAAAGAATACAAAGTCTTGGTGTGAAGTATGTATTTTACTCAAATATGTTAAATAATAGGGTTTACATAATGGAAGAGCATTAACTATGTTAGGTAGGCAATTGAGCAGAATAATGGTGCTTTAAACTTTTAAAGTGAATGAAATCTATATTCAAGCAGATATTTTACCGTTTCATGACAGGATTCATTATTTGTTTCAAACCATTTTTGGAAAGCTGTCATAATGGTCACAGTCATTTTGAGAGTAAGGTAAAAAGTTATCTTCCATAACTTCTGAATGCCTTGCATTTTTTAAAAATTAACTTATTTTTGTAAGTGACGCAGACATACAATTCTTCAGTTCCTTCAAATATATGGGTGGACTGAGTTTTTGTGGCTTTTTCCTAGGAAAACTAGAAGAATGTCTGAAACATCTGAAACAGTTTCATAATCAAAATGTCATTTGAAAAAGAAGAGGTAGTGCAGCATTGGATGATTGCAAGGGTATTCAAACAGAAGGAAAAAAGGAATAGAGTCCAGTCAATTTCAGTTCTGGAAAAGTCTGGAAAAGATAACCAGTGAAATTATTTGCAAATGTGTGGATGACAGTAAGATGATGAACAGCAGCCAAGAACAAATTGAGTCAAATCTGCACGTTTGTGTTTGTTTTTGGCCAAGACAGAGTTCAGTTTCCTTTATAGTAGGTGATACAGGGCTGTGTTTTGTATTTGTGCTGGAAGTGGCATTGGTAATTCAGGAATGTTTTAGCTATTGCTGAGCAGAGCTTTCCGAGTCAAGGCCTTTGCTGCTTCTCACCCCACCCCATAAGTAAGCTGAGAGTGCACAAAGATTAGAGAGGAGGCTCGGTCGGGACAGCTGATCCCAGCTGACCAACAGGATATTCCGTATCATACAGTATCATGCCCAGAATATAAACTAGGGAGAGGAAGAAAGAAGGAAGGGGTAGCGGAGGAATGCTCAGAGTGATTGTGTTTGTCTTCTCAAGTAATGGTTACAAGTGATGGATCCCTGTTCTCCTGGAGATGGCTGAACATCTTCTTACCTATGGGAAAGGGTGAAGGAATTCTTTGTTTTGTTTTGCTTGTGTATTGCTCTTTTGCTTTACCTATTAAGCTTTCCGCATCTCAACACACAAATTTTCTGATTTTTACTCTTATTTTCTACATGTCCCCATGGGGAAAAGTGAGTCAATGACTGTGTGGGGCTTAGTTGCTAACTGGGACTAAACCACAACAGTGATTAAGGAACAAGTGTTAGGATAAGCAAGTAATAGAAATTCTGTGACTTTAATCTATTAAATCATGTCTACAAAACATTCCCGTAAGTAAGCTGTAGGGAAAGATTCTGGATTAAATTTCTATTCTCTTTCAGCAAAACAGGTTAGGCCGCTCAATCCAAAAAATAAGTTTCCAAAAACTCACTTTAACATAGAAGTGTCTGTCAAGCAGCTTTCTGAAGATAATAATAGTCTTCAGTATTTTCATTGGTAATCTTTCTGAAGGAATACAAAATTGCCTTGCTTTAGAAATGATACCAAGCGAAATGAGGATAGGCTGGGGACAGTGTTACAATTAAGAAAGTATAAATAATTTTGAGATATGATCTAGAAAGAGTTCAATTATTTTCTATGAAAATAAATCAACTGCATGAATGCTCTGGTACCATTTCTTCAGAAAGTGGAAGTGGTCTTCTGTGGATCATAAACTGAAAACAAGACAGTAACGCCACAGCATTGCAGAGAAGGCAACCTGTGTAGTGGAATAAATAAATATAAGGAGAGTCTATAAAATAAGAGAAGAAATTTTCTCACTCCATGCAGCTCAGTTGAACTACAGAATTCTATTCTGAGACGTGTTTCAATGAAGATGTGAACTAGTTATGCCTCTGACAGAGGACAGAATGATCAAGTTCTACAGAACATGACCTAGATACTGAAAAAAATTGAGCTATTAAACCTAAATAAAAGAAGAAGGCTGGCAGAGGATACAGTAATATATTCAATGTTATATATAATTAGAACAGAAAGCAATATATAATCTCAAAGGTCCACCTTGTCTGTTATAATGTTTATGGTAATGATCAAAAACAGAATCTCAGAGAAAGTAAGTACAAGGAAAGATCCCAAGCTTTCTCAACCTTAAACTGTTTGCAAGTGATGGACTTCTGAACTGGAGGTAATTTTAATGTATTTAATTACTCTCAGCAGTCAGTGAGCAGAATTTTGAAAGACTGGGACAGTGACAAAGAAAAAAATCTGTTCTTCATGCATGGGCAGACAGCACTGTGAATAATGGACCTCAACTACATCAACAAAATTTTAGGTTATATTTTTAAAAAAGTCTAGTGGTAATGGATAACAAAGTACAAAGCCAGTTTAGTTGAGGAGTTTGTGGAGTCTTCAATGTCATCACTAAGAGACCAACACTCTATGGGATTGGTATAAAAATCTGTAACCAGTAGCACATCCCGTATGGTGGCAAAAAGGAGAATGGAACTGCTCATGTTCTTCTGTGTTCCTGTCTCTCTGTAGTTCTATTGATTCCTGATAAATTTTCATTATTTTTTTTACATTCTTACAGTGCCATTGACTGCTCTTTCTTTCCTAAGACACTAACTCCAAATTAGGTAGCTCCCCCAGCAACTAACTACACTATGAATCAATAATTTCAATCTTTCCTATGGTTTATTATAGGAAACTCTGGTATGAATACTTTGTTTATATTTAGATATTTCAATTTTCCAGGTAGTTTTTTTAATTATTACTTTTTTTAATAGGTTTTCATCTATCAGTTTTCCTTTATAAACTAAATAGGAATTTTGTGCATATAACATTTACTTTCTGCATTTCAGAGTAAGCATCAGAAAAGAACTCTTTTAATTAGTGTATTTTTATAGACAAAGAAAATGCCACACTGAAAGTAAATGCAGCCGTCTCCCTGGCTGGCATGTAATTCTGGGAGCAAATAACTTCTGTGCAGAGTGCAGTATTAAGTCTGTGCAATACTTAGTAATGTGGTCACATGGTACCTCTTTATTTCAATTTAATTCCATATTCATTCAACTAAAGCTGTCTGTCATTTAAATCTTCTGTTCAAATAATCAGACCGAGAAGCATGTGAACAATTAATGGCCCTTGAAAGGCAACAGAAGAGTGGTAGATAATATTTTCAGAAAACTTGTTCACTTTCACTCTAGTCATAGTAAAAACAATCACTGAGTGTGTGAAAAGACAGATTTCTATATTGCCAAATCATCTCAGATAAACAAGAAGTTTCTCACTTACTAGCAATCCAGATAAAAAAAAAGCTCTTAATTTATTAATAAAAAGGTCTCACTCTGCTTTTCATGAAAAAAAGCAAAATTTCTTAAACAGGGATAAACAAAATAGCTACATAGATAGCTAGATAGCTATTTTTATATAAAAAAATAAAACTGCCAGTCATAAATGGTAAGTATTACTTAACTGACAAAGTGTATTGATCAGAAGGGAAGTCCATGTCAATCAATGCCAAATCTACAAGCTTAGTCTTGTTATCAATATATTCAGTAAGTTTTCAAAATGTGGAAAAATACCTACTTTTGAGAAGTCGAGGCTGTAACACTAGCCTTGAAGATTTGAGCTACAAACACCACTAACTGAATAAAACTGAATTTAATTACAAGCCTTTTCACTCTACATTAAAATTAATCAGTACTTCCTTTGTGTTTCTCCTCTTCTGCATAACATGTGGGTCCAGATGGTTCTCAAAGACTGTAATTTCTAGGGATTTTGAGCAACACATTTGTATTCTGTAATAGAAGGCATTTGATCCTTTATTTGATGTTGGTTCTCAGAAAATCCCTACCTTTAAAAATTCATGAAAGGATTGGAGTGGTAATCTAAGCAGCTGGTCATTTTCCTGTTCAGGTCTTTTAAATCTAGCCAAAAAAAACCCCAACAAAACCAAGAGAGAAAAGATTTTTAAACAGGTTCACGGTTTCCAGGTCCTAATAAAGATAATAGACTGTGAAATTTCATCTGTAGAATTTAAAATGTCAAGAATCTCAGCTAATGAAAACAACAATTGACTACAGGGATAGTTACATTACCTGATCTGTTGAAGCAAAAAACCACACTTCACTGAAGGGGTTTTTTCTCCACGACTTAAATCCACGTTGTTTATGAGTAAATGGATAAGCCAAGGGGTTGTGGGAAAGATTAGATAGACCTTTTCTGCTTAGCTAAGTGGTCTGATAAGACCCAAATCAGTATGGAGTGACAGCCAATATTACCTGATGTGTACTATGCGGTGTATAGAAAATTGGTTCAATGTTTAATCCTAGTTCAGCAAGATCAATTGTTCATTTTACAAGAATGAGCAATTGTTCAACTGCTAGCTGATCAGGATAAAAAACACACTCCAAGTTTACGAAAACAAATATTTTTTTATACTTAAGCATACCTTAGCTCAGAAGGAAAGTATATTTGATGGCGTATTTGTGTTTTCATCACTTACATCATGTCTGGAAGTGGAAGTGAAAATAGCAGTTGTACCATAGGAATACATGCAAGTGCAAACACTAACTCCTGAAAAAGGATTCATTTTATATCACCAATGAACCATGTGACATACAATGTGCACATCTATACGTACTTGTACATCTTAATATTATATATTATATCCATTATAAATAATTGAAATAAAAGGTCTTATAAAATACATGGTAAATGTGGAAACTCTTAATCCAGTTCAGTAATATTACATGGTATTGGAAACCTCTCTGAGATAATTTTTTTATTAAAAGAATATGAGGTTCTCCTGAAGTAGAACTTAAGTTGTGAGTAAGGTCATAAGTTTACTCAGATAAATGGGTGAGGGAGGGATGGAAAATATGTATTACATAATATCATTATAAAATATCATGAAGTCTATTCAGAAAATATTTAAGTACATAAGTATTACATGTCATGCAAATATGAAGAGAGTTTAAGCTGAGTTTCTGCAGAGTCAGCCCTAAGGCTATGCTATATTTTAATAGCTTTTCTGTCACTAATGAAAATAAAGATGCAAAGCACTGAAAAATATAAAGAATCATATACATTTCCTTTATATTCCAATATCTCATAAGTATGCACATTTCTTTCCTAAAGAGAACATTTTAATAAATTTTATGTTTTGATACCTTGTTTTTAATCTTTTAGCTTTTAAAAAGTTAGCTTTGTTTCAGAATTCCCTATGCAAATTTTATTTGCATGCTTTTCTCTCATTTCATCTTTAGTTCATTGTTTTCTCTCCTTCCTTTTCTTGTCCATATTTTGACAATGATTTTTTTTGTCTTTGCTATCAGGAAAATGCAAGGGATTTTGACCTGTTACGTGGGAGGCTTCAGTGTTTGGGGTTTTATTTATTTATTTACGGGCAGATGCTGTGGCAGCATGCAGCAAATTCAAGTGGGAACAGAAGGAGAGGAGGAAGAAAGGAAAAAGATCATCATTTGGGTTAACAGTGATTGCCATAAACATGCATGTGGTACTCTCTCTCCAAATCTAATTACTGACATGAATAGCAGGAGTAGAATTCTCTGATAGGTTGGTTCAGAAGTGCCCAGGGAATTTGTATGAAAGGACAGCATTTGCCAAATCATCATCTGTGTCCCTTTTCTCAGCGAGCTCTGTGGGAAATATCTGAAGTGTAAACATGAGTGGATTATCAGCTTTCATGGTATCATTGCATTGCACCTTTCCCCCAGCAAAGAGAATGAATGACTGACTGTCTTTAAAATGATCTCTGGTGAAAGATGGTGGTGCTCATGGATTAGATGGAATTTAAAACGTCAGAGAAAATATTACTTCAGTAAAAATAAAAGCTGACTTTCAAGGAGAATGCATGTAAGTTACTGTATTTCAGTTTTAGTGAATTCAAGGAATTAAGACAGCAATTTACACTGGAGAAGAAAATCTAGTTAAAAGTTGCAAAGCAAAATTGAAGGACCTGGTTGCTAAGGGTTAAAATTCAGGGGCATTTAAACTGGGTTAAATTTAAAGGATTTGCTTCCAAAGGGTCTAACACACATTCAATTTAGATTGTCACAACTGAAAAAGAAAAGGAAAAACAAACTCACAAAAAAGTGGGAAATCAAACCAATTTGCTTGTGTGGCTTAGGAGACAGGAAAGAAAAGACAAATTTTAGCTGGACTATAAAAAGTCAAATACAAAATTATTAGCAGCAATAATATAAATACCCATGGAAATTTGCTGACATGAATGTGAGTTTTGGTGCTTCGCCTGTTTTCTTCAGATTGACATGAATAGATGAAATATGTGAGCATTCAGTGGCCTCTGACAAGCAGAATGCTCCAGTAAAGTATTGAGGATCTTTTAATTTTTGTTATTTTTTTTTAAATCAGCCTCCCATAAATTCACATTATAATGCCATTTAGCAACAAACAGAACAAGGGTCAATGCAATCAATCACAGGGTCAGAGATTTGAAATGATGCAAGACAAGACTGCAGGAGCACAAGAGTTGCAGGAAGGAAGTCATCTAGGAGACACTGAGGGCTGATCCCAGCTTCTGTCCAGATAAGCCCCTTGCAGGGGAATGAGATATCTCCATCAGCATTACTGGGAACAGCAGCTTTTGAAAACCAGCATCTCCTTGGTTCTTTTGATATTTCAATGCAAACTTAACCTCTAATTTGAGAAAGAAAAATGCATCCTGGCATACCTCTTGCTGCCCTTGGCTTAGAGGATTTCTAGCACAATACTGAGCATTTCCCTAGAGACAGAGAAACCTGTAAAAGGGAAAGGACATGCCTCTGTGCTCTCTTCCTAGTAAATTCAGTAAATAATTTTCACATTCTGTAATGCTGTTGCCAATGTGAAAAGAGCTGGCAGAGAAAGAGGGAAAGAATGTGAGAGGAATAAAGGAAGAGGGGAAGGGAAGGTTCTGGGAAGGGAAGGTGTNTGGGAAGGGAAGGTGTTGGGAAGGTTTTGGGAAGGGAGGGTTTTGGGAAGGTTTCGGGAAGGGAACGGAAGGTTTCAGGAAGGGAAGGACACATAAATAAACTTTGCAAATAGACATTTTTTAAAAATAGTCTGTCTTGTTGTAGTGATAGTGATAGTGATAGTGATAGTGATAGTGATAGTGATAGTGATAGTGATAAAATGGAACTCAGACTACAAGTATTTCTTGTTGCTATTGGTTCTCTTTTCATGGATTGTGACATTTCAAAGTTGAATTTAAATATACATACTTCACTTGTTTCTTGGTAAGAAGGAACATAAAATTCCTTTTCCTTTATAGATAAAATGTAAACAGATTTTGTAGATCGCCTCTCTTTCAAACCTGACTTTTCTAAAATTTTCTTGGCTGAATTATCATGGCACATCTAGCTACACCCGTCAAGCTGTGTAACACTGCTTTCTGTAACATGATAGTGCATGGCTGATGTGACAGGAAAATGAATAGGGCAACACAAAGTATACAAACAGGAATTTTACCATGAAAACATTGTCTTCGCTGAAAGCTATTAAAGAAAACACATATCTAATCCCTTGTGCAATTTGCTCCATCTTCAGTTCCAAATGCAAAATGGCTGTACTTAGCTGCAGCTATCTGAAGGTGTTTAATAGACTGTGCTTTTCTTTGCAAATAATTGTGTTCTGGCAAAAATTAACTACGTTTATAGCAACTGAATTAGCCAGGAAGTTTTCTGTAACAAGTTGGTTTTAGGCCAAATGCATTTCAGACTAAGAGCTCACAAACACTGAGACAGCTTGAGAAGCGAATCTCTTCACCCTATTCTGTTTTAATAGTTTAGTTTATTTAGCTTCATAAAGGTTATTTCTCATCCTTATGCTCAGGAAAGCGTGGTACCTATAAAGAACTAGATTTATACACATCAAAATAAGTAGCAGAGTGTTGAGTACAGCAGAGGCATCATCAGATAGTGGGAGATTTATATTTTTACAGCTACTCTTCACAATATTTTTGTCATCACCTCCTATTTCATCCACAGAGTTCATGTGGGTACACAGAGATTGAGCCTGTCTTTAAATCAAAATTAAACAAAGATTTTTTGTGCTTTATGGACAGATGGCAGCTTATTACAGGTATTCTCAAATGGCTTCTCTGTGCTTATGTGGACATATGTCAATGAGAAGTGAATTGCAGTCAGACTGGACTCTTGACTGGAGACCATATACCAGCCTCTTTACTGATACATGAAGATTAATAAATTATTTTTCTCATGGTGTGGGGAGCTTTCCATTATGATAAAAGAACTAGATTAAATTGAGTCATTATACATCATTAGACTAAATATTGTGAGATCAATTGTGAGATGATTCATCTTTGACACATTTGTAATAGAACTCTTTCGAACTATCCTCTAGTTCTTAGGATCCCAGTACAAAAGTCTTGGAAGAGATGAAAATAATTAAACCTAAATCTTTTCTCGGGTGCACAGTGGTATCCTCATCTGAATTGCAAGCAATTTGAAGCAGACTTTTGGTAAGGAAGCATAGACTGGTATAAGCTGAATTGCAAATGCTCAGAAAAGTGTTTCTGTTCTTCACAGAGATAGCAATTGCAAGCTCTGAGGAAACGCAATGCTCAGTTGCTCAACTGCAACTTGCTAGTTTAAAGAGAAGCTCAAGTAAATCTCCTCAACCCTCCTCTGAGAGAGAACAGGGAAATGGAGCAGTAGAAAATAAACACTTAGAAACTAATCTGACCAGCTTTCACTGATGAATTAATTTATGTGGAATTACCCATTAAAGCTTCAGTCCTACTAATTACTGAGCATTCTTTCTTTTTTTTTCCAGCAAAGCACTTAGGCATATACTTAAACTTAAACATAACCATTCTTTGGGATTTGCTTGAGTGAGCCAGACTACTCACTGCTTCATGGTATCAGACACGAAAGTGTGGTCTGTGAATTTAGCTCCTTGCCATTTTCCCTTAAAACCCTTAAAATTACCTGCTCATTAAGTTTATACTCTGTGAAGCTAAAGTGCAAATATTTATTGGACAAAGAAATCTCTTTGCTGCCTGCTGAAGAACACCAATAAAATGATACAAATTCTTCTAAGCTGTTTAATATCTGACCTAATAAAATGATAGACAATGATAAAAAAAACTCAGCAACACCCCAAATTCCTCAATACACTACATTTTTCTGTACATATTTTTATTTCTTACTCCAACAGAGAGATGTTGAATACCAGAGACTGTTATGAAATTATAAGATAAATATAAGGAACAGAGTTTGTGTTTTTGATGCTGTGTTAAGTATATCTAAATAAGTGAGGGAGAGCACATATATATATGGCAATTTCAGATCAGAATAAATACTTAAATTTGTACTTACATGTTGAAGATAGTTACATGTATAAGGAAACTGTCATTTTTATTTTTCAAATAATTCTAAAAGATTGCCAATCCACAGAAAAGCAATGAGGTGGGCAGTCAAAATTTAGTTTTCTTTAATGTTTAAATATCAACAATTCCATTTACACCTTCTTAGTGGACTTTTTTCTTTGCAGCTCTCTTTCAAAGTAGAAGAGGACAAGAACAAATCATATTTGGAGTTCAGTACAGATGTCCTGAATTTTATCATTTGGTGACATTCACTGAGACAAATGTATTTTCTTGATGATTCTATTTTCTTCTCAGGTATGTCCTGGAAATACTAACCTTGTTGTGGGCAGAGGACTATGCTGTACTCCAAAGATCTTTTGCATCCCAGTCACTTACTTAAAATTCTGAACTGTTTTATGTGCAGTTCAAATGTTCATTGGGACTTTGATAAAAGTTTTTGGGTTATAGCATGGCCTATTAAAATGACTGTGACTGAATACTGCAGGAGGTCAGTGGATTTTTGATATTTTGGCTTTTATACACACAGACAGAACCTGTTGTTCTCATAGAATGCATCTTCCCTGGGGCTACTAAGCATACACGCCTGGCAGAATATCATGGAGACTTGTGATAAAAATGGCAGTAGGACAGAGGTATAGGAAGCAGTGAATCTGTGATAAGTTATGATGAGACTAAGGACTAGATATGTAGCCATATCTCACACAAGATTCTGCAAGGGTTCAGAGGGCATTGTGCAGAGCTTGGCCTAACATGAAAAACAATCTGTGAATATTAATGGGCCAAAAATTTAAAGTCCTGACAAAGTATTTACTGGCAAATAAGCAGGGAGTTTATCCCTTCCTGGAATAGACAGCACAAGGATGGCAGACAGAATTCTTTAGAAGACCTCTGACAATATTTAAGTTTTCATCTTTTCCTATCAAGGTTTTTCAAGCACATTTTCCAGGTTGGTAATGTAAACATTTGGCAAGTCAAAATTAAGCTGCAACCTCAACCCATCTGATCCCAACTTCCATTTTATTGAAGTAGTAGTTCTTCTTCTTTCATTGGCCAGGTTTCTTTAATGTGATCCCTCTTTTTCCATTTTCACTCTGCAGTGCTCTGTGGATGAGATGGGCTTGCAGTAGAGAGGGCTTGAGAGTCCTCAAATTCTCCTCCTTATGAAAAACCTTTGAAAACTGGTGCATAAATGTTCAGGCCTTCCTGCTGTGTAAAAGTTCATCTACCTGCTTCTGATGTGGGAAAAGAACTACAGTAACACAGAATTCACCTACTTTGATTTTAATTTGAAAATGGAAAATTCCTAAAGAAATTACCACAAAACTGTAAACAGCAATTGATTTAAAATTTCATCCACATCAACAAGATCCTTCCTAAAAGGTCAGTGCTAGATGGGAAAAAAAATGCCATTGTTAGGACATTTTAACAAAAAGCTTCTTGAGCATTACATGATCTGTATATATCAGCTTATACTGCAGAAGTAGACACGTTTCACAGATTTTGTTTAAAAAAGGTAGAGTGAAATAGATGATGTATTGCTGGAATTTTAATATTGAAGTTGGTAAATGGATGTAAAATTTCTATTTGCACCATCTGGCATTTTTGTGCAGTATATTCACCAAAAACAAAGTGAGCAGATAAAAGCAGAGTAAGAGTCTATAAATGCCCTTCCTTTACTTGCATTTCTGAGAAGCTCGAGAAGAGAACACAATAGCTGCTTCTCAAGTCAAATGGAAAAAACACTGTAATTTCCAATGAGTTATTGAACCCGTACACGGCAAGTAGATTTAAGAGCAAAAATGCAAACTACTGCTTTTAGAAAGCCTGTTTTGGTCTCAGAGGCTGAACAATCTGTCTTTCAGTGATCAGGGAAAAAGGGTCTGACTGTATAGCTTTGGCATTCTTGGGCATCAAGAATGGGCAGCATTTTAGATAAAATTACCTCTATTTTATAGGACAAATATTACAACATTCTGAGTTGCCTGATTGTCTGACACCAGCAGTGACATGAGAATAGTGAAATAAGCCATATAAATATTCAAGAAGAGACCATTTGCCTTAATACTTAATTTAGCTTTTTTTCCCTGCTAAGTCTACGTACAGACCTGCTATCAGAGAAGCAATTTACTTGAAAGCCATGCTTCCTAATGTTCTCATTTTGATTTTGTGTTTGCAGATCAAAGAGGAAATCTACCCGTACGAAACTTTCTCAATTTATCACCTTGGTGGATTTCACATTTATTAAATTCTTATCCATTTGAGCCTATGCAAAATTCAATGTATAATTACCACCATTATGTGTCATGCATAAGCTATGGCTTGACTTTTTTTGATGCCACAGATGGGGCAGTAGGTACAACAGGTCTTAAGAATTCAACTTCCTCACTATAGATTTAGGATATGTTTTGCTTAATTTCATCTTATATGTCAAAGCAAATTAATATACCTAATAAGAAAAATCAGAAATGATTACTTCAACTGGTTCGTAACTTCTTCCATGAAATACAGAATATCATTATGATATTTTCCTAGTGGGAAAAAATTAAAAACAGGCCTGGAGGAAAATGGAAGGGCAGAAGGAAGCACAAGAGAAAAGGGCAAAACATTAAAAGTTACTGGATTTGGCTACCTTCCTTACTAAACAGCTATCCCTTTTTGTTTCCAGGAGAAGCAAATGCTTACTTTTAGAGGGACTTAAAATGTCTAATCCTACCTAAAAACATGACTCATGCACTTATTTATGCTCTTAGTATTTTGAACATCTATGAGCTTTTCATTCCATCCATTTATTTCCTTTTCCTGGATTACTCCATAAAGTGGAAAGTGTTTTCTTTCCTGTAATGAAAAGAATGAGAAGTTTAAAACCCCAGATTACTGGAATAAGAGAACGTGTTGTGTGAAGATGGCAAATAGCAGCCATAAATCATTTTCTTCGCAGGAAAGGAAAGTGCTTTTCCACATTTTTGAAGATACATTATTAACTGGATGGCCTGACCTAGTAGGACAATTCCTAGTTTATTTTAATTGGTTACTTTATCTGACAGAGCAAAAAAGGAACAGCATTTTCCTGATAGTTTGAATTGTTAAGTAGTTTCATTTCATATTTTTTGCAATAGATAGACTGCTAGATAAAACAAATGCTACAGTGAACACAACCACATCATAAATGGTCACTAATAGCAAATTTAAGTTTGACATAAATTCTTAAGGAAAATATATTGACAGTTTTCCTTAATCACACTGATTAGGATATGCACAATATTTATTTTTGAAAGGTCACGCACACTACATGGAAAAAACAACAAGAAGAAAATTGTTATGAAATAACACAGAACTTTTATATGTGAACTGGCTTTGTCTTTTAAAGAATGACCACAAAGCAGCAAAGGCATATCCTATTTGACAAAATACTTTAAATTAATCTGCCCCCAACAATAGAATCATCTTGACCTGAATGATAACATTTCCAGTAAAACACTGTCTTCCTTTTTTCCCTGTCCTACTCCTGCAAGATGCATTGACCACACTGTCTCAGCTAATGGTGATTGCTTTTACCCTCATGTCTTCAGTAGCTGTGCATCCCTTTGGGACAATAAGAACATTAGAGGGACCAAGGTATTGATACTCCATTCCAGTGAAGTGCAATGCAATGCATTAGTATTTTAAAATATTGAAATTACCATTCCAGCGATAATGAACTATTAATCACTGCAAAGATATTCTAAGAGGAAAAAAGTTCCCATGGCTCTTTCTGCTCCCAATGAAACTAAGAAAGAAGTTAATTACTGAAATTCAAATGAAAGTTTTCCAGTGGCCAGACTAAAGGAAGGGACATGAATCTTTAGCACTTGTTACTCTTGGGGAGTCTCATTGTTTACTTGTTCTCTATCTGATAAAAGAAAGACAGCCTTGAAAAATAACAGTGAAATATTAGGAGTTACTATATCAGCAATGCATGCAACTTCCAGAAAACAATAGATAAGAGCTAGAAATATCAAAAAATAATAAAGAGAATAGTAAAACAAATGTGACTTAAGAATTAAATGATAGCTATTCCTTATCATATCAGTACATTTCTATGCAAAATGCATAAGACGAGGGTTCTTTGGATAAACAAAATACTAAAAATACAAATTTTCAAATGTATCTGCCTGAATTAAAATGTAAAATAATAATAATAATAATGAAAATAATGATTATAATAAAATAGTCAAGAAGAATATGATAATTGAATCTGAGCTCATATGCTTACAAACACAAAGCATGAGTTTGTTGAAAAAAATTCAGAGAGGCTGAGATACAAACTGAGTTTCAAATAGAAAGGAACACAAAAGGCAACATGAAATGGTTCTATAAATACAGTACAAATAAGAGGAAAACAAAGAGAAGAATAATTTCACTACCAAGTGTGATAGAGAGCAAATAATAGATGGCACAGGAAAAAAAGCTGAAATATTCAATGTCTTTCAGTTTATTTAATCTTTAACAAAACATTAAATTGTGACTAGCTACTTTATTTTACTTAGAAGATAGGAACACAATGCAAATCAGAATGGACTGAAAAATATGCAGTTAGAACAGTCTGAATTGTTAGGGTCACATGCATTTCTGAAGCAATCTCTAAGTCATTTTTGTCATCCCCAATGCCTGAAGGAAAGCAACTTTAGGAACTATCTTTAGTTCCTTTTCATCTCTGGAAAGAGTCAGGGTGAAATTATTAAATAGACAAATAAATACCTGAAAATACTAAAGTAGGAGAAAAGAACTAAATTTTGTTTGATAAGAGCAAATTATGTTTAAATTTTTCCAAGTTCTTTCTTTGACAGAATACATTAAGTATGGGAAGAATTCTTGTTTGGATATTGAAAATGTGCAATGTTTTTGGTGTTATTCAAATGGCTTGGCTCCTAAAATAGCTTAAGAAATACTGGTATAGATGTAACTTACATCAGTAGCATTTTTAAAACAAATGGGCTGGTTCATGTACAACAAATTTGAGCAGTAAGTCTCAAAAAGAATTATCAATATGTCTCTGTCAAAATGGGAAAGGATTCCTTGCAGATAGGATTTATTGTAGGCCAAGTTCCACTTAACAGCTTCAGCAATTTGGATGTCAGAGTGACATTTTTGCTGGAAACTGCAAAGAACAGGACTTGCAAGCTCTTTGGAGAATATGATCATAAATCAAAATGATCTTGGCTAATTGGAGGGAAAGCAAGAAATTGACAAGAGCAAATTAAATGAAAGCATGAGCAAAGATCCACAGTTCAAAGGGAGTATTTAAATGCACTCATATAAAATGAGAGCTGTACAGGAGTATAGAAAAGAATCTAAGGGTTATAATGTCTTTGAAATTAAATATGAGTCAGCTACCTGTTTCCACTGCAAAAACATTAAATAGGCAATGCAGATCAGAGCTTTAGCAACAGCAGTATTCTATGTAGGACATGGAAAATAATTATTGCTTCCTATTTGTCCCAATGAAACTGGAGATAAGTTGATGTACACTAATTTTTAGGAAAAAATAAAAAATGCTTTTTAATTGTTTGGATGATGAAACACTGGAGCAGCCTAAATTACACTGTTATGAAATCTCCCTCATTTTTGCTCTTTATTGCATTTAAATTGAAGAAAGAAGAAAATAATGGTTTTATTCTACTGTTTGTTTGATCCAGCATGTTGGATCTATTTCTTTTAAAAAGCAGTTGCTCAATGAACTTGAGGAATCAGCTTTCAATGGATACCCAAATGTGTGGATATTATAATATTTTTTGTCCCCTGTTGTTGTGGTTTGAAAAGC
>VZTZ01038492.1:0-10409 GCA_013400955.1 Drymodes brunneopygia | reverse complement strand
TAAATAGGAATTTATCTGCCTGTGACCCAAATTCATCGTATCTCCTTTCCAGAACTGCATACCTCTAAATTCACCATGCATTTTCTCTTGAAATTTTTCTGGATGCCAAAAATCAGGCACAGTAACGCAAGGAAAAAGGTGTTTCCAACTAAAATACCACTGCAATGCAGATTAGGAGAGACAACAAAGCTAGGAGGGATCATAACAGAGAAAGTTTCTANCAACAAAGCTAGGAGGGATCATAACAGAGAAAGTTTCTATGAGAAATGACATTAATTTCTGGCTTTCCTGTTTGTTGTCTATTCACAATAATAGCTGTATCTACTGCATTCCCTAAGTTATGTGGTCATCTGAGGGTGGCAAAAACTCTTGCGACTGTTTAGTTCATCAGTTATCTAGAACTCTTTGTGTCAAGGTTCAGTGAATGCAAAGGTAAAATAATTTATCTTTTTCTGCTGATTTCAAAGTAACAAATAGTGTTTCATGCTTCTTCCTACCAGCCAGGGTACTAATGCAACTTCTGAGATGGTCTATCATTTATTTAATGCCTAAATACACACTCATTTGATAAACTTGGAGGCAAATATGCAGAAGTATGGTTAGAATTTGTTATTTAGAGAAACTCTTCCAATCCATGGAAATACATTTACAACAAAAGACAGATTTTAAAGGTGGGGCGATTGATTTGTTTTTCAGTCTGAATTACTTCATGTCCCCAAACCACAGGATTACGTTGAGAGCTCAAGTTTGTCTAATATTTATTAAAAACTGGATGCTTTTTTAGAAGAGTAAAATCATGGCTTTACATAAGGGCAAACTTTACCTTGATCAGCTCAGCAGTCTTAATCTTGATCCCCTCATTTGAAGAGCTGTGGAAAAGGGTCTGTGTGGGGAAAACATGAGCATGATTAGACAGGAAAATGTTCATCTCTTGATTTTATTCTCCTTGGTCTTTGGAAAACAAAAATTACTTTACATTTACTCACAATAAAGCATGATCTTGCTCAGCTGTGAAAATCTCCCCACAGAAATCTTCCATAGCAGTAGTAAATATTGCAGCACAGAGTAATGACAGTGACACATTAGAGCTTCATTTGGATGCCCGCTGTGCTTTGTGCGTGATGCAGAATTCAATGGACAGCGACTCAAAGGGGGGAAGAGGCTTGTTTGTGTTCACATTACATAATCCACTTGTCTTTGTTGTTTCTGTTCTAGGCGTTTTGTCCAAAGATGTTCTGCTTCTCATAAAGTGCATTCAGCCTTATCTGGAGCTCAGAAGCCTAAGGTTTTGTTACAATGGTTATTTATAACTTAACTATTAAAAAAAAAAAAGATATCTGAACAGGAAAACACTTCTTCAGTCATAAATAAATAGCTCATTTGTACCTGGGGAGGAGAAGAATAGCTTTCAAAGAGCTTTCACTTCAATTGCAGAATCATGACTTCCAGGTAGAAGCAATTGGAAGAAGGCTCTCTAAAACAAGATTCGTGCAATTTGTTGTTGAAAGCACATTGCTAAGATTTCTAAAATTGCTCTGGGATTTGAATACCTTTGTGGGCCTTCGGGTGTCCCACCTGGAATTAATCTGAAAGAAGCCCTTATAATACTAAGCATCTCCAGCTCCCTGAAAACCAGACATCCCTGTCAACCATCTAGAAATGGAAGAACCCAAAATTCTTGCCTAAGAGAAAATGAGTGGCAGCTGCAGATGGAGAAGCATATTCATGTGGGATGATTTAAGCCTTTGAAATACAATGGTGGTAAAGAAAAGAAATCTTGATAAGTATCATTTGAACTATCCAAGTAACAGTTTTTGACCTATTATCACTATTGATTTTGTGCTCAGAAGCTGATTTCAGATAAGGGCCTAACTGTTGAAACATGGAAATCAGAAATTTTGCCATGCTTATTATGATTCTGCTATGACTGTTTGATATCAATTATATTGGTATGAAACTAAAACACTGATACAGCGTTTTCCAGGCATATGAATAAGCTATACCCACACAACTACATAGAATCATAGGGTTTGGGGTGGAAGGGACCTCAAAGACCATCTGGTTCCAAATCCCTGCCATGGGCAGGGACACCTTCCAGCAGACCAAGTTACTGCAAGCCTCATCTGACCTGGTCTTGAACACTTCCAGGGATGGGACATACAGACATCCCATGAGTGTAACCATTTCAATCATGATGTTCAGTGATACAGCAACGTCATAGTTGAAATGGTGAAATTTTGTGTGCTTACAAGACCTCACATATTAGCTCCAGACAGAGAGAAAAACAGTTCAAAAGGGTTTTACTTTCAAAAACCAGAAGAAAACCCTCAATTCTCCCCAATATGTGTAGGTTTTGCAAAGACATATTTCCATTTCATTTCAGCAAATTTTTTTAGTGTTTAGGGGCAGAAAAAGGAAGAGAAGGATCTTCATTCATACAGTGGAATTGAATTACAACCACACATAAAAAAGGTTCTTTTACTAAATTTTAGTTGAGGCTGGTTTTGTGCTAAATGACCTGTTTTGCTGATCTCTCAGATCATCATCCATGTTACATTTGAACATTTCCAAACCTCTTGAATAAACAGAGATATTTTCCCCCACTTTTTCTGTTATTAATCTTGAAGAACACTACCAATTTCCCCAGCATACAAGTTTTCTAAGCAGCAGCAGAGAAACTGCCCGAACTCTCTGAAGCTCACGCTGAAATGCAGCATTTCTCTACTCTTGAATTCTTTTCAGTAGGTGTTAAAATCTTTTATAGTAAATTGCATTTTATATGTTAGAAACTTCAAAAGAAGGTGTTAATATAATTGATACATGATAAGTTTGACAGTTGGTGTCATTATGTGAGTTTCTGCAGCCTTCTGAAGAAAAAATAATTTAAAAATCTGTTTTTCTAAGGAAAGGAAGCTTATGGCCCTAGTGATGAAATAACTTCTTAATGACCTGCTCTAATCTATAAAGTCCTAGTTCATGTCCCAGTGTTCACCATTTTAAAGTGGACTGCATGTAACTATTCTGAGTGTCATATTTCTGATATTATTTTTTAATGGACCTTTTTCAGCAACAGGATTGTATTTTGTGGTTGTATACTCTTCTGCCTGATATTTGTATTGAATTACAGGTAGGCAAATACCTTACAATTACTTACTCGACACTTTAAGTCTCATTGCCTCTCAGCGGGTATAAATAGGATGGGGTCCAGTCCCAAATTACCACTTTTACAAAGTTTTGAAGAATGAGCCAAATAACAGAGAAAGGCTTGGGGACAGCCAAGAACACACCTTGGAGAAATTTTTGGAGAGTCTGGGAACAGGAGGTACTCTGAGTATCAATTAGATGATTCATTTCCTGCTGAAATTTTGGTCACCAACTTATGATTTAGTTGATCTGCAAATGTTAGGATTCGAATTCCTAAAAAAGGTTGGAAGATTTTTTGTTTGTTCGTTTATTTTTGGGGTGGTCTGTTTGAGACCTATGAGGACAAGCCAAGAAAACAATAATCTATCGACAAACCCAAGTGATACTAGATAAGTAAATACAGAAAAAACTATCCTTTAGAGCCATTTATGCTAATGAGGAATCAAATAGAGGACAAATCTGACCACTAAATCCTTGGGAATATTCTTGGAATGTGTTGTGTGGACCGATTCAGAGAGTTCCTTTCATCATCTCTCCATATTCCTTGCTGAAACATGAATAGTGATGCCTAATTTGCCTCCCTCTTCCTTCCAGCCTTTATTTTTATAGACTGTCTTTCCGAAAACAGCAGAAAGTTTTATAAATTCTAAATACAGAGGAAGCTTTTTGTGCAGACATCCCATTGGACAGATAACGTCAACTTTGCACCAAGATCCACCCAAAGGTCAAACACTACAGAGTTGTGGAGAAATCAGGAATGGACACAGCACCAGACCTTCCCCATAAACATTGTTCTATATAAACATTCTACAACTACAAAAAAAAATCAAATTTTTTCAGGCATAACCCCAGGCTTCACACAAACCTGCTCTTCACCTAAACTCATCCCAGTGTCACTCAGCTGTTTCTCTCACTGTGGGNAAAATACAACTTTACACATTTTCAGTTTTGCAGTAGACAGCAAAAGGAGGAGAGAGAATAAAGACAGATTTGGATGTCAGTGTCTTAATTTAGGTCAGGCACCAGGTTGAAGGCAAGCTTGGGATAAGCAAGAAGGCCTAGGTGCAAGAAGAGAAATGTGGAAGAAAGCAGAAAGAAGATTCTAGGCAGGCAGGGAGAGCTGAGTGATCAGAGCTAGGAAGGGTTTATAGAGGAGCATTGCTGTTGTGTGCAGCATGCTGAAAGGATGACTTTGTTGGGCTACAACGGCATTTGATGGCTTAATAACATGAGTTAATTATCATTATTATGGCTTAAATAGTGAGTTCTCTGTGCCTTACTGCCTTGATGCCAACATTACCAGTCATTTACTGAGTTTTCTCTAAAAATGTTCATCTCAGATATTTCAGATCTGTGACAACTTTGCTACATCCTCTCATTTGTAATGGTGTTTGCATTCACATGGCAGATCTTTCCAAATTCCATGAGGAACAATGCACCAATGAGAGGGTTTGTGGGTTTATCAGTTTGAGAGAGCTCAGTAAGTAAGACCTTCACCATAGCCAGTACATGAGTGCCAGTCTCCCCTCACAGGATGAGTCTCTGGTGGTTCACAGACACCATTCCCAGGCTCCAAGCCTAGTCCCCAAGATCCATGACACCCAACAGGTTGCCCAGAGAAATTGTGGATGCCCCATTCCTGGAAATGTTCGAGTCCAGCTTGGAGAGAGCTCTGAGCAACCTTGTCTAGTGGAAGGTTTCCCTGCCAATGGGTGGGGGTTTGAACAAGATGATCTTTGAGGTTCCTTCCAACCCAAAGCATCCTGTGGTTCTATGACTTACTATGTGCTTGTCATTGCATCGGTCACTTTTCACAGAGATAATTTTTTAGTAATCATTCTCATGGCACTTTCAGCAACAGCTTTCCTGAGAGAACATTTGGTGTTGATCCCCATGAAGCAGTTTCACATATGGCACCACACGTGGATCAGTCCTCTTGAAGGAATATTATCTTAATTCGCTAAGATGCATGATCTACTCTGATTGCACAGCCTCACAACCCTTCCTTGCTTATTGGGGTTTAAAGCTACCTTTTCCAGACTTCCTTTTTTTCAGCCAGACCTGAAGAGAAAGGAAAACCAGGGCACCACTGGGAGAACTTGCTCTGTCATTGTGAAAATATGACATCCTCAAATTACAGTGGGGATAGTTGAAGCACTTTGGAAGAAGGCCCATGTTACAACACTAGTAAATTAAATGTACTTCTGTAGCTTTTGTATCTTACACAACCCAGCAGGAATGACATGAGGAGAGATGACAGGCAAGCACATGCCTCAGCTAAGGAGAGGGGAAAGAAGGTGAGGAAGCAGGAGGTGGTGATAGAGCATGAACAGCTTCACAAGGCATCCCCAGAAAATCAAGTCGACAGAAGGAGTGGGCGTTTGCAGGCAAACTTTCTGCAGTCTCATTAGATTGGGAGCAGGCTGATGAGAGCTCTAAATAACAGGTGCTTTATTTAACAAGGGAGAGAGAACATGAAAATGAAATGAAAAAAAATTATTAGGGCTAAAGTTTCACCAGGAGTGTCAGAGGCTGAGACTATGACAGGGAGGAATGGTGCTCTGCCTCCTTCTGTCCCTCTGCATACCCTCATGGGCAGGAGGCCAAAAGGTCTCCTGTGAGCACCAGCCACCCTGCAGAGTTCTGCCCATCCTTGCAAGGAACAAAGTTTTCCACAGCTGTAGAGTTTCTGTGACTCTTCTGAGGAAATCCTGATATTTCTTCTTAACCTTCCAAAAAAAAAAAAAATCCACAAAACTCATTCACTAAAATAACCTGTTATACCACTCCCAGGAACAGAACACAATCTACCATCAAATCCAATTTCAGAAATCTGTTTTTTGAAAAGTAGGACCTGCCTAAGAGGATTTCAGCTCTGTGTAATTAACCAAGAAAATCCTTATCCACTTTACAAGGGGATTGTTTGCAGACACAGCACATGTGTCCAGCAAATACATGAAATGTCCATCCATCACCAGTTTCTTTACTTTTCTCATGGCATCTTAATAAATGAGTAGCAGTCTTCTTTTATTTATTTTCTTTTCTTTTTTTTTTCCTTCATATTTCATTTCACACAATAGTAGAAAAGAAATGTTAATGTTCTCTTGTCTTCACAGGTCAGAATGAGATGGATACATCACCATCTTAAATTTGCCAATGGCATTTTTTAAAAATCTAAGCTAAATCTGAAATAATTTAAAAGTTTCTCTGCTTGTTTTTTAACACTGCATGGTGATTGCCTTGCCAAGAAGTGGGAATTCACTTTTTCAGGAGACACTTTGCTCAGTAACAACTGGCAAACTTGTAATTAATTATATCTGGCCTTGCTGTTTGGTCATAGTACCTGGTTCTCCTGAAATTCTTGAAGGCAAAGGAAAGAAACTGGAGGCTGCTTTCCATCTCAGAGGCAGGCTATGATTACAAAGTTGACAAGCATTATTTAGTCTTGTCCATATCAGCATTCAGCTCCCACATCTACCAGGACTCTAAAGAAAACAAGACTTGTTACTTCATTCTCCAGCAAGTTACCACTTTGTGCCTGAACTTTTGTTTTATTTTGTGGAGGGCAGAGGAAATTAGAGATATTTTTTCACTCAGTAGGTGTTTCTGATAAATACTTATATTCCTATCGACTCATTTCAAAGTTCACCACAGGGAAGTACTTTAAAATCCTGAAATTATTTACCATTTCTTTTCCTTGTTACCCTTTTACACCCTTGCCTGGGGGTAGCACAATTTCACTTGCCTTTTGAAGTCTGGTTTTGTCCATGCACCACACGATACACAGGAATGTGGTGATTCATCTGCTCTGACTTTGGATCCTATTGCTCAGTTGCTTTGGCTACCTGTGGCTCTCTTCGTAATCACTTCAGAGACCAGAGGGCTTCAAGATACAATTCATTTGACCTATTTTAGACATTTGCTTTAGCACGAAATAAATTGCACTCCAGAAGTTCTCATTGCTCTCCAAAGTGAGCCTCAGGTGACCAGCACAACCCCAGCTGCCTATCATGTGGCTGTCTGCAGCTATGTTAAATCAGTCCCATCCATGAATCTCACTCAGTGCCTCTATCCACTGAAATCCATGGTGAAACTCCCTTAGTCTTTGGTACATTTCTGCCCCATTTCATCTTTGAGAAGAAATGGATGTGCTTGCAAATGTTTTAAACACATGGTGGGCTTTTGCTTTCCCAAGATTTAGGACAGCACCTTAAAGGCTCATTAAATATCTGTATTGAGTTGCTCCTGTTCACTAATCTGTTTGAAATGAAAATTAAGTTAGTGCTATGGGGTTGGAGATGTAACATTCTTCTGCAGGTTTGAAATTATAGAGGTAATTGTTTTATTAAGATATTTGATCTTTTGCTCCCTACAAGGTTTTTGATGGACTGGAAGTCAGTGTAGAGCATCATGCTAGCCGTTAGTGCTTTGATTTCCACAATGCCTTTCTTTATTTAATGGGCCTGAAATATTGATTAACATTTACAGATTCAATTCCAAGCACTTGCCAGGGTTACAGAGAGCCAGAGAGAGCTGGTTGTGCCAGTCAGATTCTGAGGTGTAATGAAATCCCCTACTGTGCCTGTCAACTTATCCAGTGTACAGGTCATTTCCCACAAGGTCTGCTGTGTTGAAAGAAGCAGCTTTCACATGAAACATTTCATAGGCAAAGGGAAAATATGTCTCCAGTATTGTGTGCTTTATCCCTTTGCCTAACATTGAATGGCCTCATTGCTTCACACAATTTTTGCCCCCAAAGCTTTCTAAGTCAATAGAAGAAGAATGTTTCAGGTGGGCAAAAGTCAAGACTCTCAGTGTATTTATTACTGTTGTCAAGGAATTTCACAGTAACTAAGTCTAGAGACAGACAAGCCCCAAAAGGACTGGAATCTCAATCCATTTTAGTTAAGTATTGAATGATTCTTTTATTCTTCCAAATATTACAAAGCTCCCTTTGAAAGATACTTACATCTTTCTTCCAATAATGTCCTCTTTCTTAATTTGTTCCAAGACTACATCTTTCCTTCAAATTCAAACTCTCTTACCTATTTCAATCCAAGTCCAAATAGAATATTCCATCCAAGTCTACATCTGATTTTCTTTTCTTTCAGGATCAGGGTGCTTTTGTCTTCTTATCTCCTATAGAGAAAAGAAGGAATATGCAGAGAAATGTTTCATTTTTTTTAAGGTTCCAGTTTTGCTCCCACCATTAAATGTTAAATATCTGATTTCAAAAAAGTTCTTTTAAAGAAAGATGTCATGTTCTTTGAGTGACCAGTATCTAATTTTAAATCAACTATAACAATAGTCTTTAGGCCAAAAAAATCAATGTANGCCTTTGTGCCCATGGGCTATCTCTTTATACACCAGTTATCTGGGACACACAGGAGGAGGTGATGATGGGGTAGACGTCCTGCCACAGGAGTACAGTTGTTTGCCCTTAGTTCCCTAACAAGGAGGGGGACACAGGTACCTGAGCTGGTAAATGCTTCCAGTGCCATGACCTGACCAGACCTCAAAATGATGGCTTTGATTTACAATTTTAGAGTGGACTTTGGCTGGTTTCTCCACCAGCTGGAATTGTAATGGGACATTTGGCACTGATAAATGACTGGATAGAACCACCAATGGTTTCAAAAATATTTTCTTCCATTTTTGCTGAGTATACTGAAAGAAGAGGGAAGACATCCACCCAAGGATGATACATTGGATATTTTAGATGTTAGTGGTACTGACTCAGGAGGGCTCAAGTCCACTGGTTTAAGTGCACATTTCAAACAACTTAAATGTAATGGAAATTGAAAAAGGCAAGGGGGTTTCCCATCAAAAATGGGTGATGAGCAAAATCCCACTATTTAACATTCCATAGAAAGTGCACATTTTTCTTCTTCATGTATATTTTAGAAGCTTTGCACTAAGATAAGTGGCAAACATGCAGTCCTGATAAACAGTTTGCTACCAAAGATTGGTTTTCTATCTCCAGGAATGAGATTCAGTGAAACTCCATCTACAGGTTTCTCTTGGTCTGCAATAGACATCCAGTTCTGTTGCTAAACAATTAACTATGGTCTGTATAAACCTTTGTTTTAGTCATTATGCATCAATTACTGCAATCTCTCCGGAGAACAAGATTTCTCTAATTAGAGCTTTGCTGGGAATGGGAATGAAAGGGATTTTTTTCCTGTAGCCAGCATGCTCGAGGTTAACATATAGAATTCTAATGATCCATGAGTGATTCCTAGAGTAGGATCCCATTTAGGATTAAATAACATATATTTAAGTACCTGTATGTGAGCTGAGTATTTAATTGCCTGATAGGTATAGCTGACAATCATTTTATCCAGAAAACTATTTAGCTGACCATCCCTGAAGAGTAGAATTCAACTGTTTAAACTTTCAGAAACTTAAGTATCTGGGGCCCTTTGAGATGCCTAAGGCATTCCTCCTGGACTGACAAATATAACACAGGATTTATGGGAGATGACATCACTGTGAAGCAGAAGCTAGAAGCCAAGCAAGGTGCTTCTCAGAATCTAAAATTATACAAAACTGTATTTAGACAACTGGATGCTGTCCTAGATAACAACTTCAGGGTGAGCTGATAATCTGAGCACCACAAATATCACTGATTCCAGTCATGGAGACATCCTAGCGGATTTGTAACCTCTACATAGCTTGGATAAACATGTCACGGTCCTTGTAGGAGACATAAACCCTTTGGAAAATGCAGGGGAAAGCCAAGTAGGGTCCACAAAGGAACCTCAAATGGCAATTGACACATTCATTTAGGCAAATTAACTAAGTTCTAGAACACACTGAAGTTTCACTATATGTTCTTTGATTATACCAGGAGTTTAGACATGTACCTATCTGCATGAAAACTGTTTAGGACGTCCATGTTTCATCATATCAATATATGAATTGCCCAGAATACTACTTCTGATGTACCTTGGGATCAGATGGCAATAAGAAGTGGTTTTATCACACAGAATCAGTTAGGTTGGAAAAGACCTCTGTGATCATCGAGTCCAACTTAAGGCTGATCAACCAGGCCATGGCACTGAGTGGCACGTCCAGGCTTTCCTTTAACACTTCCAGGGATGGTGACTCCACTGTCTCTGTGGGCAACCCATTCCAAGGCTTAATCATCCTTTCTGTGAAGAATCTCTTCCTAATGTGCAGCTTAAACCTTTCCTGGCACAACTTATGATCCACAAGTTATGGACCCACAAGCCTATGCCGGCCTTCAAATCAAGCTCCCCACA
>VZTZ01038488.1:109801-136117 GCA_013400955.1 Drymodes brunneopygia | reverse complement strand
TATTGTAACCTAAGACACATGGCATGATGGGATGATAATATGCGTTGTACCTTTTACAAGTCACCTGTGCAGTACCAAAAATCCTTATACCAGATCTTCTGAAGGACAGTTCATTACCTGACAATAATCCTGGCCCTCTGAGATATCATAACAACAGGAACTCCGTGCAAGACCCATTTCACGCAGTATTGCTGTCTTTTTCCAGAGACAGTCTACCATCATTTCATAACGGCACCATCTCAATTAAGCATCTACTTAATTTTAACTAAACTGTGCTTCAATGAAGTTGCTTTTTACGTATAAAGATCAGCATCTTTTGCTATTTGGGATGTGCTTCTATCCAAGAGATTGCAACAAAATATCCAAGAGGGCTATCTTAAATAATCATAAAAGTAAGTAATATTCTTTCAATTGTTTATATACCTGTCTAGCAAACATCCAAACCCTTTTCAAGAACAAAGGAATCTCAAAGAATGTCTAGCTAAGAAAGAGGTTTTGATATAAAGAGAGTTGTAGAACCAGAAAGGCTCTTCACCAAAACTGCACATAGATTCTCAAGTACAAGGCCATGGAAAGTGCTTGACTTGAAACAGGCATTCAACTATGCCTGAGTCACCACCTTTCATGTCATCAGGGTTTTATATTGGAATGGAAAAACTCTCTTTACAGGTAAAATAGTATGCATTGCATGTTGTGTGGATCTTAAACTATTCAAATTCAGTATCAAAAAGGCTCTAAGAATCATAAACTGTAATAAAAACAAATTCTGAACTAGTGACTCAGAAGAATTAGTGACTTAGACCTTTATCAGCACCCATCTAAATACAGGCAATTTTCAAACAGCACCAAATATACCAAACTGTAAGAATTCAGATAGATGTCTCTAAAAAAATGAAGACTTAAGGACACTGAACTGAACTGAAAAGAATGTTTCTACCATGAGCTCATCCTCTGAGGTTATCAAGATTTCAAGTTGAGAATTCATTGCCAAGAATCATACAGTAGAATATAAATACAAGGATAGCAATGCTCGAGGTGATAAACACTCCCAAGTGAAGTCATAAAGGCACTAAGGACAAATGTTCCTGCACAACTTTGCATAAGGAAGTTTTGAGAAAAGAAGTATTTTGTCTTACCCAACTCACTTTCACCAATGACAATCAATTCTGATTTAAGCAATCTCATTAAAAGAATTCCTAAATGCATACACATACTAAAGGATCTCAAATATCTACAATAACAGACCCTAGTTTCTACACGCACTCTAATATCATGCTTTGCTATGTATACCACAAGAGTTATTTTTATTCTTAACATCCATACTAAATTCTTCTCTTTTACATTTACCTCATCTCACTGATTCTGCCAGCCTTGTCAGGTAATAGGAGATCACTAGGCTTTGAACAAGGGCAAAGGGTCCACACATAGGATGTGCACACTCAGAGAGCACTGGTAAAGCAACAGTGCATAATGTTGCTACCACTTGGCTTTTTAAGTGGTGGGGAATTGGCTGGACACAATAGTGCATTTTCCAGCCTGAAAAGTGCCACTCTGAAAAACCTCTGAAGAAACTGAACAACCTCCCAAGTTAAAATTCAGGATGAAAAAGTAGTTAGATTTAAAAACCAAACAAATAAACACCCTACAACAACTAACAAAAAACCACAAGACAAAACACATCAACCAAAACACACATACACAAAATAACCAAAAAACCAGATCACCAAAAAAGTGGCAGCTCCTCTCACAATATATAATCTATTTGGAGAACCCCTTGCTACAGGACAAGATCATAAAGATATGCAAGTTATAACAAAGACTGGACAAGTGCCAAAAAAGAAACCCACAGAGGGATTATTACTCAGTACAGAAAGTAGACAGATCACTTCCAAATCAAGAAGGTCCTAACTCACAGGTGATCTGTACTGTTGTACAGAATTATCATTAGATGACTTTCTGTTCTAATATAGTGTACACTAAACTTCCACTTTTTGGCAATTCATCATACATGGCTAGATCTTTCCTCACTACCTGTTTCTTCTGCAAATTGAACCCCAGCAATTCTTTCACCTTTTCAAGGAAGTCTTTGAATTAGTGGCCTTTCTCAATTTTCCCCTTTTGCTTTTTTTCCCTCTCCTCTTTCCAGTCTTTTTTCCATTTGGCCAATATTCTTCATAAAGTCAGTAATCAGAAATGAGCAGAATACTCCAGGTGAATTCTTACTAGTCCTACACATAAAAATCATCTCACTGCAGCTTACTGCAGCATTTGTGTCTTCACTAAAAGAATATCAGTAAATATTTCAGTTTTCATAGCTTTATTGCATGATAATATTCCCTCCCAACTAAGAGACTTACTCTTCTGGTATTGCCCTTACCATTAATAAACTACAGAAGACTTCCTTGTTATACTTCACCTCTCTTATTTTTTGCTTCTCTCAGGTCAAAAGCTGTAACCTTCAACTTCACATCTTGAAACCCTATGTAGGAGGTCAAAGAGCTTGTTATTTCTTTCATTAACGAACAGACAGTGGATGCCTCCATTCCAGAGGACTGAGGAAGGTTTGTTTCTTTCACACAAAGGCACTGAACAGTAGTAATGTAGCCAGCTGCAGTAGCTATTTTCTTGAAAACCACCTTGGTTAAAACTGAGTTTGCTAATTTCCTGGCACATGAAAGAGAAAAAAAAATAAGTATACTGAGAAGTCTGCTACAAGAAAAACACAGCATTTTGCAAGTATCAAAAAATCTTTATCAGATAAACTTACTTAATCCTACCAGGCTACTATGAGAAATCAAAGTTAACATTCTAACAAAGATAACCCCATCATATTTTTCTACAAAGGCTGACAAGGCAAGTCTGTTTTCCCTGATGGACTCTATCATATCAAGAATATAACTGGTACAGATAGTGTCTCTTGAATCACTGTCTAACTTAATCTAGAGTCAGGAATTTACACAAGTATGTTTCTTAAGTCTGCTGGTACCAACAAGTGGTCCATGCCAACAATATTGTTACCAGTGACAAACACATCACTAAAATCCTTGACAGAGCATTCAGTACCAAGTCATGTAAGTTTAGGGCAAGATGAATCACCTCTGGGAAAATAAGCACATATAGCACTTCCTCTGAAAAGTCAGCTTTGCTACTTATATCATAGTAAATGCAATGCTGACATAAAGCATACACTCCAGTCTTATGCATCAGGAACTACCTACAGGATTCTCACCTACCAATTATTGATTCTCAACTTCTCTTGTTCCTACAGCAATACGCTGTTTGACTTCCACCTCAATAGAAGATCTCTTTCAGATTTAAGTAACATAGACTGCAGTTACTCTGCTTCCAGCAGATACAGGAGACAAAAAAAAATACTTTCATGGCTGTTTTGCCTCCTTTGTTACATTTTATCATTAAGCCTTCAGAGAAGGAGGCAACCCGAAGAGGCTCCTTCCATTTTGCTACACAGATGATAAGGATTGGAAAGGACAGGGAGGGAGGGAGGAAGAAGAAACAATAGTATTTATCATCAAAACAAGGGAAAGCTTGTATCTTTCCAAAGGTACCTTCAACAATTATAATAGCATTCAAACCAATGTTCAAAGTTAAAAAGCTGCTATTTCCAAGGCTGTGAATTTTGAAACAGAAAAATTCACAATACACACACCTGTAAAACACTTTTAGTTAAAACAGGAACCCAAAATATGAAACTTGTCTTGCAGATTTCATTATCAAAGCGTAACATTTCAACAACCTATAGTAGCCCAAATAAGATCATGTTCAGATATACATATCAATGTGTGATACCAATTACCAACACACACATTAAACTAGAAGCCCACATCTGGTTTAGAATACTAAATATAAATAATCTTTTCATGTTAGTCACACTCACCGTTTCTTGTCTTTGTGACTCAGCGAGCTTTTCAGACAATTCTTCTAGAGTCTTTCTCAATTCAGCATCAGTCCTTCATGGAAAAATGTAAATAAGACAAAATTCTACAGTGCAAAAATTAAGTAACACTCATGATAATTTTAAGCAGCAACAACCTCCCAGAATTTTTTGCTACTTCAATTTGTTCTACAGCCTACTCATAATAGATCATAGCTTATTCATAATAATTTATAGCATAATTAGAAACAAGCCTCAGGTGGAAAATTTGTGATAAAATGTATTCCCATTCCTCAAGTGAAAAACCAGAGCATCTAACTATCAGCTAGATTTCATGTCAACAAGTACAAAATTATAAACACATCTACATAGTCTTTCTGAACAGTAGTTTCCTACTAGGAATTAACAGTCTAATTCCCATTATTGCTATTGAACAAAGAACCACATGTTGAGAAAGTATATATATTATGGCCTGTAGGAGAGCTTGCCCTGAAGGGACTCCAGTAACAGGAACAAATTAGGAGCAAAGTTGTAATAAAAGAAATTCCCTAGTCCTTGTTTTGTGCATATATTAAATAAAGCCAAGGAAAATCCCATCTACTATACAGATTGGAATTGATAGGTGTTATTTACATTTATAAATACTGCAGAATATGACCTAAAACAAGCAGTTCATAATCCTGCTTTCATCTACATGTTGCACAATCTCCCATTGTCCCCAAAATTATTTTTTGAAATAAAAGAGTTTAAGATTTATTTTCCACACTGTTCTTCACATGGAGTTATATTCTGTTTATACCGATTTCTTCTTGAAAGCTCACGACTGATGTCATCTCCCAGGCGAACTTGTTCACTGCTGAGATCTCGAAGAGACTGGTGGAAAGAATGCAGCTGTAAATTAAAGTACACAAATTAAGCCAAGGCTTAGGAACCCTTTTATTCTATGATATTCCAAAAATACATATCCACACATATATACACTTTATAAAATACAGCAGGTAAAAACAACCTAGAAAATAATAAAACTCCATGAAGTGTAGTTGAGCCTGGATGACTGGATGATGCTTGCACACTTCTATTTCAATCCACCCTTCACAATACTTACTCATTGCAGTTTAATTCTCAGTACTTTATTTGCTAAACCAAGTTTCCTAACTATGGGTTTTTTCTGTGGTTCAGAGCTTAGACACTGTATTACTTCTTTAATCTAATGCAAAGCAAAGTGAAACATCTGAACAAGTAATGCTCAGGAAAGACATACTTCAGGTTAATAGGTGCTAGTACTGGTAAAACAAAGTTCTGCCCAGCTATACATGCTACTATAAATAGATGACAGAAGAACTTGGAACAAAACAAGCAGAACAATATAATGGATTCAGGAACTACAAAGAACAGGTATTTTACCTTGCCCAAGACTTTATATACTCTTTTTTCAGATCTTGGGGAAAAAAAAAAACGAACAAAAACACACATCTACTTTCCTCTGTAAAACCTCCCATTTTTCCCATTCAGCAGACTCTCAATTTATCAAAGTTTTAGGGAGCAAATAAAAAAATGAATAGGTCATTCATTCCTCATGGGATAGAAAGTGACAGTTAATCCATCCTAATGCAACCTATTGCTGTCAACTATTTCATGGACGGGGACTATTGTTATGAAAAACCCTAATTTAAAATATTCCTTTGTTCTGTGCCCTGGATTTACACCTGGATCTTCCACAACTAAGCTGACTTCCCTCAACATTCAGACACAGGCACTACTACCTCCCCTGTGTGATTAACGAAAAATTTCAATCTGACCTGAGCAACTTTGAAAAAAACAGCATATTTTCAAAATGTATGTGCTAAGAAGGAGAGGGACTTAAATGTGTTAAAGACCATTTGGCTGAAAAATTACTTCAGCCAGAAAAAGTTAGAATGGGAATAAAGAGAGTGGTTAGAGAAAAAAGAAAAAGCCACTTTAGTTAAGCAGTACTGCTTTATCTCTGGTCTAATTTCTACCTATAATCATGATCAATGACTACTTCTAGTTCATCATTCCTCAAAGCACTATACTCTTCTTACAAAATGAAATGTTGTTAATGAAAAGAAAAAAAGCCATATTCACTCACTGAAAAGCAAGAATAAGGAATAAACCAGCAGTTATCATCAAAACTGGAGAAAAGCTACTTGCCTACATAGCTACTTAATATGAAGAACTTTGTACGCCTTGCAGGCACTCCCTTGAAAAATATTTACAAGACATTTATAGAATATCTAGAAATAATATAAAATAGTCCTTTTGTTTTTGGATGGCTGGGAGGAAAGATTTCTGTATAACATTATTTCCTTCCAAGGATTATTTTCCATACTTACTTTGGGGGAGGAAGGAATGGGGGAGAACTAGATTGAAAAGACAATGAAACAGCATTAAATAAAAGTCTAGAATTTCTATAACTTCCTAAAAAGTCAACTGAGAAAACATGTTGTAGTTAAGTTCAAAATTATTTGGAAGCTGAGACTGATTATTAATAAAGTCAATATGAATATCTTACAATCAGCTTCTTTAATATTAGTCTACACAGACTTACTCAAGCAAGTCTAGCCACCCCGTCTGAAAGAGCAAAAACAGGTAGTGAAATCTCCTCTCTACCTGCGGGATAACAGAAACACTATAATCTTATCCATTAAGGTAATTAATTTATTTTTTCTGAAGTCTGCAAGCAGACAGAAGTTAAGGAGTATGAAAATTACCAGTGGCACACAAACCCTCTCCTCCTCTCATCATCTGCCTGAAATACAGGGTCAAATTATCCCACTCACAGGTCAGACCAAGAACTAAGACAAAGAGCTACCTGGTTCAAAATCAATCCAAGCTACACTGAAGTAAAAGCAAAAGCACGAAGACCCTATGCCATTAACTAAAGCAGAACAATCTCCTTCACAGCCTCACTGAACTTCAGCATGAAGGTGAATGTTAATTGGCTGGAAAGGTTCTCTGGAGATCATCCCATCCAAGTCCCCTGCCAAGGCAGGGTCACCTACAACAGGTGACACAGGAACTTGTCCAGGTGGGTTCTGAATGTCTCCAGACAGGGAGACTCCACAACCTCCCTGAGCAGCCTGTGACAGTGCTCTGCCACACTCATTATAAAGATCTTCCTCACGTTGAGGTGGAACTTCTTGTGTTTTAGTTTATGGTCGCTGCTCCCTGTCCTCTCAGTGGACACCACTGAAGATTCTGGCACCATCCTCTTGACACCCATGTTTGAGATATAAATATGCAGTAATGAGAACCCCTCTAAGTCTTCTCCAGATTAACAGGCTATTCAGAGATTATTTTTCATTGCCATTAGATGGCCTAAAAAGTAGGGAGATTATTTTCATATTTTACTTTTGATATCCCTACCATCTGCATACTTTTCTCTATAATGATTTGCATGAAACTTCACGACAGATACAAGAGGTACCTGCCTAATGAAAAAAGCAGGTAACATTGAAAGCACAAACCATAGCTGTAACATTCTTAGCTGCATCTTCAGAATCATTTACATTTAACATAAAAGCAAAGAGTCTGGTGACCACACATTGCCTGCTTGGAACAGCAATTCCCATTAGTGCTCTGTACCTGGTCCACATTATCTGCCTCATTGACAAACCGAACATTTGCAGATCTCGACCTTCGATGTTTATTGCCCTGTGAGTCTCCATAATCCCTGTGAGGAGAAGTGGGCAGGAAGTGGCGGTTCCCTGTAGGAGATATGAGATTAAAAAAATAAGTAGGACCACAAAATTTTGTATGGGAAATCTTTCCTTTTGCTTCACGAAAAAGGCATATTTCATCTTGACAATATCCTTCTAGGTCACATTACAGACAAAACAACTACTAAATTACATAACATGCATATGACTCTTTTAGCTCTTCTCAGGATTCTTCTTCAACTTAAATATTTCTTACCCATGACACACAAGTATTCCAGAAAGAGGAACTGCTTCTCCAAGGAGCAGTTTTTCCTCAAATTTTATTTGCCCAACCACCCACTTTTTCCTCCCCATGAATCTATCGGAGCTTCAAACTACCATATTTCACAGCTTTTACATAGGAATGAAATTTTTAGAGCTTTCTACTAAAATATATTAAATACTAGCTCTGGAAGGAATACTACTCCCAAACATACCTTTTCCCCAAATAAAATTAATTTTCTGAGACGTACAAGGAAAAAAAACCTACTCTTCTGTGGGTCATATATCGGTTCTATTTTTTTGTTTTCCACTGTTTCCAGACATCCATAATCTCATGCATTTAAAATTTAAATTCCCTTTTTGCTGTGAAGCAAGCTTCAGAAGCTGCAATATGTTTTGGTTTTAGCTTTAACTTGTATGTACCAACAACTTGTGCAGTGGAAAATTAATTTTCTCAGCTGCAAGCATCAATGTTTCATTTAGTTCTCTTGGGATATCAACAGAAAATATATGTAACAGAAAGCTGGAAAAATTTACCATATAAACAACTGCATAACTTTATGCAGGTCTCCCAGATTTCTAAACTCCAATTTCTTTGAAGTAAACAAGGATGACTTTCCATGAGACGATCTCTACACATTTTTCTTAATTTCCTCTTTGCATGACACAGCTATATGACATACATAATTTAAGCATACTCAAGCCCTTTAAGTATTTTACCTGATGTTTGTTCTCCATCGAGGTCACCAGGATATAAGCTTGAGAGGGATGCACTTCTCATTCCAGAGTTTCGTGTTAGTCGCTGGCTCCTTAATTGACCTATAGATTGTTCCAGTGTTTCTTTTAACTGCAGAGAAGTTATAATTTATTGAAATATGAACACAGACTTATTTTTTAAAAAGCATGGAAAATATTATGTATTTCAAAGTCATTAAGAGAATAAAAATTATTTTTAAGCCAAGTACAGCTATGAATTAATAAAAGCTTTTCTTCAATACCTTGTCTATCACATTCCTGTAATTATAGCAAAACATGCTTCCAATCGGCAGCTTCAAATATCAAGTTTCTTAAAACAGTGGTGCACTGTCATGAAAACTCAAGTTTGTCTCCTACAACCAAAGTAAGACCTATTTGCCAGCAATGCTCATTAACAGTCCTGCAAAATTCAGAAAATAACTCCAAAGAAATTTTTTTTACTGTAATTTTTCCACCAGCCCTTCCTGGAATCAGTTTTACATATGGCTATCAAATTTCCCTAGGCAGCTTTACAGAAACCCCTGTTTTTAGAACTTTCACTTCCAGAAAAAGGAAACCATTCCAATTTAAGAGTACAGAAATAGCTATATTCAAAAATTAGTTCTTCATTTTTCAAAGCTGCATCTTGTTTTCTACAATTGCATTTGTTAACTTAGGTTCTTAGCCACTTGCTTTGTCACATCTTTATTTGACAATCCACAAAACATCAGTTTCTAAACGTTCTCCTTTTTCTAAGAGAAGCTTGTAAACAATGGTTAAATTGATGCTTTACTCCTGCAGAATTATACACTGTGTTGGAACTCTTTCTCTGAACAAAAAACAAGCTTTCTTTTCTATGCATTTGCTTCTTTACTCTCTCTACCTTCACATGTAAAATATTTCTATATTTCATATGTATCTGTTTCAAGGTAGCACCTGCTGCAGCTTGTTTGCAACCAAATTGTAAACCTCTCTTGCCCTAGCAGCAGTAATTCATTTTGTTTTCTCCAAGACACATGTTTTTAAACCCATAGAAGACTCATTTTAGAATTTTCACCCTTTCTGCGATTTAGAGCAAGCTGGTCAACAGATCCAGAAACTGCTGTAGAATGACAGGGAAAAAAGGGACACCAGATTGATCACAATCCCATACCCTGCTATAATTCAGCTTTTATCTAACCACTTCTTCATGCAAAAGAAACATGTACCCTAATACTCTATTTCAGCTACAAATCTTGTACTTGGCATAGTACCATAACATCATCTACTGTATGCTTATAAACCAGAAAAGTAATGAGCCTACAAAACCTGTCAGTTTCATTATATAACACATTACTATCTTATGACTTAGATTGCTCAAATAAATTTGAAAAGTTTCTGTTTACAGCTACTTAACTCAGTATATACTCTGTCCATTAATACCAAGTTTTCACCTATGAATTCTACTAATGGACAAGACCTAAGAAGTTAAGATAAACTGAAAGTTGCTCACAGTTGTTATTGCTTTGGTTTGTTCCTTGTTGTATTCTCTGTATTGTCCTAGCAAATGGTCAACGTGTCTTAGATTTCTGTTGGTATCCTTAAATAAAGAAGTTTTAGAAAAACAGTTAAAACAGAAACCTCTTCTAATCAAACTGTTGTCTTTATTCTTCTTGATTTCTAAAATTAAATTGAAGACACAAGTTCTTTCTAAAAGGTCTACACATTCAAAATCCTGTTCAAGTAACCAGAATCTGAAGGGCTACAGTGTGACTAAAGGGAAGAAGAGGAAGAGAAAGGAAAAAACAAAACCAAATGCTATCATTTCAGTATATCACTAAAGTTTTTTCAAGTTTCAGCCATTCTGTAGAAAAACCTTTTTAATCCAAAGACCTTAACATTACCTGCTTGTAGAACAGAACAGTTATCTGAGAAATAACAAGTTTCTGAAGGTGAACACACTAGGTATGATCACTGCACCAACATTCTCTGACTAGATGAACACCTGGATCAGATGGAAGATCTGCTGAAAAGCAGTCCACTAAAGCAATTAGCTTAAAATCAAAATTTCAGAAGAGCAGCTAGAAAGAGGTTAGACAAAATCAGGAGAATACCAAAGAATCCCTTTTAAAAATAGCCAGACTGCATTCTTACTAACTTATCTTTTTTTCTAGATTGATGGTTTTTTCCAAATAAGTTTTGAAGTTTAAATTCACCATTCTATATTGATTTCTCTCTTCCCATACATTAAAAGGAAAAAAAATATTGCTGGCCAAACAATAAGTAATAAAACATACACCCACTCACTCTAGGTATTCAGAACTGTCAGCTAGAGAAGAACGGGAATAAATTCTCAAGCACTAATGGTGTCAGGATAGCTAAATGTCTCCTCCCATTTGCAAAACAAATCCAGATATTCCCTCTGCACCTTCCACTGAAGAAGCATGAGGTGAAGAATGAGATGAACACTTTTTGTTGCTCAGGTATGTACCTCTTACAGTTTTAGAAATAATGCTTCTCACAGTGCTTTATCATATCTAGAAAATATTTGAAATGTAAGCTCTGTGCTGAAGGAACTGACTGCCTACGTACTTATCAGTAATTCGGAAATTTTACACAGTAAAAAAACAACCAAGACCAGGCTGAAACTTTCTGCTAGAAAACTGAATGCCTCTTGTGAGAATCTAACAAAGCTGATCTGGCCTTATTCAGTTTGCTAACTTTATAAACAGTATTCCCCAACGTGTCATTGTTTCTAACAACATTCTATTACTGTCTGAAATAGCAGCTGTATAAAAGTGTAACAAGCCACACACTTCCAGCTCAAAAGCAGTATGATCAATTTCTGAAAATCCTTTTTGGTTAGCACAGAAAGCAACCTTTTCCATCTGTACAGTACACTCCACAACTTTAGAAATGAAAATGTGACCCTATGTTACAGAAATGCAGACTCTATAAAAACTTTAAAACTGTATTTTGTAAACAACCTGCAAAGTGCTTGCTAAAGTATGGATCTTCTCTGTGACTTCTTCAGCACCATAGTTCTGAGCTCTGCTGTGGGATGCTCTCAAAGGCCGCCTTCCTATTCGACCCGTAAGAAAGTTGTCTGAATCACTGGAGGAATCTGCCATCAGTATCTTGAAGCCTAGGCAGGAGAACCAAAAAAAGTAATGTATGTTAATTCCTGCTTATAACTGAAGAGTCTTGCACAATATTCCCGAAGTAACCTCACAGACTCAGATCACATCTACATTAGCCTTTCTGGTTTGGGTCAGCAGGATGCGCTTTTGAAGCAGATCTTCCAGCTGCTCCTCAGTTGTTACCTTTGTTCACACTATGAAGCAGGGTAAAGATGCAGGAGGCAGAGCCTCTTAGGAGCAAATTAAATCAAAATATGCACTCCCACTGCTTCCAAGTCCTCAGTATCCATGATTTCCCAAAGGAAATTCTCCCCTGAAAACATACAGTGGAGACATCAATGCTTTATCAATCATCCTGGTCTGCAGAACCATTCTCCTTTACCTCATACTATTCACTAAGCTGTATTCAGAACGGGGATTGCTGAATCTCAGTGATGGCAAGATAGAGGGAAAATAGGTCAACAATCATCAGACAGGAAATTATTAAAAACTACAGAGAGCTATGCCTAGTATTGTAAAGTCACACACCGATTAAAACAACAACCCTCAAAAGGTAGGTTAGATAGACATTTTTTCTTAAACAATTACACACTGCAGCAGTTTGCCTTAAGGTCATGGAATGACTTGGTGAAAGAGGAAATAAACTGGCAAACTGCTAAACCCCTGTAGTCAACAAAAAAAAAAGTCACAGTGAAGATGTCATGCTTCTAGCCATGAGAGCTGGAATTTTCAAAAGAAACCATGGATAGATTCAAATCTTATATTTTATATGGACATAACTTCATGTTTTTCCATATTCTTATATTCAATTTTTTAAAGGTTGTAAATTTGTGTCCCCCCAGATTTGGACAGAAACCTTTCAAACATGAAAGGAGAGCAAATCAATGTGCTGAGTCTGTGCTCAAGTACATCAGAATTCCTTATATTTTCTGAACTGGTGAATTTATCTCATCTTACTAATGCACATTTTTACTAACAGTATCAGAATTCATTATTCCAGTGCCTCACTCTAGTCAGCTGCAATGAAGTCTTAATGAGACTGAAAAAGAATAAACACTAAACACTGGGAAACAAGAATTATGGGATATTTTCAAAGACAAAGAAAAATAAAATAAATAAAATTCTGATAGAAATAATAACATGGAATAATATTGGTTTTACTGTAATTTGGTAAAAAAAAAACTCAACAAAACCAACCAAACAAGTAGATCCAGCCATAAGAGCCCTAAATACTGAAAAATACTGGAAGGAAAAAAGGGAAATAAAGATTTACCACAGGAAAGAATAATGGGTTTCTTTTCAGCTGTCCAAGATTTGGCTCATTAAAATATTTACTAGCCAAAGCACAGAAGAATGGTCAGTAATCAAGGTAAACATAAAAGCAAGCACTAGATAAGGAGGACATTTTGTCTGAAGAAAACTTACTATTTATGGTTAAGCATTCCTCTTTGTTCTCAGGAGCAACCTAAAAGGAACCACAAGTACTTTTAAGGTGAAGAAGTTGTTTCACATAAAGCAACATCCTCATTTTTAAAGGAACTGTGCAAGTTTCACTTTAGATTTAAAAGGTAAAAATCATAAAGAAGTAGAAGTTTGTAGAAAGGTTCCATATGCACATTTGCTTATCAATTGAAACAAAAAAAAGTGCTTATCACATTTTCCAAAAAGCTACACTAATTTCAGCACAAGACCACATGACCTACTTCAGAATCATTTGGCTCTTACTGGTTTTTAGTTCTACCCAAACAGATCATAACCTTTGTTGAACTGATGAAAAGCATCAATACTCAGCATTTTCCTTTCCTGTAGGAGGCAGAGCATTTTGGCTTCACTGAGGACTCTTCGTAAGAGATCTGCCAGGTAAGAAGTAGAGCTGACAATCTACACGTCAAGTTCGCCAGCTTAAGTAAACAAAAGATAAAGTCAACGTACACAACCCTGATTACTCCTCAAGTGTTTTATTTGTTCAGCTCCACACAGACTAATCTATCACTAGGTAACTAACTTAGTGTTAAAGGAATGGTTGAAGCCTTATAGCTAACACTGAGCAGGAAGACAAAAAAACTAAATTATAGCCATTCCAGAAAGGAACAACGTGACACCTGAAAGGCCCTTTCCTTCAGTGCTGGTATTTGAGCCCGGAAAAAGCCAGGAAGGTGATCCCGTATGGTGATACTTCACCATCGTGCCTTCAGAGATCAATACTACATTTTATTATCAATTTGTCACACCGTGCTTCCAGCACTCTTTGGCAGCACAGCACGGAAAACGGTTCCTTCACACTGGTCATAAGCAAGCAATGCCCTCTGCAAATCCTCCTCCCGCGGGCACTCAGGGAACTTCACTAACACCCGACTCCAGTTCTGAGAGTCTCCCTGTTCTGTGGCTCAGACAGGACCGCGTAACCTAGAGGGGCGCCGGNCGCAGCCGGACAGCCGCCTCCCGCACACCGCGCTGCCCGCGGCCCCGGCTCGCCCTGCCCGCAGCCCCAACCCTCACCGCACAGCGCTCCGAGCCGAGGCCGCCCCCTCCCCGGGCACCTCCCGACCGCCGCACCTCGCCGCTATGGCAACTTGAACTAGCCGCCCTGCCGCCAGCTGCCGGGGCCGCGGGCCGGGCACCGGATCCCCCGCAGCGCTCCATGGGACAGTGAGTCCGCAAGCCACGGGCCCGCCATGGGAAAGGCAGCGTGCGAAACTGCAACTCCCAAGAAGCTTTGCGGTACAGGCGCGGCGGCAGCGCGGTGAGGGACGGGCAGGCCCCGCCTTGCTGCGAGGCTGCTGGGGCTGCCGAGAATGCTGGTGGCCGCGGTGGGAGGTTCCGGAAGAGCCCTGGTGTTGAAGTTGTTTTGTGAAACGCTAAATTTTTACAAAACCCACGTTGGTACTTACAAACATGTCAGCTAAATGACGGCGAAGAGCAGAAACAAAAGCTGTTGCCCTCACACTGGCAGCATTCACCAGCAGTCCAGGCCGCGGCTGCTGGCCCCTGTGTCTTTGTGGTCATGCTTAAGAGGCATTAATCTCATCTGAGCTGAAGACAAATGAGACACACTACAGGAATGTAAGGATATTATTTATTTCGTTGCAAACTGAAGCATTAGTGAATAGTGATTAAGTGTTTCCTAATTTCAATACATGGTTATTGTCCTGGCCTTTCCTTTGCAAACTGCAGCATAGTCAGGTTGCATTTGCAGGTCTAAATGCAGGGTGAGAGTCAAGTTTTCTGATCAGTCTTCTGTTTGTGGTGGTCTCTCGGAGACAGGCCCTGTATTTTCCAGTTCTCTGAGGATTTTTCTCTCAGTTTTGCACCTGGCAGTGGACTTGCTACTCCATAAACTCAACAGAATTCATCTATGAGCACGTTTCTTTTCCTGCCCTGGTAGTGTCTCTCAGGCCATCACAGAGAGGTTGAAGGGATAAGTAACGTGTCCTGGATGTGACTGGTACATATATGAGCAGTGTATTTACCTCTGTGCTGCACGTGAGCCCATCTGACTTGCTGCTAACACACAATGTACCAGTGGAGGCTGATCCCAGTGCCTGAGACCAACACACCAGACACAGACACTGGTTCTAAAGATCAAGCTAACTGTGCATGTGCCAACTGAGGAAGTAGCAAGTTGGCAAAGAGCACTTGCTAGGTTGTAGCAGAAGGAGCAGATGCTTCCGGTGCTTCAAACAGCTGTCTGCACACAGCTACATTGTCACCTGCAGCATTGTGCAAATATTCTGTTTCACATATGCTTATGAAATAAAGCTTATGGCAATGATTAAGACATAGTTTTCAGGCTTGCTTGGTGAGATACTAAAAGCTGTTGTAGAAAACAAGTAAGCAGGCACATATGCCAAGATTTCTGTCGTCATTTAGGAATGGTATTCCCCTATTTAGTATTCCCACTGAAAAAACTCAAACTGTGTGCTGCTCCCTCACTGCCCTTCCCCCTCTCTCTCCCCCACCATCCATGAAGGGCTGCAGAGAATTGGAGACACAAAGCATAAAGATCACAGGTTGAGACAAGAACAATGTACTGGAAACAGCAAAAATACTAATTATATGGGATATAAAAAAAGAAACAATCCATGGATAATAACCCCGCAATAATAGACAATAATATCACATGGCTCCCTCCACCACATTTCCTCAGCTGGAAGAAGCTCATTCTTCCCAGAAGAGATTCCCTTTCCCCTGCACCTGACGATGACTTAGGTGGTATAAAATAACCTTCGGGTCCTGGCTGTGCCCCCTTCTGGCTACTACTAAAATAAACCCTGTCCTGGCTGGAACCAGGACATCCTGGATTGTGTATATCTGTGCTGAGAAAGATTCAAACCATCCAGATCCCACCAGTCTCAACAGAGAAGAAAGCAGCATTTCACTGTTGTTTTCACACTCTGTTGATTCGGTGAACATCAGTTTATAGTAACAAACTGCTTGAAGTGCCATGTGGGTTTTGTACAATGTATTTGGTGGCAACTTCCAGTGTCCTCTGTTCTCTTCAAAATTCAAGAAATGGGAGAAAGAACAGGTAAGTGTGATAGGGTTGTTCATGAAGGTTGCTAATTTACCAGTGCAATGAACTGTCAGCCTAGTACAGTCTGTTCCTTGTACCTGTGCGTTTTGATTTCCAGGGTAGATGGGTACATTAGAGGTTTTTAACTACACCTTTCTTTAGAGCAGGGAGAGGCCTAAAATTTGTGTGCATGTTTTTGTCACTGTGTCCACTGCCTTGGTGGTCCATTTGGCCCAGCACACTGTTCATCAGTGACAGCAGGAGGTTATATTTAGAGCGAGCACGTGAACCTGGCTATATGCTATGATCTAACCCTCTGTAGTTTCTTCTGGCATCTACATTTGTCATGTCAGAGCATGTTTGTAACAAGGCTGTTTCCTTTGGTGTCTGTTTACAGGCCTGTCGACCCTAAGTTTGTATAATCCTGTGTGCCTCCCCAACATCCTAGCAATGATTTCTGGAAGCTGACTTCTGAGTGTGTGAAAAAGTGCTTTATTTCTACTCTGTGGTTTTGCATAATTTAAGGGCCTTTGCTGAAGGCTGTGCTAAAGGCAGGTTGAAAATCTAAATAAACTGTATCTAGAGTTCTGTTGACAGCTTCAGAAGACTTCCAAAACATATAAGGAACAGCTGTCCTTCAAAAAAGCTGTTTTGATTGTTCCTTCAAAGAGCATACATTAATTTTATTCTTCATAGTGATTTTACTAATGTACCCACTACAGTTGTCAGAGTCACATTTCTGGAATTCTCTTTTTGAAGCTGAACAGTACTGTGAGTTTTTTGTTTGTTTGTTTACTTTCATCATAAGGATGTTAAATATGTGCATAAGATTGCTACAGAACAACTCATCAGTTTGGAATGAGGATGATGGGAAATGATTGTGTGTCGCCCTGGTTTTACAGGGCCCCATAAGTTGTAACACTGTAGCTGTAGTTTCCCATGCTTGTTCTGTAAACATGGTCCTTGTTTTCCTTAACCAACCAGGATTGTTTTGCACTTGTGGAATTGTTTTTCATTCCTTTCCCTGGGGTGGAGAAAGATGATTGACCATGTCTTTGTCCTGTAAACCTTCAGGGGTGTTGACCCCTTTCACCAATCTTTGACTGTCCTTAGAACCCTATAAAAATAGGTAAATAAAGAAGGGCAGGGCTTTTGGTCAGTCCTGCCTGGTGAAACCACTGCTGCTCTGTGACCCGCGTGTTTCTTCTGTTGTTAACTAACCAACAATTGTGCGCAACTACTATACTAGACATAAAGAAGTTATTTAACTTTGCAAGAACAGAACCCTTTTATTTTATGATATGAATTTGAAAACATATATCCCAACATTCTGTTATCTGAAGTGCTGTGTTGAGACAGCAGCATGACAGTGCTTGCATTTAGAGAGGCCAGCATGGTCTTTCTACTTCAACTTAGTGCTGCTTGATTAATGCTGTTGTGCCCCTATCGCCCTACTTTTGCAGGTTCCATGGTTGTAACTTCATAGTACAAGTTTCCCGCGCATTTTCTGTAAACATGGTCCTTGTTTTTCCTAACTGGCCGGGATTGTTTTGCACTTGTAGATTGTTTTTCATTCCTTTCCCCTGGGGTGGAGAAAGATGATTGACCATGTCTTTGTCCTGTAAACTTACAGAGGTGTTAACCCCTCTCACCAATCCCTGATTGTCTTTAGAAACATATATAAATAAGAGAATAAAGAAGGGCAGGCCCTTTTTGGTTGGTCCTGCCTGGAGATTCAACTACTGCTCTGGAACCGGCATGTTTCTTCTGTTGCCAGCTGTGCAACAGTGCCCCTTGACTAATACAGATATATAATGTTTAGTATATTTCGTATATTTAGTGTGTCTAATGTATTTTTTTCTGACAGGCCAGAAATTATTTGTAGTACTGAAATAGAAGCAGGTAAGAATTGGCACATATTCCAAGCATCTAGTATGGCAAAACATGTTGATTAGTCAGAAAAAAAACCAACCCACCAAGTCTTTAAATCTGCTCTTTACTGATTTACTTTCCCAGTTTAAACATTTCCTCATGCAGATATTCCTAGATGTGGCTGTTGATATCTGTTCATCTATGTGGAACACTAATTAGACCTAATTGCTTCTTTGTTAGAACCTGTTGTGGTTTATCTGATTTGTGTATAAACCATATAAACAGTGCAAGGATAACTGAGAAACCACATCCAATCTGGCAGATGATAATATTTTTTTTCAGAAAGCACCGCAAAAACAATGGAATTCAGAGCCTTGCAGTGATACGTACTAAATGAGAAACTGTGGCTGTCACTAGAGGGAGTGCCTGTAACACTTGTCAATTTTTGCTGTGTTTAAATTAATAGGGACATGAAGGGGTCTTTGAAAAAGAAGCAGGAAAAAATTGCAATATACTGTGATTTAAAAGTGATTTTCTTTCCTAATTGTTTATTTGAATCAGCACACAAGACATTTTAATTTATAAAAATTATTTAATTTCTCTAGCCCCAGGGCATACAGGATTTTGCATGTCTATTTTTAGGATTATGTTTATAATTGTGGTTGTACACTTGTTGGTGATACTTTTAATACATTAACTGGTTTTAGTGTATAAAAGAGGAACATTTATTAGTATTCTACAGGGCTGAAAAGGTGCCAGTCACTGTAAGCTGCTAGATGCCATTACTTTTCAAAACTGATGTGGTCAGATAGGAGGAGCAAGAGACACCTGGAGACAAGACTACAGTGTAGGTCCAAGGTCTGTCGAGGAGACAGGACTGGAGAGAAGACAAGAGCTAATGCTACTTTCCACATAGGTCCCCAGTAGATGCATGTAAACCAGTCAGCAAGACAGGGCTGCAGGAATCAGGCTGGGAATGAGTTCATTGTTTGAATAGCTCAGGCCTGAGCTGACCCAGAGCCCCAGAGCTGTCAGAGAGGATACATGGTGCTGGGGTGGGCAGGTTGGCCAGGGGAAAGCCCTGACAGAGGGGAACAACTGAACGGTGATTGGAGACTTGTAACCAGCAAATTCCTTAAACATGCTAGAAACTACAGTGCAAACATCATCTTGCTTAGAATGTAACTTTTCTGAGTGAAGCCAGTGCCCATAGAAACACCATGTGGTTACAACAGTCATTTTTCTCCCCAAACGCTGTTGATGTTCCTTGCTCAAAATGTGCAAGCCAAGTCTTGAAGCACAGAAGGAGGTGCATGCGAACCTGGAGCTCTTCCCAGGCTGAAGGTACATGTTCTGTCCTGTTTCCTTCAAGGTTATCAGGCCTTCAACAACAGGAGTCCCTTGCTTCTCTCATTTATGATTCAAGCCCAGAAACCATATATTAAACAGCTTTTATTTATTTTAGAATTTGTTCTGAACATCTTTGTGTCAGATTTGCCATTTCTTTAGTATACAATCATTTATAGTTTCCATTTTTGATCCTTTAGAAATATCTGGGAGAATACTTTTCCTTCCACTAACACTTTCTGGACTATCACCCCTGCCACAGAGCTGTTTCCATGCCAAAGCTTCTGATGCTGGTATCTATGTGCATGCTTCTTTTCCCTAATAAATGAAAGATAATTCAAAATACTTTGCTCTCAGTGAAAGAGCAATGAAGCAAATTACCCTTCCTCTTCTTTAGGAATCTAAAACCCAACTATGATGGAGTAACTTGTGCAGGTTACCCTATTAGTAAAGGTAAGTGCACCAGACAAGTGAGTAGGATTTGTTTTATGATAACCTACTGAAATGACTCAAATCTTGGGGCTACTTATTTTCCCACCAATAAATTTATTTTTCCTTTGCTTTGTCCATACTCAGTGACACATAAAAAGTAACTCTGAAATCGGAATAAAAGTGGGAGAGATTCGGGCTGCCAGAGAGTACACACAAGATACTGCAACAAATCACTCCAGCAGTGCTGTAATTAGAGATGGGCTACACATCTCTGGTCTTTTCCAGCAAACTAGGTCAAACTATGTTGTGAGAAGTAAGAACTCTTGTGCTCAGAGTCGTACTAGGTCAGAATTGGTTGTGAGAAAACAGAGATTTTTGGGAGAAAATTTTATGCTGCTTGAAGCTGACAAGTGCCAGGCAATATTGTTTGCTGGACAAAACAACTATAACTTGTACCCACTGCACCTGGAAATCAGGTGTAGAATAGGCTCATGACAGCTAAGAGATAACCCAAAAGAAAACAGACATTCCTTTGATGATACATTTATTTTGCCAGATGGTTTTGTGTGCTTTGTGTCAGCCTGTTTCAGCTGTTTCAACCAAAATGGTTCTTTGCCAAACCTAAAAGAAGCAGAGATTTTCATTTCTCATTTCTAATAACATGTACAGTGTCCCTGGGACAAGCTGTTACTTCGGCAGTAAGAAGCAGCAAACCAGAGGAGAATGTAGGCAGGTACAGCACTGCATGATTTTTGTAACATGTAACACAATAGGTGAAGTTCATTAAGTGGCTGGTTACTCCCATTGGGTAGAGGATCCAAGACAAGCCTAACACCACTAAACTTTTATGTTTGTTTGGTCTTTGATATATCTGTATTTGATTTTTAAAAATTGTGCGTATGGAAACCTCAACAGCATGAGAAGAAAAAAGAAGGCAAGTCCCACAGATCCTGGCAAAAGCCTCCCTACATTATGGGTGGTGCTGAAGTGGTGTTTCCAGATCTGGAAAAGATTAGTGATTGAATGGAGCACTCAGTAAGGAACCTTGAGCTTGTCCCACTACTCCATTCTTGTGATTTGCCCTCAGAGATCATTAAGATTTCAAAGTATTATGAAATAATACAGTTCTGTCCCACAACTGATATAATAGGTGGATGAGAATTGAGAATTTTTATTTTGTCTTTGGTTCCTGAAACAGGAAGACAGGCTATGCCCCATGAATGCCAGGCAATATTACCCTGAGCATGCTGGACAACATTGTAGGTTTTGCAGATTGTAGCAACTGTGGTAATGTACTCGCTGACTCTCAGCTATGCCAAGCAGGATGTGGTGCATCTAGCTTCCACAGAGAACAAGATGTCTGGGGCAGGAATGGGTGGGATAGCAGGACACAAGTAGGTGTGTTTCCGCTCTCAGAACCTGTACTACTTTGTGGCTTTCTTTTTCATGAAATGTGTCATTAGCTCTTGGCTGGGAAAGAACATGATCCCACTGCTGAGAGATGGCAGCCTTGAACATGCTGGTAGCAGCCTTGAGCAAGCTGGTCTGGCTTATACCATGCTGGAGTCATCTCCCTTAGCACTGGCCAAAGTGGTGAACAGTTACAGAGATCCATGTCTGACTTGGCAAGTCTGGGTCACACCTTTTGTCTCATCTGTGCCTCTGTGGAGTGTGTATCTCTCTTGTTAATTTGCCTTGAAATTCAGTGATCTGCCTGTGGCTTCATTGTTACTTAGTCAGGTTGGTATAGACACCAAAAAGTGGTGGTGAGTGGTGGCTCTTAGGGCTGCAAGTGTGTTACAGATGTGAGCAGTGTGTCAGAAGGACGTGACTGAACAGGGTATAGGACAGCCAGTTATCCTAAGGGAATTCATACAATGCAGTGTGAAGTTGTCTAGGACACTATTCAGGATGCTTCAGCTTGTCCTCTCCATGGGACACCACCCCTAAGGATACCCCATCCTAAATGGGATAAGTGTAACTGATGGGATTCCTCACTTACACAAGCTCTAACTGCTTAGCATAAGCCAATAAGACCAGGAAATATTTCTTTATGGCCATAGTATCATTTGCTGACCTTAAAAAGATGTATAGAGGGGATTCATTACATTTAGGAAACACGTACTGGTGAACTGACTTAAAGTACTTTAAAAGAGCTATATCAAAGTAGTATCTGATGTGTTGCACTCAAAACGTTTGAATAACTCTAATATAGCTGGAGAATATTGTAGTCTAATTTATACTATGCATAGGTTACATTTTCAAGTTTCCTTTTCTGAAGATAACAAATATTTAGGTGGACATTTTTCATGTGTGTACCTGCTTAAGGTGGCAATAATTCCACTTGAAATATTTTTGTCAAGGTTAGATTTTTCCCCTATTTTTTTTGCTTTGGGTTTTATCTTTTCTGATAATGTGGAAAATGCTACTCTCTCCTCATTTGCTCTATCCTGTCATTTTCAAAATTACTCTTTTGAATTTTCAGTGCTTTTAAAACTGCTTTACATTTAGTGCATATCTAACTTGCAGTCAGTGAAGTTTTGCTTGTTTAAAGGTTTGCTTTAACTTCACTGCTTTCACAGGTGAGTTAGTATGGCTCTTACTCAGCTCCCTTCCTCCTGTTCCCTTCTGCAAAGATTCCAGGAGGAGTGGTCGGGGTCCGACGTTTCGCCGGTGCCTTTGAAAAGGGCTCGACGGGTCGGTCCCGCTGCCCGTGCGGGTCTGGCCCCGGCCGGGCAGAGCAGAGCTGGGCAGGGCTGGGTTGGGCAGGGCAGAGATTCCGCTCGCCCCGCGCAGTCCCGGCCGGCCGCGACAGGCGGCCCCGGCGTCCCGAGGCTGCTCCGGCTCCGCAGACTGCGGACGGAGCGCGGGGATCGGCCTGTCCCGGGACCGGCGCGGCGCTGCCGCTGTGAGAGCCGGGGAACGGGCGCTGCCGGGGAACGGGCCCCGGGGGACCCCAGGAGGGGTGCGGAGGGGCGGGAGGCCAGGTCCAGGATGGCCGGCGGGGTGGGCGCGGGGCCGGGGCGAGGAGAGGGACCCTGCCCGATGGCGAGGGCGCGCAGGGTTTGCTGAGACCTTTCCTGACCCAGCTTAGGGAGGAGGCGGCGTTGTCCGACACAGGTGCCGCCTTTCCCCGGCAGCTTCTCCCGGCGAGGCAGCGCGGTCTGCCCCTGCAGCTCTGGAGTCTCCTCGTCCCCTCGGAGGAGCGAGGGGCAGAGCGGGAGCGGACGGCGGAAGATGCTGTGCCTTGCGGTAGCCTTCCAGTCGCTGCTGGTGCTGGTGCTGTGCAGCCAGGGCACAGAGAGGTGTCCTTCAGCCTTCTGCGAGTGCTCTGACTGGGAGGACTACAAAATCACTTGCAGGGACATCCACTTCATTCCCAGCCTTCCGGAGGACACCCAGACCCTGTGAGTACATTGGGATGGTTTAGGGAAGCCAGCTGTGAGTATTCATACTGTGCAGGCAGGAGATGCTCTGAGCTAATGTCCTGTGAGATGAGGAAGTGGTGAGAGGGGAGAAGTGCTCCGGATTACCTGGGCGGTTCAGGGTAGCAGGAGCGGCAGAGTGCAGATTCTGCGTGGGGCAGGAGGAGGTTGGAAAAGTGACTCTCAGACTTTGAAGAGCTGTGAAGAGATGGTTGTTCATTGGTTCTTAAGAGTTCTGTGTAAAATATGGGAAAATAAGTAACTGGGCTGTTTGAGGGCAGAGAGAGCAGTGGGCTGGATTCTGTGTGGCAAGTGCTTAGGGGGCAAGGGGAAGGAAGGGTAGATCAAACACAATTTTGTGATTAAAAAACTAATAGGTATTGGATGCATCACCTCACAAAGAGTTCCACGAAATCCCTCTGTGCATTTCCAGCTTGTCAAAGTTGGAAAACCCGCCCCCCCCCAAACCAAAAAACATGGGAATTGAGAATCCGTGTATACTATTTAGGAGATGGAGTACTTCAGATGAAAGTGTGGAATATGGGATAAAGCAGCAAATTTAGAGCTTGCCAAAGTGATAGAATAATTCAAGTACCTCAGCCCGAGTGTTTGGTACATTACAGGCACAGTAGAAGATCTTGTCTGGGCTCCTGCTGCCAATCCAGATGAGCATCTTGTGTCATATCTGTCAGCTAAATACTATAGTGAGAATGAAATGGCACCTGTCAGCTAAAACTGAGCAAATTAATCACTCATGGCTTTTTTTCTTGAGGTACAAAAGTCTCCTAGCCTCTATGGGAAGGTTCATTTGTAAATATTAGATTACCTTCTGATAAAGTAAATGAACTCATACTCAGTTGATTTAATTGCAAGGTAAAACAGTAACAGTTCGATTGTTTTATGTCTTGATAATGATTCTCAGAACTTTATGTAAATAAGAACCATTAAATTATTTGAACTTATTTGAATGCTTCTCAGATTTTTTAACACTGAAAGTAAAAGCTTAAATTGATCACTTGCCTAGAAAGAAAAAAAAATTATGTTATTTCCATTATTTTTGCTTGCCTTTAATTTTTTGGATGGTTAGACTACAGTATTTTAGTTAATAGGATTTTAAATTATACAAGGTTTTTTGTTCTTATACTTTTATATACACAGTTTATTTAGGTTGAAATTGCAGTAATGTTACGACATACATCAAGTAGTATGTTCTTTGAAATCTACCATGACAAGTTAGAAAATATAGCAGTCTTAGTTTACAGGAGAAAATGCCTTTGTACAGGCATTTAAAATAGTTAATAGAAACAGTGAGATCACATAATGAAATTTGAAACTTTCCTTGAAATATGCTGGTTTGATGGCTGAGAAGTACCTCTCTACATACAGCTCCACAAATAAAGCACTTTGGCCACAGGAATTCTACTGTTTTAAATACCTGTACTAACGGGGACTGTAAAATAATAAGCCATTGTTTTGGAAAGACAAGAACACCCCGTGAAGATCTCATTTTCATGGGGAAAGTGATTAACAAAAACTGAGAAATATTTTTCTGTTTATTTTGAGTGAAATTTAATCATGTGCACCTACTAGAGTGACCATTGCAAACTTCTCAAGACATGTACTCCCTAACATATCAAGAAAATATTCTAGGTGATGACAATTGTGATTTTAGTGTGTATGTCAGAAGCAGTAGAATGTGTGCTGCATATTCTTTTATTTGAATGCAAAAGGGATAATTACCTGAGGAAATAAGGAAAACAGAGCTCTTTTCACATACAACCCTACCAAACAAACAAACAAAGAGAATACAACCCAATCAACCAAACAACAACAGAACAAACAAACAAAAAAACCCCACATTTTTTTACTTCAGTTTGAAGTTTTCTCTCTGGATAAAGTGTGTTTATTTTCCTTCTGTTCTCTTATTTGGATTGCTGAAGTCTGGTGGACTGTACCTGATTCTGTAGTACCTTGCTCTCTGCAAATGCCTTAATACTTCTTTCCCTCCATTAAATGGGAGCTATAATAGTTACTTATGTGTTTGCTGCTTCAGTTTGCAGTTCAAAGTGTTTTCAGATGCTTCAGACTGGATTATTTGCACATAGCAGATAAAATAACACACTGAGTTTTTGTGAGAGATTGTAAAGTGTGTGCCCCTGATTCCATCATATTTTCAACCTTTTGCCATACAATAGGCAACAGTTCTGAATCAAAGACAAAAATTATAATAATTGAAGTTTATGTTAACCTTAAGAACAAATGAACATTTCTTTAAGGTGAAATATGTAGCTGTACATATCTGCACATTTTATGTTGAAACCCTCTACAATTTTCCTTAAATGTGGCAAGTTTGTTACTTTAGGCAAATTAATTCTGCTTCTTGGTTGTAACGTGTGAATTTCAAGATTGCCAATGTAAAAACTTTTTTGTGTGGTTATTCAGTTTTGTAGGGTTTGTAGGACGAAGAGACTGGTGAGTCTGGGAACACTTTGCCTGCTTTTGGAGATGATGAGCTCTTTTCAGTGCACGGGATCTTGAAACTCCAATTAAAATTTCATTCTGATTATTCAATCAGGACTGTTCTCTTTTCTCTACCCTTCTGTAAGAGAATGGGCCAAACCTTTTTTTAAGAAATGCTTATGAGAAATTCCAATAAATGTTTATTTCTAACTCTTTTAGTAGAAAAGTGACATGAACTTAAGCCAGAAAATTGTATTTATTTTAAAGTGTTATTTATCCAAATATAGTTAATGCAGGTGTTTATCCAGGATGCCTGAATGCACAGATATTGATCTTAGATATGTCCTTCTTTCAGTATAAGAATTTTTTTTTAGTATACTTTTACATACAGATTACCAAAACCCCACTGAACATCTTTTCAAAGATATAATTGCATCATAATTCTTGAATTATTGCAATATGCTCTGGGCATCATTATGATGACATATTCAGATGGTATCACTATCCCAGCATCACTTCAATGCACTTCTCAATACTTTTCATTTTATAAATCTATTTCAGTTGCTTTTAATTATTTTTA
>VZTZ01038488.1:36422-106805 GCA_013400955.1 Drymodes brunneopygia | reverse complement strand
CCATATATTCTGTATCTTCTGTAGGTAATATAGAATGGCTACACATTTTGAAATAATGTTTAAGTTGCAATTAATTCATTTTCCAAAAAATACTGAGTTATTTTCATTTGTAAAAGTATTTGACTATTTCTGAAAACAAAGCCAGATTTGAAACTTCTTAAAATAATTAATTTTTTTCTTTTTTACCAAGCACCATTATACTTACCATCACCAAACCCATAGAAATAGTTCTATCAATTGTCTTTCAGGTAATGATTTAAATAATTCTGTGCACATGGCTGCAACATAAAATGTTTCCTAAATACTGTATTTTACATAAAACAATACTTTCTCATCAGTTCTGATGCTTGTTAATATATTTACCTACATATTTTGCTTAGAAAGGCATAGTATTGCTTCTATAATCCTGCTGTTAACATACAACAATCCTGCATTTGACATACAGTAGGTCCAATACACTAGGTCAAAAAATTAGTATGTATTATTGTCTCAGTTAAAGTGAAAGGGTTTGTTCATAATCCCAATGGTAAATTGAAGCACTGTTCTAAGGGTTCTTGAAGTAACTTACAAACTGTGCACTGCTTTACTGTACACACACAGGCCAACTCAAAGTGAGCAGATGAAGAACAGGAATGAGGGACTAAGGGAACAGAGAAACTACTGAAGACCAAAATAATATCTTGAGAGCATTGAATACAGTATATTTTTTTCATTTCTTATCAGTCATTGTATCAGTAGCATTTCTTGTACATTTGGAACATTTAAATTTCCCGTGTCGTGGCAGAGAAATCCATCAAGCACTGGGAACTGTAAAACCAAAAAGCCATTGCCATTCCTAGTAGAAACAAGCATTACTTCAGCATTTTTTAACTACACACATAGCTTGCTCAACAGAAAGAATGACTGCAAGTAGTTCTTTTGTAAATGCTGTGAAGAGATTAACCTCAATGAAAATATCACACATTTTTACAGAAAGCACTAGTAGTAAGGCAGCAGAAATTCATTTGTATCATTTCCTTGTTTGAGAATATGATGAGTTTTGATCATCATAGTAGCAAAAGAATAGTTTATACTGGAGTTAAAAACCTCTTATTTTTGGAGTTGATTTCAACAGAGGTTTAACAGACTGACTCTGTAAGTGTTACACTACAGTTAATCTTGAATTGCTACTGTAGTCAGTTTTCATTACAGTGTTTTCTTTTGACATAAAATTTCCAACCCATTACACTTCAGAAGCATACAACAGCCTTCTCTTGAACTGGGAAACAGAGCTTATTGATACATCTGTAAAAGGAAAGAAAAACCTTAAATTATACCAAAAAAAAACCAAAAACCCAAAAAATAAAAAAACCCATGTGACTAACAAGGAATAGTTTACAGATTTTCTTGCAAATAGCGAGTATCAGTTAAGAGCACAACTTTTCATGAATGAGACTCATACAAACTGTTTATATATGTACAAAATCAAGAAATGTTTGATGTTTTCCTTAACATGGGTTTACAGAACCTCAAAACAGTCTATAAAAGGGATTATATTTTGAAAACTGGACTGACTCAAGAAGTGTTTTTAAAATGTCTAAATGATCTGCCTTCATCACCAAGTGTAACTAAACCTTCCCACATGCAGTTCAGAGAGAATACTGTGAAATTCTGGTCTTCCAAAACAGGAATAAGAAAAATGAGATACAGTCTCAGTTCCTCAAAAACTCAACTTTTTGTGTTTTGCTGGACTCAGCCCTTACATAGTTTTGTGTTCACAGACTACACATTAAAGAGTCTCAAAAAAATTAACAGTATATATCATAGCGTAGCAGCTTGTTAACCACACTTAGGTGGCCGCTATGTGGTAGCCAAAATTTAGAGTAGAAAAAGTAACTCATTTTACTCAAATATGAGAAGTGAGCCATCTGCAAAAGGCCATTTTATGTCAACAGCTTCTATTCTATTCAAGATTGTACAATCCAGCCAGTGCCCTGATACCTTCCCCACGTCAATGGGAAATGACACTCAGGATTTTGCGAAGCGTGATGTTACGGACTCAAGTTGAAGCAACAAGAGCAGCTACAGTAAACATTACAATTTAAGCCTAAATGTCGATAATGAACTGCTGACACATACTAAAAGAAGATTAGCTCCCTCTTGAGCTCCAGCCAGTTAGTGTGATTTGTCTGGATCTAAAGAAACAGGCATTTTAAATGGCACTCTTTATAAAGGTTGAATCACACAACAGCAAACGTTTGAGCTATTTTTTTCTCACAAGTACATAGATACGTAAATATAAAGGCTGAAAAGCCAGTAAAGGTAATTGAAATGAAGCCCAATACTATAATTTAGCATAGAATCATACAATAGTTTGGGTTGGAATGTACCTTTGAAGATCATCTAGTCCAAACGCCTCTTCAAAGAGCAGAGACATCTTCCACTAGATCAGGTTGGTCAGTGTACCATCCAGCCTGACCTTGAATGCTTCCAGGGACGATTTATCTACCATCTTTATGAGCAATCTGTGCCTGGGTTTCACCACGGTCATTGTAAAAATGTCTTCTTTGTATCTGGTCTAAATTGACCATCTTTTAGTTTAGAATCATAACCCCCTGCCTTACTGCAACAGACACTACTAAAAAGTGTGCCCCCAACTTTTTTAGAGGTTCTCTTTACGTACAGGAAGTCTGCAATAAAGTCTCTCTGCAGCCTTCTCTTCAGCAGGCTGAAAAAGCCCAGCTTTCTCAACCTTTCCTCACAGAGAAGTGTTCCAGCCCTCTGATCAACTTCATGGCCCTCCACTGAGTCCACACCAGCAGGTCCACATCTTTCCTGTGCTTAGTACTCCACAGCTGGATGCAGTACTCCAGGTGGGATCTCTCCAAAACTGAGGAGAGNGCAGAATCCCCTCCCTCATCCTGTTGCCCACGCTGCTTTGAATGCAGCGCAGGACTCAATTGTTCTCCATCTGGACACTGAGCCATTGACCACAACACTCAGAATGTGACCATTCAGCCAGTTTCTTATCTAACGTTCCACTCATCAAATCCATCTCTCACCAATTTAGAGAGAAGGATGTTGTGGGGCACTGTATGGACTTTACAGAAGTCTAGATAAATGACAGATAAAGTCCCCTGATGCAGTCACTCCATCAGAGAAGGCCACTGGATTGGTCAGGCAGGACTTGCCCATAGTGAAGCTGTGCTGGCTGTTCCAAATCACCTCCCTGCCCTCCATGTCCCTTGGTGTCTAAAAGGTTTTGTTCCATGATCTTGCCAGGAACAGAGATGAGGCTGACAGGTCAGTAGTTCCCACAGTTCTCCTTCCCACCCTTTTAAAAGATGGGAACAATGCTTCCCCTATTCCAGTCACCTGGGACTCCACTTGACTGCCATATTAAAACATTACAGCATCATATATTTCCCTTTATTGTGATCATAGACATATCTATTTTACTATTTTTCAATTAAATTTTGATTTTGACCTAAAACTTACACTGTTACTTTTTTACCCTGAACTTTAAACTTTTACAATGACCTGCAATAAAATGTACTCTAAACACAATAGAGAAGAGCTGTGTTTCTGAAATATTGAGAAAAAAATCTCTAAATGGCTGCATAGAAAGTTAAAACAGGACCATGAAAATTCAGAAAAAAGCAATCTGAAGAGTCTCACTTCCTATAGGTAGAGTAAGAGCAGGCTGTAATTGCTGGCTATTATTGTATTTAATCAGAGAACTACTAAGTGCCTGTAATTGCTGCCAGCTGCTCGACAGAGGTCAAAAAGTCAAACTGAATGTTAGGAATTATTAAGATAGAAACATAGATGAAAATAAAGGAATTTGTTTTGCCTCTGATCGTGTACATAGCAGCTGCAAAAAGACATTCAAATGTATAAAATTACTTGCACACAAAAAATAACTACGTAGCAGCCACTACCCTTTGTTTCCTCAGATCTTCCTGTTTGCCTCACTAGAAGATGTCCGTGCTGCTTTTCTTCTTCAGACATCCCTTGATCACCATGATCTCTCAAAGATGATAGGGTAGCCTCAGTATGATATCAGCCAGCTCCCTCGTTGCCCTTAGGTGCAACATGTCTGGTCCCATAGATTGCTGCATGTCTGGTACACTTCAGTGCTTCTTTTGTCTATCCTCTGCTGCAGGTAATGCTCTATTTCCTCAGCCTATGCTGCCAGGCAAAGGACCTAAGAGGCCTGGAAGCGTATGAAAAAAAAAGTTGCAAAAAAGAGTAGCCTGATTTTGGCTGGACTAGAGTTCATTTTCTTCATAGTACCAAGTAAAATATATGTTTACTTCCCTAATATGTCTTCCTGAAGTCATATCACTGATCCTGTTGTGGATGGTAAAAGAATATCTGTATGGACATAACTTCTGGACCAACTGACGTTCCCATGGCTGGGGACTTGTTTGGAGCCTGGTATATTGAGGTCAGGAGAAACATCAACCCACTGTTGGAAAAGTAGAAGTCTTTACTCATTCTTGTAATGAGTACATGGAGTAGAGAAGGTAGACTGGGGAAGTAGATTCTTCCCTTGGGATTACAGGAATGTACATTCAATTAATTTATACTTTTATTCAAGACAAAACTTTTAGGAATTTCAACAGGTATCCTTATCATTAAACTCTATTTCCACAGTTTTATTTCTTGTATGCAAGTTCCAGAAGCTTGATAAGTCTCAAGATGATAATATATTTTCTGTGTAAATCAAATACAATTATAGTAATCAGGAAATCATCCTAATTTGTTTATTTCTTTTCTCTTTTACTGTTGTTAAATAGTAACTAGGGGAAAAGTTTATCATTTGTTCTTTATTATTCTTCAAACTATTCATTGACTAGATATTCTGTAAGTGTATTCCCAAGCTGTACAGGAAGATCAAAGAGTAACAACAACAGGTTGTATCTGTAAGTTTAACACCTATCATAGGCTGATTTTCAAAAGCATTTCCTCCTTTCTTGTTTAGAGGAGTGAGTCTGCTGGAGATTCATTCTGTTAAGAGCTTGGCTGTTGATAAATAGCTGAAATATTGCAGGTTTTTCTGGAATCTCCTGAAGATGGGTAAGGTACATGCCACCCCTGCCTCAGAGGCTCGGGAAGGGAGAATGTTGTGTTTGTTACAAAGGAAATACAGAATTCTGTGGAGGTAGTATGCAATTGCTCTAATTCAATTTTGGGTGACGTACCTGAATTTGTTGCTCAGAATGAGGGATAGGATATCTTTGTGGAGCCTGAAATGACCAAAATAATGCTTACTCTCTTACTATTTCATTTACTTCAAATATGTTTTGCTGGTCATGCTCTGGAGTTTTGGAAGGTCCAGCATCAACACTGAGTGCTGAGTTCTTGGGAGGGATGATGCAGAAAGCTGCAATTTAGATTGATGGAGCACACCAAATAAAGCAAGCCACATCATGAAACAGGAATAGAAATGAGGCAAAGATGGCAACATGGGGAAAAGGCAAGATAAGAAGAAAAATATTGGAGCAGAGCTGAAGCTGTGTAGGACCTTTTAATGTTAAATTGTACTTACCAAAGGATGATAACTGCCAAACTTTTATTTCTCTAGGAGGTTTTTGGAGACTCATCTAAGAACAATTCCAACTGATGCTTTTTCCAATCTCCCCAACATCTCTAGGATGTAAGTTCTGTTCAGTTTCTGATACTATTCTTTTAAAATTTTGTTAAAAATCACTCTCCTTCTCCTAAATTCTGTCTTTGTGTATAAAAACTTAAGAAATGAAAATATTCTTGTACCTCTGCTACTCCACCACTTACATTTTAGAACTGAGGGTAATAATTCTATTGTTTATAGGAAGTTACAGGAAGGCCCTTGCACTGCACTGCTCGTTGATGTCAGCAGTCTTGACAAAAAGTTGTCCCACATTTGTTTGTTCTTTGTTGCTGGCCCATGAGCTGTGATCCTGTGCATGACTCTTTGAAGCACTGAATTTCTCTGCCACCTCACAGTTCACTCCCCAGAATCACAGCTGTGTAATTTAGAAGGGACCTCAGGAGGGCTCCAGTCCAGTCTGCTCATTCGATCCAACCACAGCTCATAGGGCTCTATCAATCTTGTGCTCAGCTTTTCTGTGGCCACTGTTAACTAAATAAGGCATCTCATTCAGCAACAGGCCCAATTTTTTCTTCTTCAGCTTTTTATTACTAATGTAGCAATAGGAATTCTTCTTGCCCTTGATGTTCCTTGCAAGTCTCAATTCTATATGAGCTTTGACTGAATAGCTGAGGATTACCATTTAAGAATTCATGAAAAGGGACTTTGGGGGAACATGGTCTGCCTATTGTATTTTATAGTTTCATGTAGATATATTGAAATAAAGACTTCCTAAAATCCTTATAAGTAACTGTTCTTGGATATCTGCAGCCTCATTTACCATCTCAGTTTAATCAGATAGATGGTGTATTGTTTTCAGTTTTTTTGGATAGAGAGGAATATCCCTCACATGATGTATAGTACCATATATAAAAAGGACAAACTTAGTTTAGAACAGAGTTTGATTCAATATAAAAGGCTGTCAGCCCTTCTTTGGCTCCAAAAACTCCAACTGGCAGTTTAAATCTGAATGTTGTCAATGCCTATCTGGATATTTCTTATAGCATTACTACTACCACAAAACATGAACTCCCACCTTCTTGATATAAACCTCAGTTTAAGGAATCAGTACCTGTGTTTAAACTACAACTCTCATGTGTATGTCTTGGCCTCTAATGTACCACATGTCTCATTTGCCTCTCCCAGCCCATAATTTCCGTGCAATGAAAACTGCAATGAAAATTACCAGATCATTCCTTGTTTTGCAAATCCATTTTGAAAATGTTCAGAAGTTTCAACAGGGGAATATATACTGTGTTTAGTGTTCCAAATACAGCAGTTCATTTTGGTGTATGGTTTCTACTATATGATTTCCACAAATAAACTTTTTTTTTTCTGTGCTGAATAGAAAATTTAGTTGTCCTCTTTATGAACCTTGTTTAAACAAAAATTTTAGACCTAAAATTTCTCTTAAATGAATGCATATCTATGTACTCTTGATAGCCAGAAGTAGAGATATTTTCCCCGTGCTGCTTTTCCACATGAATGAAAGAAAAAACATTTTAATTACATGCTTAATTGTAAAGCTAATTTCTGTCAGAAAGGCATCACTGACTAAAAAGAAGTTTTATAGGATATTCAAATGCAAGAGAAATTTCTGATTTCCCCTTTTAATAATGCAAATACACAAAATCTTGGTAAAAGGGCTTCACCTGGTATTTTCTACCGACTTATTGAACACTCAGTATTTTTAAGGTCAAGGATAAGGAACATTTTTGCAGGGCTTAGGATGATGCTTTGGTGTCACATTCACAAGTACCTCACAAACACCCGGTCTGTAGCTCCTCAAAGTGTTCTCTGCACAGCTCCTCCACACAAAGGAGTTCCCACAGTGCTCTCTACCAGCAGCCCCATGTAAAGCACGATTCCTGTGCACCAATTTCCTGTGCAGCACAGTGCCTTTCCCACTGTGGGCACACAGCCAGTGCCACCACAGCTCCACACACCTTGCATAGATCTACACCTCCTGTGCTCCCCTGTGCCAGCTGGTACAGCACAGCCTCAGCTCAGAGTTTCCATTGCCTTACCTGTCCTGGTTGTCCTCTCCTGAAGTGCCCCACTGTCACCAAACTGCTCTCCAACAGCAGCAGAGACAACAGGGGCAGCTGGTGGGCAGCAGTACAGGGGATGTTGAGGTTGGAAAAAAGCAAAGAAAGGTGGAGAGAGGGAGAAGGAAGAAAATAAGGGCTGGGAGAAGGCCTTGTGGCTGCTGCCAAGTGTTGATCTGATTTAAATCCTGCTCTCTCAGGCTCTTTCTGAGTGGGCAGTGGTGATTAAAGTGTTATCTGCAAACAGACTTTCTCTAAAACTCTGCATTTGATGTTTAAGCTATCCCTGCATTCATGATGAGTGTTGAAGGCATTTTGAAATCTGCGAATTAAACAGAGCCAGTAGAGAGAGGAGGTGCTGAATTTTAGTATGCCTTCAAAATGGCAATTTTAAATGTGCTTTCCTTTTTCTGATACAGCTCCTTCCAGTTATGATTGCTATGGTTTTTATTTCTTACATTGAATGTGTTTTGTTATCTGTTCATTAGGCAAAGCCCAAAGATACTTGAGGCACTTTGAACGCTTGGAAGTAAATGTTTGTGCACTATTAATTCATGTTTCTGTTTGGCATTCCCGCCTCAGAGGAGATTTTTGGGTGTGTTTGTGTGGGGTTTGGGTGTTTATCTAGATGACACTAAAGCAAATAAAACTACTCATTTCCCTGTGTGGTTTAATTAATTTACACAAATACATATGCTTGTAAAGTAGAAGAGTGAAGGTCAACACATGAAGAAAATAAGCCATTTCCTTCTCACTGTGTCCCATAGTTGTAAGATATAAAACTATACCTCAAATGGGTCCAAGCCAGACAGTAAAAATGTGACATGAAGCGTGGTGGGAAGGCACGTAATGGCTGTAGGGGTGAGAGAAGGGAGGAGGAATCATCTTCCCTGATTCTTCTCAGACGTGGGAGAAAAGCACCTGCCTGCCTAATGTAAGGTGACTCATTTTGATCATGGAGCACACAAAAAGTACTTTCCTACATCCTAGCTTTTGCAGGAGGATACAATCTTAGTTCATTATCTGTTTTTAATTTCATTTTCTGTCAAACTTATTTATATATATCTGTTTGCTACATGCAGAAAAAATTTTAATAATATGTCATTAATACATATCTTTTGGTACATCAAAATGTAGGGTCAGTTAAAATGGAAGAATCCATTTTCTTTTAAGACTGAAATTCCAATTTCCTGAGCAACAGACATTATTACTTAGAGGAAAACAAAATTAAGGCATTTCACATAAATATCTAACTCTGCAACACTCAATTACAGAGGTATGGACTGGACATATTTTCTTTATTGTATTCCTCTTTTATTGTCTTTGTTCATTTTGGAAGCAGCAAACAGCTTTGGAAAAGCAATAGTACTCTAGAAAGAGAATTTGATAGTCATGCAATCTCTACTTGTTACTTTTCTGGTATCTTTTTAAAGACAGTTGAGTACATCTCCAAAGTGACCAATACAAAATAGATTTCATACTTGATGAGTTAAAATTAATTCAGGTAATGTGTTTTTAGCTCCAGTCTGGAAAGGACATAAATTCCCACCCAGTTAGAGCTATGAGTCATCTGCTGGTCATGCACTGGTCACAAAGTATTCAGTCCAATTTTTAAAAGCATTTTAAATATTTTTTTAACACACATTGAAAGAAATAAAGATTTTTCTTTTTTTAAAATTTGCACAAAAAACTAGAAATCTGATCCATAATTGATTTATTAGAAAGTCTTCCTGGGTTAAATTATAATATTTTAATTGCTCTTTNAAAATGTAGGGTCAGTTAAAATGGAAGAATCCATTTTCTTTTAAGACTGAAATTCCAATTTCCTGAGCAACAGACATTATTACTTACAGGAAAACAAAATTAAGGCATTTCACATAAATATCTAACTCTGCAACACTCAATTACAGAGGTATGGACTGGACATATTTTCTTTATTGTATTCCTCTTTTATTGTCTTTGTTCATTTTGGAAGCAGCAAACAGCTTTGGAAAAGCAATAGTACTCTAGAAAGAGAATTTGATAGTCATGCAATCTCTACTTGTTACTTTTCTGGTATCTTTTTAAAGACAGTTGAGTACATCTCCAAAGTGACCAATACAAAATAGATTTCATACTTGATGAGTTAAAATTAATTCAGGTAATGTGTTTTTAGCTCCAGTCTGGAAAGGACATAAATTCCTACCCAGTTAGAGCTATGAGTCATCTGCTGGTCATGCACTGGTCACAAAGTATTCAGTCCAATTTTTAAAAGCATTTTAAATATTTTTTTAACACACATTGAAAGAAATAAAGATTTTTCTTAAAATTTGCACAAAAAACTAGAAATCTGATCCATAATTAATTTATTAGAAAGTCTTCCTGGGTTAAATTATAATATTTTAATTGCTCTTTACTATTAGTACTACTTATACTGTCATTGGGAAAAATGGAATGTTACAAATCTACTCTGTTTTGTTTAAGGAACACAACCCAATTAGAATTAATGTAAAATAAAAGATATTTTTAAAGTTACATTAGACTCTAGGTATTTGTAGGTCTACTGATTAAGAAGGAGGAAAGGCATGTGACACAATCTCTTAATTATATTTCTTAAAATTTTGACATCTAAAACTGATGTCTAAGACTCATCTAGTCAATTTAATTTTGTGCATTTAAAATAATTATCAAGCTGCTTAGGGTTTGTGTAACCATGCAAAATATTAAAAACTGCATTAATTTTGTCTTGATCAAGAGTATCAAAATGTAGTACTTAAATATTTTACCCATAATTATAAAAATATACAAGGAATTATTTTTAAAGAAATATATACCAATTAGAAATATGATATATAATATTATTAGAAAAGTAAATATAACAATAAATCACTTAAATGCTATTTCAGTATTAACAAATTTTAAAGCTAATAGATATTTTGAAAGAGAGAATCAGATAACCAAAACTAAAGAGCAAAAGGTCAGTTACATTGATTATAAACTATAGTTAGTTATATTGCAACTTTATCCACACTTCAAAGTCTTTGACAGTAGTTGTAGCATTGTAATTTTCCTAATGATGGTGGAGAGACTGTAGAGCTACTTTCTCATCACATCCCATAGATCACCAGCAGTACAAATGCTACTCAGTCTGAACTGTGTGCAAATTAATATTTCTTGTTGTCTGATTTTCTTTCTGAGCCACATAACTCCTTACATCCTTTATGACACTCATTTTATGGCTAGAGTTTCTCTCTAAATTCAGGTTATAGCACATTTTAGTCAGCAACGTTAAGCTCTGGTTGCCCTGATGACTTGTCTCTTGCCAGAGAAATTGCAACAGTTGTTGCCGTGATGCCCCAAGGATCATCTTTGTTTCTTTACTTCCTTTTTAAAATTCTTTGGTATAGAGAAATGTGCCAATTTACCTGAGGCTTAGATTTCCCTTAGAGAACTCCAAGGTGATCTTAAGTGGGGAAAAGGGAAGAAATATGATGCTGAGCTGTGAAATATTGGTGTCTGCTTTTGCTGCTTATTAGCACTGCTGTGCTGTTTTGGTTTCACTGTATTCTGCAGAATAGTGTGCATCTAAAGCATCAGTAAAATAAAAAACCTTAAAAGGATTTTAAAAGTGTGTCCCTCAGACACTGTTCTGGCAGTGTCATCATAACTGGATGAGGAAAAATGATGAGATGAAAAATGAAGTGGCATGATGGGCATTAGGCATGGCTTCCCAGTGTCTGAGACCTCTTTATTTTTCTGTTTGTTGGTGTTTAGTTACATCTCTATAGATGAAACACTTCAGAGTCTGGAGGCCCATTCCTTCAACAGTTTAAGCAAGGTCACTCACATGTAAGTACTGTAATTAAATAAATGAATACAGTGATGAGATGAATTTGGAATTTGTGGAAATAACATATATGATGATGTTCATTGTTCCTGCCTCCTATGTAGCTAAATATTTCTTTTCTCATTTCCTTTCTCCATAATGTGGAGTGAGTCAGTCTCTTTTTTGAGCTTATTTTATTGTGCTTGTTTTCCATACATCTTTTTGATTCCTTTGTTCTCCTGTGTCCTCCCATAGAAATGTAGGTAAATGCAGTGAGAAACTAGTGGGACTGCATCATGAGTTTGATGTCAAGGTGAAATAAAATGGCAACTAAGAATTATTTCTGTCGATTTACTGCAGATAAGTGTAACACAGTAACATAAGCATCAGAAATAAAATCAGAAGGACCAAAGCACAGAGCAAAATGGCACTAGTTGGAGACAGGAAGAATAAGTAATCATTCTGAAAGTGCACTAGTAAAATGAAGAGTGTTTATATGGTTATTAAATGGAACAAGAATAATATGGAAAAAGGCTTCTGGGAAGTCTTTTCACACCTTTTTGTTCTCATGTTCTGGCCAGTCCTCACCAATTGATACACTAAGGGCAGTTACAGAACTGGTAGGATGCATCCAGAGAATTCTTATAATTCATCAGGACCCTGTCAAAATGAGGATGTAATGTATTGAATAGAGACCTCCATAGGATCCATCCTGTATCTGGTACTCTTCCATGTTTCCATTACTGATCCAAAGAAGGGATTGGAAAGTATGCCATTGTTGTAAAGCTCAGCTGAATTACAGTTTGGCATATTTCAGAGATTTTTGTTTGCAGAGGGTCCATTGGAGAGCACTGTTGGTCACCATGGATCCAGAAAACATTGTCAGAGAGGAAAGTCTTTTTGTCCAGAAAAAAAACCATGCCAGAGGCAGATTGATTTTTTAAGGTTGTTGCAAGAGGTGAAAGCTACCATCCATTTCCATACTCATGTTTGAAAAAGAAAAAGCAATAATTAACAACGTTAAAGTAGATTAAATGAAATTCGTGTCAGACTCTAGGAAATGTATTCATATGGCTGATATAAATAAACACTAGAATTGTTGTTCTGGAGACATTGTCTCTACCACTGTAGATCTTCAAGGCTCTGTGATCTGAAATTCCATAGATCTAATTAATCTTCACTCAGAGGAAGAGATTGAATTAGATGATGGTTCAACACTGCTGTATTTTCTGTGATTTTTTTTCCTTTTACTTTACACAGTGTAAAACAAAAACACTAACAAACTTACAGGAGAAAAATATAATTATTGTTAATGAAGATAAAGAGAGAAACTAATGTTGGAAAGTGTAACTGACTCCTCTAAGAGAACCTGAACCTGACTGGTGTATCTAGAAGCAGAGTGCAGGGTCCTGAGATCTGCTTCAGGCCAGCAACATGCTCCAGTAGGATTCCTGAGAGAGTTTCACAACAAGGCTTTGGTGTGATATCAGTACCTACCTTTGGTTATAATACCCTCACGTCACCTCTGGCACAGGCTATGGGGAGGGCATGGGGGGAATGTTTCCTGCTCCACTATACAAGGGTATGGTAATGTGGGACCCCTTATATTTCTCACAAGGCACTGCCAAAAGAGAAACGGTACACAGATATATAAGATATATATTTTTTTTTTCTGTACAAGAGCCAAAAATACTACCTAGGACAAGACCTCAGAACTCTGTTCACAAAAATTATAGGAAAACCCCAAGCCTTTGCAGATAGCCCACAAAGAAGGGCCACCTCTACCACTCAGAAGTGCTTACCAGGCTTATAAAATCTGTTTGGAAGTAAGGCACATGTATGATTTAATCAGGGAATATCCAGGCATCAGGGAAGTTAGTTACATAGAAGCTGTGAAAGCAAGCAATTTATAGATTTGATCGCTTTTATGAATTGTTTCCATAACTCCTGATTTGTTAAAACTTATCACTGTTGAGTTGAATTTACCTTCCAAACAACACTATTATACAAGGATAAATTTGTATCTTGTGCTATGCATTAATTTAATGTTCTCCATTTACCTGATATATTTAAACTATTATTGCTAAAATAATACTAGGTTAAGATTATCACAAAACATTTTAAAGGAGGTTGAGATTACTCTAACAGTTTTGAAAAGTCATTTCACAGAACTTTATTTTTACAGCTTGTTTTTCTTTGAACTTTGATAAAGTGCAGCTTTATGTAAACAATCTTTTTACCCTAACTGAAACTTATACACACAGTTTCATTTTCAAAACATTTGTTTTTAGACGTAAGAACTTAGGAGAAAATTCAGTGTTTGTGGAAGGGAGGAACTAATGCTTTGACTTGAGCCAAGTGTTATGTGAATAGGCATCCTGTGTTCATCATGATCTGTCTGCCAAGCTTGTTAGTGCACTTCAGCCTTGATCTTCAGCAACTCATTTTCTCAGTCCTGATTTGGTTCGTGTGCCTCTGTCCTGACTTTCTGTTCCTTCCAGACCTCAGTTCTTTAAGCATAGGACATATTTTTATGCATCCATGCATTCAAGTACTAAGCAACTTCTGCAAACCAAGGATACTGATCACCTGCTGTATTTTAACGAGCCACATCTCATTTTGCTGGTAATTAATGGCAAAATCTCCACTCTATGAAGATGTAAATAAGGAACAAACTTTTGCTGGTTTTTTTACCTCCCCAATTGTGTTAAATTTGTCTCACAATGGTTTCTTGTTTCCTCTTTTTGTATTTACCTTTTTTGAGTATGCCTGTTTACAAATTCAGAACTGTCTCTCTCTCATACAATTACATAAATATCTATTTTTTGTAAATATAAATGTGGAAGGGTCTGATTAGCAATCAGAATCTCTGTGTAGTTGCCTTGTAGTAGAGCTGAAGCTTGGAAACATTATAGTGAATAAAAACCTGTTGTAATTAGGTTTCTGTTTCTCAGGGAAACATTCCTGTGAACAGAACTCCAGAAAAATTCATTCTTTCTTTTCCTCCTTTCTCTGTGTCTTAGCTCACCCTGCCCTGGTCTCTCCCTACTCTCTTCTCAGTCATAAAGCATTCTCCTCTTGTACAAGCACATAAAAAGCCCTCTCAACATTTGGGAACAGGGCCAAAGGTTGTGGTTCAAGTGGCTGGCCCTCATATATGTGACATCATTTGGAGAGCTGGTGGGGGACCACTCTCCAGCTCTGCAGGGAGATGGAGCCAAGGGCCAGGGCAGCCCCACCATCCTCTGGGCCAGGGCTGCACTGCTCTTGGACAGCTTGTGATGCCAGGCCATGGGATACAGCACTGCAGGAAGAGAGAGAAGCAGCTGGACAGAAGACTGAAGAGATTTGTGGGGGAGTGCTGTATACCTGCAGTGAATTTCAGAGCTGGGATAAGTGCTGTGCAAAACAATCTTGTTAAAATCTGCAGTCTGGAGGTAGGGAGTAGATTGTTGGGAGCCTAAGCAAGTTTTCTGGTGCCAGTGGTGCAAAGGCTTAAACAGGTGCATGCAGATGAAATAACATGGATGGTTTGGCTGCAGGGGGAGAATAAAACGTGAAAGTAGATGTATAAGTGAGAGAAGCTAAGGTAACTACAGACAAAGTAAGTCTCAGAAGGTAGAGAGGGGGGCTCAGGTTATTCAAGAGAATTTTGAAAAAGCTAATTTATAACATTTCACAATTGCTGACCTGGATATCCTTAGTCTTTGTAGGTATCTCAACATAACATGATTATATTGCTACCCTAAGGCCAGATTTGCGATTTCTGAATTCTGGGCTTAAACAGACTCAAGAATGTGTCAATATTGCAAGGCATGTATGAAAAACATGTCTGGTAAATGAAATATAGAATCCACTTAAATATGTAAATGTTTGTGCTTCTTTTAATGTTACCAAATTCAGATAGAATGTTAAGTAGCATATTAACATTTCTGAAAAATTAGCTGGCAAACATATGTCTCAATTAATTAATTAGCCTAATATTTGCATAGTTGTTACTATTAGTTTCATTTTTAGATTAATTTGGATTTTAAACTAAGTAGTTGTATCTTTGCAACTAAACATAAGTTCATAGTTATTTGTAAGTCTTGATATATATCTTTGTATCATCAAGTGACTTTCTCTGTGACTTTCTCTGCACATCCATTCTTGATGTGATAAAGTTTTTTGTGTATTTTCATTAAAAATGAAAAGTGAATTGCTGTTCTTGGACAGTCAGGTGGTGATTTGATCGCTGTATGCCATGATTAAATTGTATTTGTAGAGTGTGTTGAAGTTGCATTTCAAAAGTAATTTAAAATCAGCTCTCATAGACACTTAGATATGTGGGAACTAGCTTACTAGGCATTTTAAGCATACTCTTTGGCTTTATCTACATTTTAGGCAGTTAAAACTACTAATAGTTTTCCTAGAGCTGCTTTTTAAAGAACCATAATTTTTAAGTTCACAAATTTCAATATTTTCAAGTCACCTATTCATAAAAGATAAATGATAAAAGTGCAAACCCTGCTTAATGAATTTACTGATAATCAACTTGCTCTTCTATCTTTATGGACCTTTTGGGATTAATCTTTACACCACAGCAGTCTTTTGACTTGAAAATTAGGATCATATAACATTTATGTCTTTGTGTATATTACTCATGATTGATTACTGTAAAAGAAATTGTGAAATGCAGTTTGTCCTGTTAATTGATGAAATCAGAACTATTCAAATATATTTCCTTCTTACAGGTTTAACTTCATAGGCTCCAATATCAACAGAGCAATAGATATACTTTAAATCTGTGATTTTAGGGAGGAAATCCTTACAGTACTCCAAGACTAATGATATTTGAGTGTTTAAAACAAGGACAGCAGTTCATGAATGGAAATGAATTTGAAGACCTGTAGGGAGGAAAGGGTTGGAAAAGAGAAGATTGGCAAGAAGAGAGAAAAATTAATTGGATTAGAATTGTTTTCAGTCACAGACCAATCTTGCACCGGGGAGATGTTAGAAAACAGTGTCAGAGAATTCATCTGTTTGTGTTTGTTTAGGTTGTTTTTTGTCTACTAAAGTGAAAGTTTCTCACAAGATAACAGAAAACTGTGAAAGACTTAAGAGCATTCTTCTTATAGGCTTGAGGCCTCTTTGTAAGCAGGGAAAGGAGATAAGAAGTGTGGAGATTGTAAAACACAGCCTGGTGAAGTCTTGCACATGTTCCAGGCCCCCTTTGATATGTAAGGCAGGACTCAGGCCTCACTGTTTTGCCCCTGCTAATATGAGCCCAGCAGTCTGTGTGTCTCCTCTTGCTTTTTTTGAACCGTCCAGCCTGCAAGATGATGGAATAAATCTACTCTTTGCACCTCAGCTGTGTGTTGTGGTTGTCTTTGTGTTACCTACATATACCCATGGCAAAAAAGATCTTTCTCTTTTTCATGCAGATAAAATGAAAGGCCACATTTTCAGGCTAGTCAAATGCAGGAGGCACATTTGACTGGGCTAGGAGTAGGGAAAATTAGATTTCCATCCTCATTTTTTTCCTAAGTATAACATTCACTTTTGTCAAATGACCTTTTATTTTTATACCTCTCTTTTATTTTGACTAGACACTTCTAAGCCTGGCTGTCTGCTCCACAATGGCCCTTTTCTTCTTTTGGGCTTTAAGACACCTCTGTAATACAAAGTGTAGGATGAAATGCAAGTATAAATACAGTATATACTAAAGCATACTTCTTTTTTAATCCCAGCATTACCAATTCTAGGAAAATGAACAGCAGGGATATAAACTTTTTCCCAATCTTTAGTTGAATCATATTGATTCCTTCACCCACATTATTTTTCCCTCAATACTGTGCTAAGTGTCTCATCTGGCTGTTTAAAATATTTTATTCCTGGAATAATTAGTTTTCATTTGCCTTTTTTGATCAGCAAATGTCCTCTCATGGCCCAATTACTTAATAAATAAAAATTGTATCTCATTACATTATTTTGTTCTTCTAATTTTAGTACCATCTGCTGATTTTGAATTCTTATTTCCAGTACCCTCATCCAAATAATTTATGCAGAGTGCTATGAATAGCAACAAACCAAAACCTGATGACTCTATGATACTCCAATGCATTATCCATTTCCAGGCTAAAGACTGAACTGAAGACTCTCTTTCCTGGAATATGCTTGGTCCACAGAGGAGCATCAGGCCAGGAAGCTCACAAGTCCAAAATTTTGAGAGTAGTCAGTGATGGAAAAAACATGTCAGTTAATGCTTATGAAGCAAATTCCGCTGTTGGGAATGTGATAGCTACATAACTAATAAAATAATTGGAGAGAAGCAAGAAACTGACACTGAGAGGATTTCTTTTAAATACAGAAACACAGCTATAGTTCAAAGCAGCTAACAGATGTGAAGAATAGTTGAATGCAGCACTACAGTACTATGGCTATTAATAACATCAGTTTAACATGCAAGTAAAAGGTAAATCCTCGTTTCCCTGCAGAGTTTCAGTAAACAGAGTGAAAACTGATGACTTGAAAGGTGAAGCAGAACTGTTTTGTCAGTACAACAATATTTGGAGAGGTTGAAGTCTTTGTACCAGTGTCTACATAGTGATTTATCTACTAACTTCTGTCTCTTTTCCCACTTCTATTTCTTAGACAACTTGTCTGGGATGATTTTATCCTATTAAAACAATTCCAGAGGCAGAGGTAGTATTAAATCCCAGTTTTCTGATTCTTGTATTATATAGGTTACTCAGCAGAGTTAGGCCATGACAAATTAAATACCACTGGTTTCTGCCCATTGGGTGTCTGTCCAGTAGCAGCACTTCTTTGACTGACTTAAGGCTGGAACATCACCCACAAAACCTGCACCACCATGCCATCTAAATCTGTCATCTTTATCAAATTTCTCTATATAAGTAGCTAGAAATGTTTTCTTCAGGTCCATTGATCCACTGCTATTATCAGGAGGAATTCTTTCTGTGTGGTTTCTATTTAAAGAAAGGCTGAGAGTTGTTTCAGCACTGTTATGAGACCAGTGTCCAGAGCTGATTTAATAAGGTAAAGAAATAGAAGCAAAAATTATAAGGTGCATAGATGGTTGTAATTTAATAGGATTATTATATACAAATACTGGAAGGTTTCACTTTTCTTCTTTTTACACAATTTTGCAGACACAAAACCCTCACCATGTTCAAAGTAATTGCCCTTACCACAGGGTATTTGTTTTGATTTTAGGACCATGTAGACAAAGGATTCATAATCAAGTCTTAGGTACCTCTTGCTTCAACAGGCCAGTCCCCAGGATGGCACCTGTCCAGATATAATGCATCATTGAAAGATTGCTCTGGTCTTGAGCTGATGCTGGCCAGTATAAAAAGCTTGTTGCACAAAATAGGTCCCCAAAATTTCATTTTAACATTGCTGATTTCTGTTGTGATAAGTAATTAATTATTAATTATCAATGTTTGTCTCTTTCTACAGTGAAATTCGAAATCTTAGAAACTTGGATTATATAGATCCACATGCCTTTAAGAACCTCCCACTTTTGAAATACCTGTAAGTATTTAGTACCTGTAACAAATTGGTACTTAAATCTCACAGATGACTCTTTACATTACAGGAGTTTTGATAGTTTGCATTTGATTTTGGAACTGATTGCTGTGGTTTTCCCCGTTGCTTTATTCTTATGACAGAAAGCCAGCAAGGGTAGGGGTTGGAATTCTTACTATTTTTGCGAGAAAGGAAAACATGTTCACAAATTCTTCAGTAGTTTTCCTATTTGTCTTATCCATTAAATATGTAGAATACATTAATGTTCCTTGGCAAAATTCCACTGCTCTTTTCTTATGATAAGTGCTGTCTTACTCTATTTTTGTAGGAAACAATGGGAAGAAGAGACATGACAGATATACACGTCTTTAGTATTTACTAAACATTTACACAGGGTTTTAAAGCATACCTGTCAGCCAAATGTCAAAAGCCCACCTATACACACCTGATTTCATATTATGTCTATGGCAGAAAGAAATCCTGAAAATTTCCTGTGATTTTCCAAAGAAATTTCTGTGATTTTGAGTAATATTTGGAAGAAAGGTCTCTGTGTGTGTAGGTGGGACAGTGGCAAGAAGGAAAGATTTGTCCAGGTTTTTCCTATAGATGTGAAAGCAGTAAAAAAGAGAGTAGTAAAAAATTCCATTTCAGGAGAATAGTTTTAAAACTTGAGAACCATAGTTATTTTCACTCTACAGAAGTTCAGAAAGAAGGGGCTTCAAGCATTTCACATTTTAAGACAGTTTCCCTTTTTAGAGCTATATGAAAGATAGAGGATTCAGGGGTCCAGACCATTAACTGAAGCAGCCTTAATGTCTCAGGTTAAAATAAACCAGAGTTTTAATTATTTTCTCCCTATCAACCTCACAAGATGCTTCCCTCTGCAGATCTGCCTGGCTGTCTTATTGTCTGTGTTCCCATTTTTAGATTCAATAATTTATCATAAGTCTGGTATTTTGAATTTTTTATATTGTTCTTGCATCCTTCTATTTTGGACAGTTGATTATAAATGTATTGATTGACAAGAGAGAGGATGCAATAACCATCCTGCCCTGTTGAACACTTTAAATACATTGTTTGTTGTTGTTCAGTGATGCAGTAATTATTTCTGTTTCTCCTTTCTTCCAGTGGTATTTTTAATACTGGACTCAAAGTATTTCCAGACCTCAACAAAATCTATTCATTTGATGTGAATTTTTTGCTGTAAGTATCTGTCCTCACAGCTGCTTAGAATGTTGCCATCCTCAGACCACAAGAAAATGAGTAATAAAGGTTTCTGGTTTTGAGAAAAATATCATTTAAGTCTGACAAAGCCATTTTCCTCAAGGGATATTTCAATGATCAATAGCACCAAACCTGGAAAATGCCAGGTCACCTAACACTATATGTTTGACCCAAATTAGAGACATGGACACAGAGCACATTCATGATACACAACTTCTACAGGCCCTTTGCTTTTATTTTGTTCTTGCTTTTGCAAGGGCTGTGCAATACCTGAATTAATCTGAAGTCAGAATAGTATGACACACAGGACTTGAGCTGGTGTACATCCTGTTAACATCAAGTCACTCTGCTGATTCTGTGGCTCATGAGACCAGGGAGCTGTCTGTGCCATTAGCCACAAGTATCACACAGGCTGGCACACCTCACCAGAACTACAAAATCCATTTACCTCACGAGCTCTCTTCCTGAATGCTGGAATATGCTCAATTCTTCATCTTGCATGTATCTTCTGGCCTTACACATAACTAAACAGGTTATTCTTTTAAACTTATTTATTTGAATAAATAAATTTATTTTTTAAATATAATAAATATGGTAATCTTGTTTATTTTAATAATATTAATATTAAAATATATTAAAATTCATTTATTTAAATAAATGTACTATATTTTAAACTTTTATTTATTATGGAGGCAGAGAATAATTAATAACAAATAACAAAAATGTTAATATTAAAATATATTAAAATTCATTTATTTAAATAAATTTACTATATTTTAAACTTTTATTTATTATCAAGGCAGAGAATAATTAATAACAAAGCTATTTTCCAGACACTCTGTTGGGCAGATGTTTGATTGTGATATTTTGTCTCCTTTTTCAGTGAAATTGCAGATAATCCTTACATGACTTCAGTGCCTGCAAATGCTTTCCATGGGCTTTGTAATGAATCTCTAACCCTGTAAGTTCTTCCAGTTTAAGTCACAAGGCAATTACCTCTCTGGTAATGCATATGGCAAAATGTTGTAAAAGAAATTATTCCTGTCCTACTCTCTAGTAGTTTGCAACTGAGAAGCACCACAGACAGACAGTATCTATATTCTAGTTAGCATAAATTCTGTACTTCGACAGCTATTTGAATCAGTCCTGCTCTTTTCTTTAAACTGGCTTGACTAAAGTGGTTGTGTTTTTCTATGACCCTAGTGCCAGTGAATGGTTATATTTGAAAAAAATCAAAGGAGAAAGTCTGCAAAGTTCTCCCCCTGTAAAGCTACAGCAGGGTTATAGCTGTGTCTAACTTTTTTTGCAATCTAAGTGGCACATACCATGGAAACTAATGGATGGCAAACATCAAAAGAGTCATATTTGAAAGAAAATTGTTAAATAAAGTTCAGTTATGCAAGTCAGTCAATGTGAGCCACAAGAAAGACCTGATGAGAGTGAAAATTACTGTAATGAGTTATGACCTGAACTGGGAGAAAGAGCATTAGAATGCAAACAGATAATTCTAAAGAAATTCTAAAAAAAAATCCTTTTGCTCTAAAGGAGCAAAAGAACTAATTCTGAAAATTTAAGGCATGCCAGATAGTAAAATCAGACCTTTTTTTGCTAGTTTTTAGTTCCTTTAGCCTTCCTTTATCAGTCCTAGCAGGACTTTGTTTCCTTGCTTTTAGTTTAAATGTGGGAAAATTATAGCAAATTGATTTAGTCTATCATTGCTGTAAAAAGAGGTAAAAGATGGCACACCTGCCACATGGTATCCTTGATTCAGCTGCACTCAAGAACGCTTCTGGGCATTTGTCTGACCTTGCACAGTAACTACTGCTTCTTCAAGAGATTAAAATTAACCCATCCATAAATGTGCTGTTGCAAAGAAAAATGATGCAAAAGATGTTAGGTATTCCTGTATTGAAGCAGCCCAAAATACACTGATGTAATTTTTTTTTGCTTGCAGTAAACTCTACAATAATGGTTTTACCAGTATTCAAGGCCATGCTTTTAATGGGACAAATCTGGATGCTATGTAAGTAGCAGGTAATTCTCTTCTTTCAGAAGAAAAAACCCAAACTTCTCTGATTATTTGAGGCTCTGAAATATGTTTCTTATTTTAATTACTTTTAAGGAACAAAGAGAGGATGTTAATTTCAGCCAGCAATAACAATATCATTGCTTAATGTCTTTTGCAGTGTGCTTTCATTTAGCATGTATATTTATAGCTCAGAAATAAAATCATGCCAAGTAACTCCATTGTGAGTTTTGTTCTGGTTTGAAGCTACAGTAAAACTTCGTTTGATCAGTAACTTTTCTAAGACAATTTGGAAGATAATTATGTTTTTTTTTACAAGACTGTTTTGATAAGTGTAGCAGCTATTTTACAGGTATCTCTTACCTGCAAAAAAGAGAGTGGTGTAAGGTGCTGGGAGCAATTCAGAGGAACCAGACACTTACACTGGAAATGAGATGCACATCTCAAAATCATGAATCAACCATTTCATATTTCCCTGCAACTACTTATTGTATTTTCTGAAAAAATAATTTTTAGTGAGTGCATATTCTTTTTACACCATACCCAAAATCATCTGCCTCAATCATCAAGAGAGAATAAATCTCAGTTCTAGAGACTCCATTCACTTTGGCAGAGCTTACTCTTGTCCTACAGGGGCTTGACCAAAGAGTCTGTCACTTTCATGACTAAAGAGATTTCCTCATCGTGGGCTCTTAAATTAATCAGAGAGACATGAGGATAGATATGATAATTTTTAGTACTTTATTTTAAATTAGGCTTGAATTCTATAAGAATTCCATAAGACCATCCTTCACATGGTCTTAATCTTTCCAAACTAGCAGCTAGCTAGACTTCTTAGTCTGAAAGGTTTTGAGTTAAACCAAAGATCTCAAATAGATCTGATTTTACTCACAAGTTCAGTTACTTTAAACTTTCACAAGAAAAAGGAAGTTTCTATGATGACATAGTGTTTGTTCTAGTGCCCACAGAAATCACAAGATGTAAAATATGGCAAAATAAACCCAGTGTCTTGACTGAATCCCTCTAAGCTGCATGCAGCAGTACTCAGAACCTTTCCAAGCCTTAGCCAATATGTGAACTGTGCTGCCTCTTCCAATTTCCTACATTTTGACAAAACACAGGTTGAGCACTATTTTGTAGCAATTTTTCTTTATGCTTCTCTGATAGTATGCAGGTGCTATTGCTTCTGTCCTCTCTGGAATGCTTGTTATTATTAAAGAATCAAGTGAAAATGTAGTTTTAGAAGATCTGGAGTCCTAAAGATCTGCTTTATTGAACTGGGAAGCAGAGAAGCAGACAACACACACTAGCCTCTGTAGATATTGTTTGCTTATCTTTAGAAAACAAAATGTAATTAGTATTCTTTAAGGATATATAAGTATTTTTTAAGGCCAAGAGTAGAGGGCTTTACAGAGAGATCTGGACAGACTTAAGAGCTGGGCAATCACCATCCATATGAAATTTAACAAGAAGGATTCTCCATCTGGCACAGTGTCATCCTGGTCATACATAGAAAGTGAGAGGCTGGAGAGCAGCCCCACAGAAGGAGATCTGGGGCTCCTGGTTGATGGCAAATTGAATATGAGTCAGCAGTGCCCTGGCAGCCAGGAGGGCCATCCCTATCCTGTCGGGCATCAGGCACAGCATCACCAGCCAGGCAAGGGAGGGAATTGTCTTGCTCTGTTCTGCACTGGGGCTGCCTCACCTCCAGTGCTGGGGCAGTTTTGGGTGACTCAGTATGAGCAGGATATCAAACCCTTAAGTGTGTTCAAAGGAAAGCAGTAAGATGGTGAAAGGCCTTGAGGGCAAGACTTACAGAGAGCGGCTGAGGTAGCTTGGCTCATTCAGCCTGGAGGAGAGCCTGAGGGGGAGATCTCGTGGCAGCCCACAGCTTCCTCAAGGAGGGCAGTAGAGGGGCAGGTGCTGATCTCTTTCTGGTGACCAGTGGCAGGACACAAGAGAACAGAATGAACCTGCATCAGAGGAAGTTAAAATGGACATTAGGTGAAGGGTCTTCACCAAGAGAGTGGTCAGTCACTGGAACAGGCTCCCCAGGGGAGTGGTCACAGCACCAAGGCTGTCAGAGTTCAAACTGCATCTGGATGATGGTCATACTCCTGATCTTGTTTTTCGTCATCCTGCAAGGACCGGGGAGTTGGACCCCATGATGCTTATGGGTCCCTTCCAACCTGATATGTTCTATGATTTATCATCCTAAGTGAATTCTACCTGAGACAGGCTATGATGCACTGGTCAATCAAATTTAAAAAAAAAACCCAACAAACAAACAAACAAGCAAAAAACCCCAACCAACAGAATAACTAAAACTAGACTTGTGTTCATGGGTTTATCTCCCAGCAGTAAAAACGATTTCTTACAACAAACACTTTTCTCCTAATTAAATCATATGACATTTACTTGGATCAAAGCACTTCTCTAGATGTACAAAGCAAACTAGGGAGTTGAACATCAGTGGTAAAGCCTTTATCTGCTTGATAAACTACACTGAAATTTCTAAACTAATTTTCTGAAGTAGTTTGGTTACCATATGACAGGATAAAGTATAATTTTGCTAAGTGCAAGCTTGGAGATTTGTTTCTAGCAGCAGCATTAAGGTAATGCAAGAAGCATTTCTTTTTTCTGACATGTCTAATTTGAACTCCTGTCCATCTACCACTGTATAGTGAAGGAAGTACCTGTTTTTCTCTGGGTCTGATCCAAGAGCCTCTGAATTTAACAAAAACAGGAGTAAAAATAAACTAATATAAAAAGGGTGAGGGAAATTTGAATGTGTTTTGAATGATTATCTCAAGAACAAAAGTAAGTAAGAAAGCAAAACAATCAAAAACAATAATGAAATCTTGGCAAATTATTCAAAGACATCATGTTCCATCCATAAATCAGAAGACATTTTGGGAATCTCAGAGGCTGTCTTCTACTATGCATTATGCCTTTCTACCACTGTTGCAGTATCAAAATGCCTATGTAATTAAAAGGGGCCAAAAAAATTAATGCAAGTATAGGTGAAAAACCATGCATAAATGGTTTCCATTATCATACTGAATAATAGCACTACCTAGTTGATCTTGTCACCCAATAAGGATTGGTGTTTAACAGCAAACCACAGTATTGCTGTGTAAGTGATATAAGGGCAGGGAAGTAAGGAACCAGGAACAAAGGGCTGAATGACACTTTTATTGAAAAGCATTCATCTGACACTTGAATCCCTCATCTTAACCCATCATTAAGGTCCATAAACTGCATCTCTCTTTTAAAGCAGTGCCACTGCACTGATGTTTATTTCTGTAAGGTAATTGGTGAGGAAAGAAGAGTTTTTAAAAGGTATTTTCAGTGAATGGCAAAATACATTTGTGATGAGCTTTTACAGAACTATCTAAATTACTGAAGTGGAAAGTGTGCAATCTCAAAATCTAATTACAAAAATAAACTCCAAAAGAATATATTTACTTTAATATACACTTTCAGGGTTCACTTATAATGCTTGGCATAGTTCAGAGTTAAGATAAACAATCGTGTGGAAAAATCATATGATGAATCCTTAGTAGGGCTCACTTACCAGTGCCTGCTCTCTGTTTCTTTAACTTTAATTTCATAATCCAGCTGGATGCATACGTTTTACATAGCACTTGAAATGTCCTGTTAGAGTTTCATGCCCTCAGAAGGTCCTGCTCAGCATCCTGCAATCATGGTGTTTTCTGGTGGGGTTGAGGCTTAACACAAAATTCTTCCCACTTACCCCTGGACCCTGAGTCCATAGAGACTCTAGACATGAGTAGAGATGGTTTACTGCTCTGATTGGATTGAAAAATGTGGAAAAGGGCCTTCATTTACTTACAGCACTACAAAAACCTCAGCATCCCCTAGTCCAGATTCCACACTTATTACTACAGATTTCATGCAGTTTGCACTGCAGTATTCATGTGTATCTGATTGCCATCCACCAGTTCTCCAAAATTACAATTATTCTAGTGTCCCCACTGAGGCTAGATATTACACATCAACTATGTGACTTCTAAAACTTCTCAGATTTGTTTAGACATGTTGATACCACTGTTGTGGTTTTCTCTTCTGCAGGGAATCTAAATGACATTCTGTATCATTTAGCCATCAGTAACAACAGGATTAATGGCACTTTCAGAAGGAACCATACTGACTCTGCATAAGCTTTCTTTGTCAAATTAGTATTTACCAAAGTCTTATTCTTTCCATTTAAAAGCAGTACCTGTCAAAATAAAAGGGCTTAAACAACTGAAACCAATTAGCATCAGGAAATTGTGCATTCTGATGGGCCTGACTCATTGATGTGAAAACTGGCAGCTAGCACTGCAGCCCCTCCTTAGTAACACATGGTTCTGTACTTTCCAAAGTGTCTAGCTGCTTCTATTTGTAACTTTGAAGATTTTTATCTTGTATATCAGCTATTATATTTCAGGTTTATAACTCACTATGGTACTCAAATATCAGGGGAAAATATTTCAAAATTGGACAAGCAATTAACTGGCTGTATAATAGTGTCTAGTTACTAAAGCAGACAGGTTTTATTAGGTTAAGCAGGTTTTTGTGTCCTTCAACACTGCAACTTAGATGTTGAAATCTTGGATTAATTCTTAACTGTTGCTCTGGTTTTAATTTTTGTATTCGTTTTGCAGACAAAATCATAAGGAACTTTGCACACTAAAGGAAATGTTCACAACAATAGTGTGCCAATTACAGAACATGAAAATCAGTTCTCAGAAAACACAAATGCCAGGTGATGCTAGAATGCCATATATTTAGAAAGCATGAAAGCTTATTTCAAGCAACAACAGCTGTGAAGGTGATGTAAGCTTTTTTCCTCTGTAAGAAACAAGATTCAAGGCATGAGTAATATCCAATAAATAACATGCCAGAAGTGTTATTTGGCTCCCTAAGACTTTCTGTTGTGTAACCCAGATGAAGAGCATTTACTTCTCATTTCTCACTATAGTGATCAATATAAGCTTATATCCAGTGAATGTTATGAAAAATTTGCCAATGACTTCAAGCAGGACAGGATTAGAATCTTTACTTAATTTTTTCCACATCATGGTTTGCCAGCTGGGCAAGGGAAGGGATTGTCCTGCTCTGCTCTGCACTGGTGTGGCCTCACATTGAGTCCTGTGAGCAGTTTTGATCACAATATAGAAAGATATGAAACTATTAGAGAGTGTCCAAAGGAGTGCTGGATGGTGAAGGGCCTGGAGGGGATATACGAGGAGCAGTAGAGGTCACTTAGTCTGTTCAGCCTGGAGGAGACTGAGGGGAGACGTCATTGCAGTTACAACATCCTCCTGAGGGAAAGAGAAAAGACACCAATTTCTTCTCTGTGGTACCCAGTGACAGGACCTGAGGGAATGGCCTGAAGTTGTGTCAGAGGTTTATGTTGGATATTAGAAAAAGGTTCTTCACACAGAGGGTGGTTGGGCACTGGAACAGGGTCCCCAGGACAGTGGTCACAGCACCAAGCCTGACAGTTCAAGAAGTGTTTGGACACCACTCTCAGGCACATGGTGTGACTCTTGGGGCTGTTCTTTGCAGGGACAGATGGTCCTTGTGGGTCCCTTCCAACTCAGAATATTCCGTGACTCTGTGAACTTCACAGATACCCTCTGACATCTATTGTGACCACCTTCTTATTGCACTTTTTATTTTACTAGCTACATCACAAGCTAGCTTGTAAATATTTATAATGGCATACCAAACATCCTGCTCTTTCCTTGCCCTTCTTATAACAAAACTTTGATCTTAACTTTTGGCCTGCATATAGAAACCTCCACTTGACTATGGAGATTTAAAAGCATTTAAACATTTTCTTGTACTCACAACATGAAGGAAATTGTTTTCCTGTTTGTTCATGATGTGTTCCATCATGTCATTCCCCATACCCCATTCTGATGAAAGAAAACAAAACTATTTCACCTCATCCTCACACATATGTACTTGAAGATACAGAGTGTAGGCATGTGTCCTTTTATGTATGACAGAGAGAGAAAAAGAATTTGGAACAAATATAATAAATAAATTAATAAAATAGCAAAATAAATTATTTGTTGAAGAATTTAATTGCTTTACAAAATGGAAAATCTGTATTTTGTTTCTCAGGTACACAGAAGATGAAATGACTGATTATGCCTCAATATGTGGTTGGGAGTGGATGGCCTTTATACATACTGCTTTTGTACATCTGTGCAGACAAGTTAACTCGGGATCTTTGGTAATCTAAGGATAACTGCTTCCAAATCACTGTGTTTTGTTTGTTTCTGCAGCTATCTGCACAAGAACAAATACCTCGAAGTTATCAATGATGATGCATTTCTGGGCGTGTACAGTGGACCAACTCTACTGTAAGTTCGTGAAAATGAAGTAGAGAAAGCTTTAAAAAAATACTGGTTTAGTTTACAATTTCTTTACAACCATTAGCACCAGAGCAGCAGGGACAGGAATGGCATGTTTACAAAAATAATACCAGCAACAAAACCTATGCTTTAGGGAACTGATTTATGAAATACTTGCATCCTACATTACACATACAGTTCCTACCAATTATTCTTCTGAAGATTCTATACCTCAACCTTTCTTGTGGCTGTACAGTTGTAATACAAAAGAAGCATTCTCAAACCACACATGTAAAGGAAATTGAAAGAGATGAAAAAATAATTTTAGTCAGAAAAATAGTTACTTCTGATGCTCTTCTTTTTTCTCATGTTATGTGACATCCAGTCTGATTTTATAGTCTTCCAAAGCACTTCTCACTAAAATTAGGAATCATAATACAGAATGATAATAAAACTCTAAAGAAGTTAAGAACTACCAGAAAATCACATTCCCTGACTTGAATTGTCTAGTATGTAATGTAGAGCCTACAACTGATCACAAGGAGAACTGAAATACTGAAAGGGGAATTTCTTTCTCCACTGCAAAACCAGATGATGGCAGTGCTCAGTCCATTAAGAATAAGTGTTACTTTCTGGTCTTCAAGAAAACAGCTTGTTCATAGCAGAATAACAGTGTATTTTTCTAGGAAGGAATCCTAGCAGCTACCTGCAGTAATAAAAGGTGCAGAAGTCATTATTTTTCTTTCAGAATCTTTTCAACTCCAGAAAATCAGTCTGGCCTCAGCAGGTGAGAGCTTGCAGAAGCATAGATTTTTGACTCTTGATTATTGTGGGTATTTAAAGTGTCAGTGCTGTTATGCTGGACAGGTGAACAAGTAATGATATGCTGCAAAGGGTTGTGGACAGTTAATTGTATGCTGTAAGAGCCAGGTAATCTTCCTGAGCAAGGGCTAGTTTGGAGATGTGTCAGCTACACAAAACCTCTTGGTTTAGGGGCTAGAGATGCCTTCCTAGGACGTGCATACCTAACTGTAAAGAACTTCCTTTTTACCCCGTGTTTTCAAGTCAGATATCCCAATTGACTTGAATTTTTTCTAGTGTTCCTTAACTATTGTGCCAGCCCAGCTACCATTGATCCTTGACAATCTCTCACATGCAGTCTAAACAGCCAGCTATCCATCTCCTCTTAGAATGATATACCTTCATAGCTAATAAGAGTCCTAGCAATACTTATAACTAGAGATGTGGTACATGAGATAGTGTCATTATAGAGAGAGGTATCACTTCTCAAAGGCAGAAGGCCAGAAATGGCATGCAAGCACAGTAAATCAAGAGTGATTCAAAAAGCCAGAGTATTTCACATCATGATACTTTGATATGCTAGTCCTAAGCTAAAGCTCCTAGAACAGTGTCACAGTTTAACACTGGCCTGCACCTCAGCTCCACACAGCTGCACATTTGCCCCTGCACCCAATGGGATGAGGGAAAGAATTGGAAGGGTAAAAATGAGAAAAATCATGGGTTGAGACAATGTCAGTTTAATAATTAAAAAAAGAGATGTTGGGAAAAAAAAACCAGAGGGGGAGAAAACAAAGCAAACCCAAGAACAACAACTGATGTAACAAAAACAATTGCTCACCACCAGCCCATTGATTCCCAGCCAGTCCCCTGGCAATGGCAGTCCTGGCAAACGTCCATGCAGTCTGTACTGCTGAGCATGATTTGATAAGGTCTAGAATAGCTCTTGGTCAGCTGGGATCAGCTGTCCTGGCTGTCCTCTCCCATATTCTTGTGCACCCTTAACCCCCTTGCTTGTCAGATGGTGTGAAAAACAAAAAATGCCTTGGCTGTGTGTAAACACTGCCCAGTGACAGCTAAAACATCCCTGTATTATCAACACTTTTGTCACTCCCAAATTAAAAACATAGCCCCATACTAGCTACTGTGGAAAAATTTAACTCCATGCCAACCAAAACTAGTACAGAATTAATAATTAAAGTTATTAGCTTTTAATTTTATTTTAATGTAATTTTAATAGCAGCTGAGGGACTTACGTTACCCACAGATAACCAAGAATTATTCTGCATGGGTGATATAGAAAAGGATTGCCATAAAATGAGCAACAAATTAAAGTGGAATTCTTCCACCTGGACAGATCTCTTAGCTGATCTTCAGGAACTAGAATTATTTTAACAGGAACAAAAGAGTTTCTGAAACTACCACATATGCATTACCTTAAGAGGGCTGAAGTCAAAAAATGAAAACTGAGTGAAAAAACTAGTATTTGTGATTGTGTCATGTCAATGGCCATTAACACCTCCCACAGGTGACAAAAATGTGCTTGCAATTGGTGCCTTAGTATATACCCCCACTATACCATCATGACCAATGAGTTCTTTACAGAGAGACCACATATTTGTTAACTCATGTAACAGTCTGAAAAGTCTGACCAATGCAGCCCTTCCATATTCCCTTGGGTAGTGTAAACAACTTAGCTTGTTATAAGAAATAATTGTTAAGTCATTTGTCAGCTGACCATTCTATCTTCCTCAAAAAGAAAATTTTACTTCTAACCTGTTTCGTCTTGAAAATTAACTCCATGGAAAAAGACTGTGAGAATATTGGGTTTTTTCTGGGACAATGAATGACATTGCTTATAGTGGCAGCAGTATGCAGAAAAAAAAAATTGAAAAGAAAGAACATTTATGGAGCTCTAAAGAGAAATTCTGTCCCGCCTCCCCACCAAGCTGGCAGAACTTATTGTCTGGAGTTCCCTATATGCACTATTCAAGTGAGATAAGAATTTATGGTGGTTGGAACATGTGCCCCACAGACCATGCTTTTTTTTTTGATCAAGATTTCAGCAGCAACAGCAACTTAAAGGCTGAAATACAGACCATGGATCCACCCTAATGGGGTAGTGTTCCATTTTGGCTTTCAAGAAACCCAGTGAGAAAGATTTAACTACAAAGAATTGTGCCTGACTATATGTATGTTGTGTGAGCTTGGCCAGGCTCTCAGAACACCTAATTAAACAGAGTTAGGTAAGTATTGAAAAGTTTGGTTATTTTTTTTTATCAAATTTGCAGTTTACAACAGCAGAGGAAGCAGGGATTGTGATCACTGAATAGAGGAAAACAGATGACAGCAATTCTGGTTCCTTTGTCACTGTTGTATACTCAGATGTATGTGGATGTATACACAGATTGCTCCCTTTAGAAAACTATTTTAAGAGTATGATGACAGTACATTGCTCTTCACCTCAAAATGAAACCTTGGCAAGGATTCAGCAACTCAGTGGACCTGATTTACTAAATGCGACAAGAGCTGCTGCCTAGAGCAAAAGTTCACCAGAGTACAATGAAAATACAATCAGGCTCATGATTCAATTAGCTTTTACAAAACACACAGTCCAAACTCAAAATTTTACAGTCACATAAGATACATGTGAGTAGTTAATTATCTACAGAATGCAGAATTGCTCTTTAAAGCATCATTTCTTAATCTACGAATGGTTCCTGCCACAGGACACAAGCGATCGTTGAGCAAGAGGAGCACTCTGTACTAATCAAACAATGCTAATTTGTAGATCTAAAAAATCTTTCAGTAGAGTTAAAATAGTATCTGTAGTTTTAGCCTATTATATATTTTATGCTTTTTTATCTATTGCAGTACTCAGAAATTTGTATATAAGAAGATAAAAATTCTCAATTGTACTATGATGCATTCAATCTCATTTTCTTAATTACATTTTACATTATTGCTATTACTGGATTTTATACTACAATTGCAGGCTTCCAGCAATGAAAAGGATTATTGACAAAAGCTATTATCTCTTAGATCTAGTTCTGAAATTCTGACTTAATAAAATCAGCATAGAATTAGACCAAAATATAACAACCCAGGAAAAAAAGAAGTCTGAGCAACTGAATATCTGTTTAACACTTCTATAATATACAGTTGGTTCAGAAAACACCATATCTGATTTCATAAGCTCTGTTTTATTCCCACATTTATCTGAACCTCTCCAATGTCTCTTTAACATTCAATATAATGTGTAAATTTCAGCTGAGGTAAGCAACAGCCTAGACATGTCACATGAGATATACAACAAAATATGTGAGGACAAAACAAAACCACTACCAACACAAAATTTTGAGATTGGTTGAGAGCATTTTGGTTGCTGTTCTGCCTCACAGGGTAAAACTCCATGTTACTTCCAGTGCCTGAGTGGGCCAATGGTATCCTGGGGGGAATTAGGAAGAGCATTGCCAGCAGGTCAAAGGAGGTCATCCTGCCCCTCTACTCAGCCCTGGTGAGGCACATCTGGAGTGCTGTGTCCAGTTCTGGGCTCCTCAGTACAAGAGAGACTTGGAGCTCCTGGAGTGGGTCCAGTGAAGGGCAACAAAGATGATTAAGGGTCTGGAGCATCTCTCTCACGAGGAAAGGCTGAGGGAGCTGGGCCTGTTCAGCCTTGAGAACAGATGACTGAGAGGAGACCTCACCATATGTACGAAAAAATTTCTTTACTGTAAGAGTGGTTAAATGCTGTAGCACATTGCTAAAGAGGCTGTGGAGTCTCCTGTCCTGGAGTTGCTGAGAAGTCAAAGGGGGACAGCTCAGAGCAACCTGCTCCAGGTGATCCTGTTTTGATTAAGGTCAAACCAGATGATTTGGAAACATAACTACTCTGTGATTCCTTAGAAGATAAAATGATAGCAGGCAACCTTCAGACTCTTCTAAGAACCACTTCAGGCTGTTGGCAGAAACACCTATCAAAAAGGACTCCAGAAGAACAAAAAATAATTTTACGTAGTTGAAATTAATTAGTTGCAACATATTAAAGAACATATGATAGCAAGGAAGCTTTTAGAAGTGAAAAAGTCCTCCTAAAAACAGGAGCAGCATTTTTGAACTCAACTTAAAAACAAATACAAACAAATAGAAAGGGGAAAAAAAGCCCTCAGCAAACCCAAACATTTTAGACCTTTAAAAGTTGTTTAAAGCATAAAATTAGTTCTAATTTCCTTTGGGGTGCAAGAAACCAGACAGTGAGCAAGACTTTAAGAGGGATAAGACAGTGTAGAAAAAAACTGATTTATTTATTATGAGGGCGTTTCTGATAAAACAATGCTCAAAAAATGTTCCTAGAACCCTTTTTACAGTTTTACTTCTTCTCAGACTGTAACTCTGAAAACATCTTAACTTCAAGTATCACTAGAAGAGGTTTTGGGACAAAGCAAAAACTGAGTAGAAAACACCTGTCAGTCTGAAAGGAAAGCCATCAACTGTGCATCATCTCTCTCATGAGTCTACCTCAGCAGACAAGTAGGAAGCAACAAACATTATACTCAGTTTTCTGAAAGATTCAGGATGGATTAAGACAGAAGATATTAATTTCACTATATGGAGAATACTCTTTTAGGAATCGCAATACTTTCTATTAAAGTGTGCCAATAGGTTAAAATGAATCTGAAGAAGTCTAAGGGACTATAACTCTTCCGATGAAAGATGTGATTTCTTTAAACTTTGTGATTGCATATGAATTTGTACCTGGTTGGCTACAAAGGTTTAATTTTAAAAGTCACTGTATTTCTTTATAATTCATATTCTGTGCTGTAAGAGATTAAAGACAAAAGCTTTGAAAGACAGTGAAAATCACAGAGAAATCAACAGCCTACTTGAATTTGAATGGTATCAGAACTCAGCAAGGTGATTTGAAATCCCCACCTCCTCTGGGTTTGATTTTTATTGTAGAATTCTGTGCAACTCCTGAAAAACTGTAACAGTCTGAAAAAAAATCTGATCCAGTCATCTTTTTCTTTCTTTACTTAGGGACATCTCCAGAACAGCTGTTGCCAACCTTCCAGCCAAAGGACTGGAAAGCCTAAAAGAACTAATGGCCAAAAATACATGGACTTTAAAGAAATTACCAGCTGTAAAGGTATTTCTTCAGCTAATGCGAGCTGACCTATCATATCCAAGTCACTGCTGTGCTTTCCAGAGTTGGAAAAAAAGAAGTGGGTGAGTTTCACTAACTGGCATTTATGTTTTAAATATATCAGTAAAGACAATGTTTTATTAATAATAAAAAACCCACATCTATTGGCACTTCTGTAACCATTTTTTCTAGGTATAGACAATGTTCTTTGAAACAGATTACAATTGCAAATTGGCAAAATTTTTTGTAGAAACTTTTGCAGCAGTTCCTCCTCTTGTTCAGCCCAGAATTAGAGGGAAAGAAGAAAGAAAACAGTAATGTGCTACAGGAAGGCCTGGAAAAAAAAAGTGTTGGAGAGGTTATAGCCTCAAGTCTCGTATGTTTTCTAAACTGAAAAGCTTTTGACTATTGAAAAATTTTTGACTGCAAATACAGCTGCATCGCACCAAGAGGTACAGGATCCCAAATTGCTGCACTGCCTGTTAGCTGTAAAGAAGCTACTGAAAAGAAATTAGACTGATAGAAGTTCTGGGAGAAACTGGTTTGTGAGCAACTGTGAAAAAGAAAGTAATATGTATTTTCCAAGAAGTTATAAAAAGCAGATAAATGTCTTCTTACCTACTAAGAATGTAGATCTCAAAAAAGAAGACCGATTATGAGTACCAAACAAGTAAAATTACTACTGGAGATAAAATTAAAAATACAGTTTAAAAAAGTGCCCAGAAACGCTATCATACACTATATGGTCTATTAACAAAAATATATCCAATTACATTTTTATAGCTACATTTTCATTCAGAATGATTTGCTTTTGAAGCATTCCCTGTGTTCAGACTGTAAATGCCAGCAGTGATCTCCCCCTCTACTCTTTCAGGATCCTGGAGTACCTGATGTGTAATCAGAGCAGCCACAGCTTTCATAAGAGATCAGTCAAGGCTGTCAGAGACCCGTTTTACAAAGATTATGCAGAAGAATACGCAGACCACACTGATGCTGTTTATGACACAAACACCAAATTCACAAATTTTCATGAAAATCCCCATTATTATATATTTTTGGAAGAGCGTGGAGAAGGAAATCTTGGCTTTGGCAAAGAGCTCAAGAACCCTCAAATGGAAGATGTCCAGACCTTTGACAGTCATTATGACTACCCTGTCTGTGGAGGCAATGAAGATGTAATATGCACACCAGAGCCTGATGAGTTTAATCCCTGTGAGGATATAATGGGATATCAGTTTCTGAGGATTGTGGTGTGGTTCGTGAACTTGCTTGCCATCCTAGGCAACATTTTCGTCCTTTTCATTCTTCTCACCAGTCATTATAAACTGACCGTACCTCGCTTTTTGATGTGTAACTTGGCCTTTGCTGACTTTTGCATGGGGTTATACCTCCTTCTGATCGCTTCAGTGGATCTCCACACCAGGTCAGAGTACTACAACCACGCCATAGAGTGGCAGACTGGGCCTGGCTGCAGCATAGCCGGGTTTTTCACGGTGTTTGCCAGTGAACTCTCTGTGTACACGCTGACGGTGATCACCCTGGAGCGCTGGTACGCCATCACCTTCGCCATGCGGCCCGACCGCAAGATTCACCGGCGGCACGCCGTGCTCATCATGCTGGGAGGGTGGCTCTCCTGCATCCTGCTCGCCCTTTTGCCACTGGTTGGTGTCAGCAGCTACAGCAAAGTCAGCATCTGCTTGCCTATGGACACTGAAACACCAGTGGCTGAAGCCTACATTGTCTTCATTCTGATATGTAACATTATTGCTTTTGTCATCATTTGCGCCTGCTACATAAAAATCTACGTGACTGTGCGAAACCCCCAGTACAAGTCAGGGGACGAGGACACCAAAATTGCCAAGCGGATGGCTGTGTTGATTTTCACGGACTTTCTATGCATGGCTCCCATCTCTTTCCATGCTTTATCTGCCATTATGAACAAACCACTGATAACTGTGTCCAATTCCAAGATTTTGCTGGTACTTTTCTACCCACTCAATTCTTGTGCCAACCCCTTTCTTTACGCTATTTTCACCAAAGCTTTCCGTAGAGATGTGTTTATCCTGCTAAGCAAGTTTGGTATATGTGAGCATCAGGCTCAAGTCTACAGAGGTCAGACAGTCTCAGCCAAAAACAGCAGTGGGTCTTACGGGCAGAGAATCAGTCGAGGGATAGGTCAGATTCTCACAAGCATTCAAGACCCCGGCAATGATTACCTTCCTGCTGTGACAATGCAGAACCAAATTCTCATGGAAGAATGCAAGCAAACTGAGTTATAACATCTCAAAAGCATCACAGCCAAAATCTGGTCAAGAGGTGATTGCGCACACAGTGAATCGAGTGAGAAGATAACGTTTTCCATATCCTTTTCCCCTAAATTATGCCTTGATACAGCTGAAAGTACCTCCAGAGTGGTTTTCTTTTAGACAAACCACTTATTTGAACCTCTTATCAGGAGGGCAAAACATACAGTCCTGCTGATAATTCTAGAAGTAGATGTGAATGCTCTACCTAAATAGGAGAATTTATATATATAAACTGAACAAATATAAAATATACCCTTATCTAAAAAAAGTAAGCAGCAGGAGACCAGCAATAAGATTTGGGGGTATTTATAAGATTTAAAAAAAAAAAAAAAGGACAAAGTTTGGTAATTAAAATAATATTTAAAAAAAAATTAAAGGTTGAAGCTCTCAAATGCCTACATGTGAGAAGTTTCAGTTCTTTTTCTAATAGGAAATTTCTGAAACTTTCAACAGGGCTAAAATGGAACAGATTTCTTCTCATTCTGTCATCCTGACCTAAAACAAATCTAGTCTTTTGTTTGCTGTTCTTGGTTTAGTTTGGTGAGGTAGGAAAAGAAGCTTCTTCTTCATACTGCCTTTATAGTGGTAAAAGGCAAATTATCACTGATTTTGCAGCTGCTCGTAAGATAACAGGTAGGAAATATTAGGGCACTTGTGTCCCTTACTATCACTCTTTCACCTTTTGATAAACCTATTTAGGAGCTGGTTTACTTGAATTTGTTTTCAAGACCAGGTTACACGGTCAAGTTAATGATGGTTGTTCAGGTTTTTTGGATGACTGATCCAGTTTTGACCATATTCCTGTTTAATCTGAGCATGTTCATTGCTCTGAACACCCTGTAACTCCTGTTTTCTTACCACTACTGCTGCCCCTACTCACCTCTCTCTTACAGGAGAGAACTTTCCTTTTAGGACTTCCTATGTTGAGCTGCCTCAGACCTAGACTTAGACCAAGGGAATGCATCACGCCTTTAGGTTACTTCAGGCCATACAGTTTACTGCATTGAAGGCTGACCATCTCTCTATTTTGTAGTGAGATCCATTACCTGACATTTGTAATGTTTGCAGCACAACTACAAGAATCAATCACAGTTATCTTCTGGCTGGACACAACCTGCCTGTAGCTGGGCCATATGCTCTCCACAGTGTGCTTAAGGAAATCCACGCTCAGACACAAGGAACAACTGCCAGTCTAAAGCACTAAAGCATCCTTCTGCCATACCTGCTGCTAGATGGGGCCAGACCAAGGTCAAGCTTGGCTGTGCTCAGCTCATTCCTACACCACAAACAAATGAACGGAGGCCTGGCTCTCTACACCTCCTGCAGATATCAGGACTCGAGGTAGGAGCTGCTCGGCACCAGCTGCATTGTTAACACTTGAGTGGCCTGAGTGCCTGGCTTTGCTGCAGGATCACAGCTGTTCCCAGCCAGCTCCACAGACTGGCTCTGCAGAACTGCTACCAAGGTTACCATGGATCATTTCACTCATCTATTTGAAAGCCTTGGCATAAGAATGGAAAATATTGTGTGAATATTTGCCTTCAGCTAGGTATTTTTAAAATAATTTTGCAATATCTATGCTGGTTTTCATGGAATTATAATCTTTGAGGAACTACAATTAATTTGATCAGATGATAGTCAGAACTTACATAATATGGGCAAGTAGCATCTGAAAAAACATAATGGTAGAGCACTTTGAACTGCTGGCTGCTACAACTGGAAACTGAGTGATTGCAAATGCCATGTACATACTCTATTTGATTCTGTATTTCCCAAATATTTAAAACTCAATTCAATTCTGTATTTCTGATTATAAATGACGGCTGCTTCAGTGAGCAGAACTAACGGCCTAGATTCATGAATTCCATGAGATGGTCTTATAGAAAGTAAATAATTATTATTGTTCATGCCATTTAAAAACCCCTACAATAATGCATTATAGACTAATTTCACTGCTTATTTTGGGGGAGAGGCATGTTTCCATTTTAGGCTGATTCTCAGCAAACTCTGAAAGCAGAACTGCTGAAACCCATGCAAATAATAATTTATGACCTCCTCTTCTGTAACCTGGCATCACCCTGTTTCTGATGTAACACTAAGCTTCTTAAGTGAAGCAAAATTCCTTACTCTTTAAACAGCTGCATTTGTAATGCTCTGGCCATGTCCGAGAATCCCATACAAACATGGGACTTTTCAGATGCAACACCCCCCCTGCCAGGTTCTGCCACCCTTCTAATACTGAATAACCATTAAAGGCAGAAAAACTTTCCCGAGTGCCTTAATTTAGTGTCCCAGCAGCAGCAAAGACAATCAAGTTCTAATAAACATTTATTCTACAGACTTCACAGATACTAGTGTACCAGTGGAAAAGAAAATCCAAGCTTAAATCATATCCTTTTTCAAAAAGAGAGGAAAGACAAAATCAAAATTTATGTTAAAAGTGCTTTTAAAAGTGACATGGATCTTAAACCTGAATATTTCTTTCACAGAAACTTGTAGGAATTTGAAAAGATGTGGTATGTTGGACTGGTGCAGGTTGCTTGTAAATTAATGCAGCTGTTTGCTGTTACTAATGGATGACAGATAATATTTACACATTATTGAATTTTTCTGTCTCTCATCATTGCATATTTGATATTTCCAGTTTGTCTTGCATATTCCTTCTTGTGTTTAACTTAGAAGCTCTTGGAAAGGTCCAGGCAAATAGTATTTAAATAATTTATTTGCTAGATCTTTTCTTGTAAATGTTTGTATCCTATAGATATTCTCTTCCATTCTTGCTCTGATCAATTCCTAGAGCCATTTTTGGGTTTGTGCACACCTTTATGTAATACTTGCTATTTTAAATCTGTCTCAGCAAGTTGTATTATTTCTGGCATTTAGTAGGTATGTTCTCTAGGATACTTCAGAAATAATGCAAAGCATGGGAATAAAATGGTTTGAAATTGAAAGAGACTCAAAAAGTTTTTTCAGGAAATTTTATTATATTTTTCCTATAAAAGAAGTTAATACTATTTCTCTTGCATTCAACTTCACTGCTGTCCTTGGCTGACCTGGAGCTGAACTGTCTGATGCAGGTTTGGGGGTTTTAGTTCCATCACTAGCTGTGAGAGCCATCTCAGACAGTACAGTAGGGATGGAAAGGAACAGCAGTAGTACTGCTGAGTTCAGGGGTTCCACAACCATCATCCATGACATCCAAGATAATCTGAACAATCACCTAACAGCCACGGGGTCCCTCTTCAATGAAAAGACTAAATCTGGAATCTGATCTATTAATTCTCCTTTTTAAACCTAACATGTATGGTCAGCTGCAGTGACTAAGGATTGAATAGTTCATGAGAGAACACTTCCTACTGTGAAGTTTGTGTGGTGGAGACACTCTACTGCAGGAATTCTCAGAAAAACTAAATTAATCTTCCCATATGCAACATGATAAAATACCCCTCCCTCCTACTAGGTCTTCCCTCAGGGACTTCCCTTTGCTCTGTATTTATGAAAAATTTATGCTGCCAAATTTTATGTTCAGTAGTTCTTATCATTGGTGGGGGTAAGTTATCTTTGCTATATGGATCCTTGCATTACTTGAAAAAAACCCGAACACTTGAGGGGCAACTTCCAGTGCTGCAAACTGTCAGTGCAATCAAATGTCAGTTAGCTCTTGACATATCCTCCCTGTCCCAAAAACCACAGCTGACTTCAGTCTCTGTACACCTTGCCACTCCCTGTAAGGGTGTTTCCCACTACATGAAGCTTTAGGGTGCAAGGAAAGCACAGCTTGATGAAGTCAGGAGGAGCAGCTGACTTAGTGATCTTCTTGTCAAAGGCTGCTGCGCGTAATGAAGTTTACAAGGGTTTATGGAGAGACTGAAAATTCACAGAAGAGAAAGCTGAGGGCAGATACTAAACCCACAAAATCTGACTGGGGATGCTTCAGAACTGCAACTACACGGCATAAGGGATGCAGTACTCGGGGAGTGTAGCACATGTACTTGTCTATTCTCTTACTCTTCACTCACCACATACTGTCAGCAGCTATCACAGACAGGGTTCTGGCACAGCTGGACTTTTGGTCTGTTCCATGGCAGCCACTTTTCTTATGTTCAAGCAGTTCCCTATTCAGATTGCAAAGGTAGCTTCAATTGCATCTCCCTTCAGTAGGTCTGACCTCAGAGCTCAAGTAGGTAAGAAAATCCAGCTGAGTGAAGAACATATTCCCTATTCACAGCACTGCCTCAATGGATTGACCCCTCATGCCTCAAGTGCTTTCACACCACTGCAGAGATCAACTGCCTTCTCTCGGAATCCCGCACAGAAACAGGAAAATACAATGTTACTCTTCTTGGGAACCTCAGATGCCTCTGAGATTTCAGATGGCAGGACAGAAAATCCTGTTCCAGGGCGGCAGGTAATAGCATTATTTTCTCTACATAAACTTCTGTGATTTTATCTGCATTATGTGGTAGTAACACACCATGGCAGATTTCTTCATTCTTGGACAGTGTAGAAAAAAAGCTGTAAAGTTGAGCTGGAGCCTTAGTTATGAACACTTGGAACTTTCTCTGAGCAATTAAATAGCTTTTGGTGACCTTTGGTAGTCTCCTCTCTCTCCAATAGAGAGAGGTGTGGGCTTTTTTTATCGAGTAGGTATTGTCTAGATGACATTATCTGCAACAGGTCAGCTATAGTGAAAGTAAAGCACACCCTGCCCTGCTAGTGGTATTTGGATTCTGAAAAGAGAACAAGCAATCAAAGATAAATTTCACATCACCACCGTAGCATCTTGGTTTATTAGTATAAAATGCTCTCTTGCTTCCTTTCCTGTGGGATAAATAAAGTATTAAAGCTAAACAGCACAGTCTTTGGAAAACCTGTATCAAAAAACCGCCTTACAAAGAGGTGCTTGATTTGAGTAGAAGCCCTATGCTTGTGTTAAAATGAACCAAACCCTCCCTCCCAGGCTGCTTGGGCAAGCTGATGAGTAATAGCAGCATAATCTGTATTGTTTTTCTAACAGATGCTAGGCGTCTGCACTCTAAAAACACTCAGTAATCAAATGGTTTCTGGGCTGCTGTTAAAATTGGACACTGAAGCACAAAATTAGTTTGATATTATACCTTTCCCTTAGGCACTCTCCTCCTTTGTAGGGATTCTGAAAACACATGACACTATACTGCATTTACACGTAGGCTTCATGGACTAAGGCACGAGATGTTGAAGGGCTCTCATCATGCCCTGGAACAGAAGATGGCTAAGAGGTCTTAGTGACGCACACTGGGAGACTCTGACAGCATCATCAACCTAGAGTTCACGCTGGTCAATAACAGATCTCCATAAAGCTGGAATACTTTTCATCGGTTTAGTCACTTCCATCTGACTGGACTTTTGTGTGACTGGAAATCATGACGTGAAAGTGAACAAATGAAGGCCCTATGAGGTCAATACACAGTATTTCATCAGAACCCATCAGGTCTGACTTCCTATTCCCATTCCACACCTGCCCCCCCTGTGTCCCCATGTACACACATTGGTATGGATTTCCGCAGTATCCCCAGTTTCTAGGTTCTCCAACAGGATACCAATCCTGTGTAGTTTTGTAACTGCCTGGCCTTACTTTCCACCCTGAAAATATTGGGTAACTATTCAAAAACGTGGAAAAGTCTCATCAATTGTAGCACCAGACTTGGACCTCATTGGGGCCATCCTGAACTTACTCCTTTCAGGAGTTTAACTTCCCTGGGATTAATACAATCAACTTGAATCTTATCCCACCTTTTTGGGAGGACTTCTCTGTGCCATCCTGATTATATGCAACACCAGCGCTTGTACTTGTGGTCATCTCGAGTCACATCCTTACTGTTGCACACTGACTGGGTTCCACTGAAGCTTGTGAAGCTTGGATAATGAGTTCAAGGAGAAGGAACAAACTCATTTTGGTTCTCAGCTGTTCAACATGCAGCTGTTACGAGGAGTCTCCTTCGAGTTTTCTGCTCTCTTAAGGAAAGAAATATGTTGTGAACATCAACTTCATTAACAACCTGTATCTAAGAGCTCACTAAACAGTCATTAGAAAGCGACTGAAACGATTTGATTGTTACATATATATTGTAGATACTCTTTACAAGACCTACTTCACTGCCAGGAAGAGCCTGTTTCAAACACTGAGACTGATAACTGGCTGGACTGCCAAGCCCATGCTGGTTGTCCTACAGTTTCAACTGAAATGACAGTGGCTTTTCTTTGAAAAGTGAAGAAAAACTACAGTACTTGTGTCTTTTATGAAGGCAAAGCTGCAACAAAGTAAACCTGAGCAGTAACACAGGTTTTAACAAAAACCTTCTCACTGCAGGCTCTGAGGTGTTACCTGAATGTCCATCTTCCCCACAACTCATGGCCAACATATGCAGGATAGCACTGAAATATCAAGCAGCACCAAGGCTGTATTTGTGCTGGTTTCAGTTTGACGGTAGTAAGAATTTCCTCAGTTACATGTGGACTACTGCTGCTGCCTAGAGGCAGCTGTGGAAACAACAGATGAATTCTTTTTTAACCAGCTACAGATTTCTGACTAAATCCTGCAATAATGGTCAGTATAAAGCAGCAAGAACAGTCTTTTCATTAAAAAAGCAGTTAGGAGAGCGTCTGACACACTGGCACATGCACTTTTTCCCCATGAAAAGCCCAGAAGGAAAAAAAAGGGGATTTTTGATTCATACATACACTTCTCCTTTGATAAGAAAGTATGCTTGCAATCTCTCCTTGATTTTTGTTTTTCGAAGAGCTGGCTGCATTATTTTATCTTTTCCTCTGTACTGTTTCCTCTTTCCAGTTTCTCGTTACATCTCCTTCCTCTGCTATTGCAAAGCCCCATACTCTATTTGAAGAATTACTTTTTGTTTCCCACCTACTATCTAAAGCGGTTTAGGCAATCTGGCAACACAGGAACCTCAGGGAGAAATAACAAAGCTGTTTAAGGACATGAAAATAATTTAGGGCAGAAAATGAAAGCTAAAAGATACTCTGAACAAAGATTAACAGCAATTTAATCTGCTAAACTTAAGAACTCCTCTACTTTCTCTCTGCCCCCTCCCAAAACTAACTTAAGTGATACATGCAAAAACATCTGTGACGTAAATATGCTTCACCTTTAGCTACCTGATTTTTAACACCAGTATCATAATCACACTTACCAAGCTCTTCATCAACTCTTTAAACATACAGGGAATTGCACTAGATGCTGCTTTAATGTTTTAAGACTAAAACTACTTATTAAAATCAAAAAGACAAATTCAGCCCACAAAAACCAGGATGTCAGAAATACTATTCTCAGCACTGCCTTTTCTTCATTAAAAGCATGAACAAGGTGAGCTCAGGAGTAAAGGGCTTCCATCCTCAACAATCTGAATTTTCTGAAATAAAAGGCAACCTGTGCCAAAACAAAACCTACAAGCAATATTCCCACCAGTTGAATTCTGCAATAAATCCTTTTTGAGAAATGCTGTACTTCCCATGACACAGTTTCCCAGAATACATTACCTGGTGGAACCAGACAGCCCACCTAGAGTCAGCCGGTTGTTCCTCCAAGGGGAAATGTCTGTATGAAATGCTCAGATGCTGGTGCAGCAGGACACATGAGGAGCCCTATCTGCAGGGTCCTCACAGCAGGATTCCTAGGAGAAATTAGAAAATTCAAAACCAAGAACCTGAGCAGAAAGGATTACCTACCTTATTTTGCAGGTGAAAATGGTTTTCCCCATTACAAGCAAGGAAGGGTTGTTCTTTACCTTGACATAAAATCCAGCAGTATCCTGACTCTCTTGGGATTCCAACTGTCTTCTGTTCCAGACATGTAGAGGGATTTTTCCACAACACTGCTCTCCTTCATTTGGTTCCTCTAGCAAAGGAGAAACATTTCTACCTTGACAGAATCAGGCATTGACACACACCATTTTTTGCTGTTACGAGATTATTTATTATTTTTACAATTTAAAGACAGTTCTTGTTTTGGGAAATATACTTATCCAAATTAAACACGTTTTCAATTTCAGTGAATTTTTATTTACCAAACTGAACTACAAAGGAAAACAAAAACTAGATTTTAAAAATAGTTATCATTAAAAAGCATATTAAAAGAGCAGTTCATGAATATCCATCTTCAGAGTTTTTCACCTATGAAAGTGAATTGGCAACTCAGTATCACTTGTATTGTAAAGCACTATTTTCATTTATTCTCGCCACATTATCTGCCTCAGATAACCCTCTTTCAGGTCACACAAGGGCATACACATTTATACTGTGTAAAAAGACGTAATTATATAGGCACTTCACACAAAAATAAGTGGCAAAGTTTTCAGTCTAAAGAAAAAAGTTGTCCTAAACCGAATTTTCTGAATGTTATATATCCACATCAAAGGTAAAATGTGGTTCAACTGCAATTCATCTGACTGTACTACAGATGTCATTACCTCTGAAAGGATTAGATTTTGGCATAATCCCATTACTGGTAACGAGTGCTGAAATCTGCTCTGAAAACAAGGGGCAGGTCTTTAACAGAGTATTTTACAAACAAAAGTCTGCATTAGAAAAAACAAAACATACTCAAAAGCTGATACAGTTTAAGACAAATTGTAAGGAATAATGTATACTTGAAAGTAAATGGGGATATATGGAAAACTATGCTAATGTCCCAAGATTCTTATTCTCTCATACCTCTGCAATGACAATAATTAAGCCATATAAAAATCAGATAAGAAAATTACACATTTTTAAATATACTTGATTTTGCAAAAAAAAAAAAAATCCTTGAAATACTTTGCTCAGTCACAGATGGGAGAGCACAATTAACATTCAATTGTAACATTCTCATCTTTCCTCACATGAATGAAATCTAGCTTTGTATTTTAACTTATATTTGCTACTAATTTGTCACCATTCTGCTTTACCCTCTCTTTTGTCAGGGTCCTTTTGAAAACCTTTTAGCCAAAACAACAGGCCATTTTTCTGACCTGTTAATTTCTTATGTAGTGTGCAAGCTTCAACAGCAATGATCAATTTTGGAAAAACACTGGATTTTTTAATAGTTATTTATCCAGAATCAACTCAAACTCCTTTTCAAGTAAGGCAAATTTTATGGAAAAATCAGTATTTTATTTTTTTAGATTTCCATAAGTGTTGAGGGCTAGAGAGCAAAGACAAGAACTGGGGGGGGATCCCCCTTGTGTACTAGGGAAAAAAACCAAAATACACCACTCCTCATGAGTCTTGGTTTGCTATACATTGACATCACTGTAGATAAAAAATTTTAAAATCACCATATTCCAAAATACGACCCCTCACACAGGCAGTATAGCCTATACTTTGTTGTCTAATTATTTTAGAGTTTCAAGTTCAACATTTAGATTTAAAAATAAATCACAAGTCAGGTCTAAAGATACTGCTTTTAGACAGGAACAAAAAAGATGTCACTTGCTTATGCCAGAAAGCAATTCTGTCAGATTAGATTAATCGATGAAGACAAAAACCTTATTGATCAACCAGTTATCATGCAAGAACTCTGTATTTTACTTCTCAGTATTTTCTAGCATTTCCACATACAGGACTAATATCAAGACATCACACAGAATCATAGATTCATTAGTGTTGGAAGGGACCTCTGGAGAACACTTAGTCCAAGCCCACTGCCACGCAGTGCCACCTGCAACAGGTGACACAAGAACTCATCCAGGTGGGTTCTGAATGCCTCCAGACAGGGAGACTCCACAACCTCCCTGGGAAGCCTGTGCCAGTGCCCTGCCACACTATTTGTAAAGAAGTTCTTCCTCACATTGAGGTGGAACTTCTTGTGTTTGGCCATTGCTCCTTTTCCTGTTGCTGGACATCACTGAAAAGAGTCTGGCACCATCCTCTTGACACCCACGTTTGAAATATTTCTATGCAGTAATGAGATCCCCTCTCAGTCTTCTCCAGACTAAACATGCCCAGCTCTCTGAGTCTCTCCTAAGAGAGATACTCCAATCCCCTGGTCATCTTTGTGGCCCCAGCTGGACCCCCTTCCAGTAGCTCCTTGTCATTCCTGTACTGAGGAGCCCAGAACTGGACACAGCACTGCAGATGCGCCTCACCAGGGCTGAGTAGAGGGGCACGATCACCTCCCTCAACCCACAGGCCACTGTTCCCAGTGCACCTCAGGACAGCACTGGCCTCAACATGAAGCTGTTCAACCAATCTTGTCTCAACACTTAAGCCTTAAGGTTACCACAGGGAGAAATCCTTAAACAAATATGCAAGCCTGGCCTCAAGATTAAACTGTGAATTTTTTATAACATTGTGATGGTATTAAATGGAAAGTCTGCAAGGCAAACTGAACAATTAAGTGACAGTGAAATTACCTGCATGTGATGAAAATCAGTTCAGAATCTTCAACATTATTATGATTAGCAATAAACCTCATATATGAAACAAATGCACATGCAAGATAGTAAATGAAGTGGCAAACGTTTTTAAATAACATCTTTAATTAAAGTTTTTGCAAAGGCAAAATATTAAACTTAAAATAGGTCTTAGTACATCAAAATACTAAGTTCTCTAATTGTATTCCAAGCATGGCCTTTGAAACATAATATCCTGTATATCACAGAGGAGCAACCTTGATCTGCAATTGTACAGAATGAATTTTACAAACATAATAAATATATTTACCCCCTTACACATAACAGTATATGTACAACAGCAGTTGACAATAGTAGCTCAGAACAGCAAAAAAGGATAGTCCCCCACTCCATAATCTATTGGTACCCTATGCACTCTGGAACATGTCTCATTGGATGACTGTACATATAGCTAACCCAAGGTAGTTTTTCCTGTTTCAGAAAGCTCCTTTTGTTCCACAACATCTAATCCACCAAATAATAATTAAAAAACACACTGCATGAACTGCCTGAAAAAAGTAGACGACGTGGAAACCAATGTACTGGTTTTTACACATTTCCCAACCAATCACAGCAATGGGAAAACGAGACTTTAAATGCCAGACACCAATACAGAACAATATGCAAGTTTCTTCATCTTGTATAGTCACTAATCTCAAAGGCTGAGAAGAACTCTGATCTCAGATGGGGGTGCATGGGTGGTGTGGGATGGCACACAGTAAACCCCACGGTGCTGTGTAAGCCAGCCCAGTATCAATCCAGTGTGCATTGCCCTAAAACCACTGTTCATTTCCTGGACATCTTATTGCATTCTACTAGGAAGCTTTTGTTTTGGGGGAGATTTTGGGGGGCTTTGTTTTTAAAGGAGCTTTTACAAACTGAAGAGATTAAATCAACATGAATTTTAGTCAACAAGGTCTCTAACTCCTTCACTGAAATTAAGAAATTTTACTCTGGTAGTGTTATGTGGTGACATAATTACTGCTAACTGTCAAGTGGTGAAATTGTTTTCACAGACTCAATGAAGGTTACTTTATCACTCCTAATTCCGCAGCAAAAAGATAAGAAAATATTTATTTAAAAAAGATTGGTTACATGACGCAACATGTTTTTTGCTCTCTTCTAGAAAATGTGCTTCAGAATCACATATCAATCCTGGAAATAAATTCGGACCACAATTGTCACTTTAAATAGTGTTTAGGAAACTGAATGACATTTAAATGCAAGTTGTGAGTACAATGCAGGAACAAGGAGTATGAAGTATCAAAGAAATCTTGTGGCTAACCAGCAACTGAGGGGGAATAAAACCATTTTATTTGAATAGTCCAATAAAGTTCCTTATGTGACTGAATTCTCTATTATCTCCTTAAAAGAAAACATTTGTTTTCCACTTAGATGGTTTTAAATGATTGCACACACTAAAACCCAACAGAATTAGCACAAAGAAGTTGCTTTTCTGATTGAAGCACAGCAGGAAATTTACTCTCTCAGGAATCATTGTCATACTGGCAAAACAGGTATTCTGCAAACTGAAAAGGCACAAGACTCAATTTTGCCCAATTGCTCTACAAGTTTCCATCAGTCATCATGGTTATAATTCTGAAGTCATCTTCCCCATTTTTTTTCCATCATAAAAAAGGTGCTCCATTATCTGTGCAAATTTTAACATAAGCCCTCTTGAAACCATTAATTGTTTCCATAATACTGAACTATTTAAATTGGGGAAAAAAAAAAGCTATTTCTAAGGGGGAAAAATTCACTTATGAACATGGGAATCCCTTGCCCTCTGAAAGGAATGGTTTCTTTAGAACCTAATGAAATGGTCTGTTCAGTTATATAGTTAAAACCATGATTAAAAATTCAAGTACAATAATAAAATTAAGCAAACTACATTCTTACAGCAAGCTGCTACAATAAAATGAAATTAAAACATGCTTTTTGACTTAAAAAAAGGAACACTTGATGTAGCAATAAGAGCACAGTTTGGTATGTGCATGGTTTGACTGGCTTTCCCAAAACTTCACAGATACTTGTATTTGAAGACAAAACCTATCTGAAAGGAATACCATACAATTAGCTTGCAAGAGGCTGCGCAAGTTCAGAAAGCTTCTAACATCCTTCAGAACAGACTAAGCTTAATTACCTTTAAAGTTCAGCTACCCCTTAAAAATAAATAGAGAGGCTATGCAGCTTCTAGTATATGTATGTGGGTGAGAAATATCACTAAGCTGTATGAAAACAAAGTGTTGTACAAGTAAACTGGGTTCCAGTAGTATAAAAAGGAATCTATAGCTAAAGGCATGTTTTTTCCTTTTATTGGTTTGGTTGTGCAGTGTTATGGGAATTTTCCTGAAGTCCACTACTTAAGACTTACTGGTAACAGACATGGAAAAGATGAAGGAAGGAATTAGTTGGTATATTATTGATTTCCTTGCAGTTGTACGTAGAAGTGTCAACAGTGGTAAAAAAATAAAATATCTGCGTTGTTCAGAAGAAAGCAAACACCAATCGGTCTGAGATACCTTGAAAGCCCCAAGCTAAAAATGCACTCTAAATGATGATTCCATTACTGAAGAATCAATCTGAAGAATCACCAATTAACTTTTCATAAAGCTTATGAATGTAGACAGCTTTCTAACAACCATATGGCTCTAGATATAGTCTACAGGCAGTTTTAGTCATTATCAACGAGAGCACAGGTGTACAAAATCACAGCAATACAACCTTCTTTACAATTGTTGTGATTTTTCTACATACTACTGAGACTATGAATGCAAATGAAGGCAAATGAATCAGAGAATGAAAATTAAAGCAGATGTTACATATTGCTAAAATACACTTGTGACTTTGTTATATAATGTTTAAGATGTCTCATTGTCAAGCAAAAAAATAAAGTCAGAAATCATGTCTGCTTCTCATGGTCTTATCTAATTTAGTAAAAATTATCTTTGTTGTGTCCTTTTTTCATCATCTTTTCAAGCACCCGACCAAATGTAAATTTGTTTTTGAAATGGTGAGCCACATGAACATTCCTTCCTCAACAGTTTCTGAAGTATAATGCCCATTCCCTCTCCTCGTTCAAAAGTAACTGCATTTCCAAAAGCAGTTTGCAAGGGTTTGCAAGAATGACCTATGCACGAAGAAAAGTTGTTCAACTTCTGAGGTGAGAAAGGGAAGGAGGGGGGAATAACTTTGTTGCTTTTCACAAATCTAACACAAAAAAACCCCAAACAAACAAACAATAAAAAAGGCAAGTGAAAAAGTGACTACACAAGGTTTAGTGCATCTGACTGCTTGATTTGCTGTTACCAAGACAGCCTAAAGATACTCTTAACAAAATCTGTGTTCTCAAAAGCTGTGCAGCTTTCTTCATGAAATTACATGCCATCTGGAAACTTTAGAGAGATTAACTGCTGCAGGTAACTTCTGGCTATACTTTTTAGTAAAGCAGATCTTTGATTAAGAGTTGCAGCCAAGGATGTTAGAATTTTTATGTGATTTTCTGTATTAAAAATTTAGACATTCCTGTGGTCTGTTGAAATTATTTGTGGGTGTCTGGACTACATACATAGTAAGCAGGTAAAGGAATGCATCTGTTATGGCATTACCTAGATACTGGATTCAAAAGGTCTCCAAACCCTTTTAAAAAAGTTTTTAAAAAAAAAAAATCACGGGAAACTTACTTGTTTCAGTTCAATGATGCTGAACCACCACATAACAGCTATAATTAACAAGTTAAGCAATCTGACTTTCTTGAGGGATGAGGTGCTTCAGATTTGAAAAACGCAGCCCTAGATAAAACCTATCACATGAAATGAAAGTAATTTTGAAATATAAATCATCATTTTACCATTTTGTAACTTCTAGGAACAACAACCTGTTTATGGGGAACTGCATTGAAAACAACAAATAGATATAATTAATGAGCATATCAGAATTAAAAATATTTTCCTTACACAAGTTATTTAAAATTTAACACCTTAATTCTTACCCTTCTGTACAAAGCTTGCACGCAGTTTAAGTAAGATTCTGACCATCCTCACTACCAAAAGGAAGTGTTCAAAGCAAAGATTTGTACACACAATAAGCATTTTCAGATTAATAATCTATCAAAGGGAATAGTTTCTTCAATCAGTGGAAGAAGTATTTTAAAATCTTAAATCAAGGGCAGGGGGGACAAAGCCTTACATGCTAAATACCAGCTGTAGGTACCTGTATGTAGAATTGATAATTAAGGTATTCCTAACACACAAAACCAGCTCCCAGACAATGCTATAGCTGCTACAGTCCATGGCTTGCTCATCTGAAGTAGTGTCTTTGTTGCCACATTTTACCTTTGTTCCAATACTTTTATTTCTGATGTGCAGATACACATTTTGATTGGAGTATACATCCAAGTCTCAACCTTTCCTGCTTTTGTTTTTTTTCCTTTTACAGGGAGTTCTTTTGTTTTGTCTTTTAAAACTTCACCATTCTGCATCCCCAATGGCTTTGGAAAAAACATAATCTCTTCCATTAAGATTCATGATGCCATCTTTGAGATGAAATTTCCATTTGTTTTTACTTCTGTGAATCTAAAAACAGGGCAAAAACATTAACCTATTACTTTGTATCAGAAATAGGTAATAATGCGTAAGTAAATTATAAGGGCAAGAAAAAAATAACAACTACTAGACATACATTACTAAATTATTAAAAATACTGAGTGCCACATCCAGTCTTTCCTAAAACTCCTCCAAGGACAATGACTCCACCACCTCCCTGGGCAACCCATTCCAATGTTTAACAACCCTTTCTGTGAAGAACTTCCTCCCGATGTGCAGCCTATATGTTTAATTCAAAACTAAAGAAAATTGAACAAAATTCAGTCTAAAGGTAGAGGAGTAAACTTTGGAAAAATTAAAAAAAAATGAACAAACAAACTGCACCTCATACTGTAAGCACAGAGCACAGAAATACTTGTAATCTGTCAAAAATTGTATCTGAAAGAGCAAAAGATCACCAGATGACCAGATACTCAAATAAAGCAAAGACTTTTCAGAAAGCTGAAAGGAAAGTTTATGATAAACTGATGGAACAAGGATGTAATTTTAGACCAAAGATGGTCTAGAAAAAGTTGAAATTTTACATAATTCATAAAAACAGGAAAGCGTGCTGCAATTTTTGATTTTTTAAAACAAACTTGTTTTAAAAACAATAGATAATTCTTATATTCCCATGCACATTATAGTCTGTACAGATCTACCTGTACTTAACAGTAACAGAGATACTACTTAAGGATTATGATTTGATAGGAAGAACAGAGAAAGTAAAACGCTTAGATTGTTTTCTGTAGAGATTTACCTTATCATACTGGCACACAACAACATTTTCTGTATCAAACAGTTCTTGTCCTTCCTCATCACTAACATCATCTTCACTGTTCAGAGGCTCCTGAAAGAAACACATGCAAAAAGTTATGATGGTTGGCAAGGTTAGAGCTCTTACTTTGATTATTAACATGAGGCTACAGCATCGTCTATGTGAACTACAGGACCCAAAATGTAGTTAAGGTGGGGAATATAGGACTTTCCAAAAGAATGCTGATGCTTCCTACCCTCCATCCTGAGAAGATACCCTTATGAATTTTAGTCTGCAACTTCAGTGTCCAGGCCAGATTCTGAGCACTGCAGCCTTTTGTCACCACAACTATTCCATTCTTGCTCCTTCACTGTAAATGTTTATACAAAAGTATGCAGGTTTTCATTTCTGTAAAGCATCTAAGCAGTGGAAAGGTGACATCAAATGTGAATAAGCCATGGAGCTGTATTTTTAAGGGCACATAAGGAGTGATGTGACCATAAAAATAAAGCTTCCTGTCTTACTCAAATTTGATGTAACAAAACTGAAAACAAACTTCAACATATACACTCTTATTGGAATAACAAGCACTTCAACAGCTAAAACAACCACTAAAACACAGGACAACAAATATACTCCCAAATATATAAACTAAATGGAGGAGATGCTAGTGAGAGAAGAAGGTGTACTAGAGGTCCTAATTCCATTCAAAGTAATGCTATGTTTAACTGAGTTCAAAATCTTTAAAGAAGTGGTCCACTCAATGTAGCTGCTGAGGAGCAAAGGAAGCAAAAAATAAAAAGACTTCTGAAATGCTGATAATGAAAGCTTGGCATATAAAAAAAATCCGTTTAGAATACTGACAGTAAGGTCAAGGAACACTTAATTTTTAAGAATGATGACCTATACTTAATAAGGCAACTATTAAAACATTCAAACTGACATCAGTGCTGAATTATATAATGGAAAAGTGAAGCAAACCCAACCTGTAATTTGTAACAGAAAAATAGTGTTAAGGCACCACTGTAAATTTACTACAGAAAATCTGATTTTAAAAAAAAATCAAGGGAAGCTTATTTGTTTCAGTTCAACAAGTTTTACCTGCATATCTTGCATGGGTGATACAGACTGTATCACTGTGAAATGCTGTTCATACTGGCATTTAAAATGGAATCTAAAATAATTGGAAAGGCTGTAGGGAAGCTTGGAAGCAATCTGGCAGTTCAAAATGCATTTTAGGGACAGATTTAGGGAGGACCAAGCTTCCTGTCTGAGACCAAGTATCAGTACTTTTAACTTAGTATTTCCCCACCCTCTACCCATTTTATACAATTTCTTATTCTTGTGGGGCTTTTTGGTGCAACACACCTAAACTCAGTAAGAACCACTAGATGAAGTCCAAAACCAAGCCAAGTCAAAGTCTAAATTAAGCACATACAATTAAGAATGCAACAACTTGCTCCTGCTCCTGTCTCCTTATTTCATTAAAATCAAGGTCAGATGTGTTTCTAGAAGATGCTTTATAATCAAATTTGAGTTCTCAGGCTTGTTTCTGTGTAACAGAAAGCAATGGAATAGCCAATGAGATACAAGTAGACCACATCTGTTGGTGCCATCAGTAAACCAAATACTGCTCTCTTTTTTGTCAATCTTAACACCCTGCTTTTGCACGCACTTGGTCCCAAGTAGAGTTGACTATTTCTGTTTGCTCATGAACGCTACACGATTTTATGACTGACTTCTGCATAACATCAAAAATATTCCCATTGAAGTGTTTTAAATGGTGTTGGTCACAGCTAATTTTTGCTGTGTCCCCCACATCTTCCCCGGCTGCATTTCAAGGTGCTTTGCTAATAACACACCATTTCCACAACTTCAATATTGGAAATAAAGAATCTGAAGCACAAGGGTAAAAGTTATAGTCTCAAAATTACTGAAATAATTGTATTATTTGATATAGATAGTTTTCTTTCAAATACTAACAAAAAAATTGAAACCCAACCATAACATTGAATTTACCTCTTCAACTTGGCCATCTTCACCCCCATCTTTTTCTTTCTCTTCCTCTTCATCATCATCATACTCTTCTTCCTCATCATCTTCTTCTTCAGATGATGTGTCCCCTGTTCCATCAACTTGGAGAACAAGTGGTGCTTGTGGTTGTGCCTGTTGTTGCTGTGGCTGCTGCTGACCAGCTGCAGGAATTTGTGCTTGAGCTGGTGTAGGGGCAGCCACTGTTGTAGGTATAACTTGAGTTTTATTTCCTGTAAACAGGATCTGCTGAGGCTGAATAATCACTCCTGTCTGCTGGGAAATCCCTCCAGGGAGAGGAGCCAAAACCTGAAGGAATATCATTGTGAGTATGATAAGTACTGTGGCTGCTAACGTGACAGACTACCACATCACAGACTAAAAAAAAAACCAAGTAAAGCATATCAATCTGACTTGAACTAATTACACAAGAGTTACAAATATTCCACCTATTTCAGGTACATAATTTTAATCACATACCTTCTTGTGCTTTGTGTTCATTTTCTGCATTTTGCATTGCTGAATTTAACAAAATATTTTAAAAGTCTATTCATTCTAAAACATTAACACTGCCACCATACCTGAGCTCCAAACACAGCACTGGAATGTTTAATTCAAGCAAAAGATTATTTTTAAAAAATCTTCTTTATAAAAAATTAAACTCTTTCCAAATTGCTAGTCATGCTTAAACTGTAGAACGGTGACACTGACAATGTCACTATGCTAAATTCAATGCTAGCACAGTGTGGACATGCAGTTGACCTTGCAGATGAACAAAAATCTTTCTAAAACATACTGTATTCACTACTGAAATAACCAAGAAGTATCAGTTTTAGGTATGTTGTTCTGCATGTTATGTGACTCAGAATAACTTCAATTAATTTACACGTATGTAGACTAGGATTATGCACATAATGTAACTGTCATCAGGAGATGCACAGAAGAAATTTTAAACTGCAGCCAGTCAGTATTTGGCAAGAATAAAAGTGACATTGAAAACAACATTTCAAGATTGTTCATTAAAAAGAAGCAACCCCCCACCCCAGCCCCCAAAAATAACAAAAAAATCCCCACCACACTTGACACAACTTTCTCCTTTTTTTAAATATACTGTTTGAGTTTGTGTTCTTGTTCAACTTGCTCACAAAAATGCAAGCTTCTTTAGTAATTACTATCATGCTTTTTTCTTCCAAGTGTACCTATTCAAAAGATTTCCTTTACCTGCTGAATAACAGGTGCTTGTACTCCACCAGGCTGCATTTGTGGTATAACCTGCTGCTGTAGAACCACTGGCTGCTGTGGTTGAATAATATACTGAGCTCCATTTGCAGTTCTAACTACTTGGAGGATCTGGCCTGTAGTAAAATAAGTATCAAATTAATCAAATGTACAAAAGTTCACTTTTAAAATTATCTTGGTTTAGAAACTTGTTTCCTGGAAGAATACCAATGGCAACTAAGAGAGCAGTACTAAAATTCACTTTCATCAGTGAAAAGATAATATGCAGTTGCAGCTGTGCCAGAAACAAAGAATAGGGTTGTTTACCATCTAAATATGACCATGAGGTATGCAATCCAAAAACAAATTTACTATTGCAGGCCACAGACTAATCCTTTACACAGCACTGCATTTTAAGTAATTGCTCCCACTTACGAGCATACCTCCTGTTTCAAAAGATAGACTTTACAGCTGGAAAAAAAATTAACATAAACCAAAACAGAAGTACAAATATTCACAACATAAAAATTCTATCCACTGCTAACACCATGATATTTTCCAGGGTCCTGTGAAATGATGACCTTTCCTCAGAATTTTTCTCTTCTGATTGCCACATTGCAAGAAACTCCTCTGTCCGTAACTTTCTTTATAGTATTATTTGCAGGTGTTTTTTGGAAAATACCTTTACACTTATTGTCCACCTCTCCCTTCTGTTCCCACTATGCTTGTAACTTGATTTCCTTTTGTTATCCTTTAGCTTTACCATTTTATACCCTTCATCACTTAACAAAATACGCCCAAGACACAAACACACACTTGGAAATAGCCTGCAATTCTGAAAAGCAAGAGCTAAGATATATTCCAACATTAATTTTTTACATTTCTTATCAGAATGGTGGAGTAAGAAGAGAGAAGAAATTAAATTAGATAATCCTGAACTTTATACATTTCCCTCAGAGATGGATTTCCTGTTCTCCCTCCTGCAAAGCTCTATTTAGTGAAACGGCTAAATGTATCTGAAAGAATGGACTACCCCAGCTCTAGTCTAAGAAATTACTATAAATGTTCAAAACTGAAGTATTACTACTGAAGTAACAAATGTGGGCTGCAGATTATTCTGTGCCATAACAAACACAGATGTGCTTTCTTAAAACTGGGAAGATTTTCATTTTTATAACAGCTGCACATTTAAATTTTACTTCAATTATATACCATGAAACATTATAGTGTTTAAAACAGGAAGGTTAAGTCCTAGGTGATTCTGAGCATAGGTGAACTACTCTGGCAAAAGCAGCAACTAAATCTAGAAAATGAGATTTCTCAGGCCTTCCTTTATTTTCTGTGCAGTACAGATCTATAATCAGGTTTAGAAAATCAACCTAATATGAAAGTACATGGGATATCAGATATTCTGCTCATCAAAGTAACATTTAATCATAGTCTTAATGCACGACAACGATATTTAGAAACTATAAATATGAAATAAAGTTAGCATTTCTAGCAAAGTTAGAAATTTCACTTTGCATGCCTAGCAGGTACGAAAAACCTTAAGACATTACTCTGCTGAAGTCACAGAAGTAGTGATCCTGCTTTTATACCAAGCACAGTACCTGAGCTCGGATCATGTATCACAAAGCTCAGAAATACACAAAGGGGAAAGACAGCAACACCAATCCTTGTGCATCTAACTCTTCTCTAAGTGGAGAAAACTTCTACAGATTCTAACCTACAACACCGTTAGGGCAGAACCACAAGGTTCTCAAGAAAGTCAATGAGCAAAAACTGCAGGGCTCAAGTAAAGAGATTGCACTACCTTGTAAGGGTGGATACCCAAATCCTGCTTTTTAGCAGTAAAGAACAAGAAGTAAGGCTCAGAATGCTCCCCTCTTAAACCTATACTTTGTTCTCAATGTTAATAGAGTTACCTGAATTTGTGAGTATCTGCTGAACTGGAGTAACACCAGCGGGGAGAGCCAGTGTAGCTGCAGTGGCTGCAGCACTCTGAAATACAAGAAAAGCTTTTTAACCACAAACATAATTATGACAGTGTTTCATCTCACAACATGCTGCCTGAACACACCTAACTTTTTATTGCTGTTTACAGTGTTTGCACACAAGTTCCTGCAGCTATTGAAATGCACACATTTCAACTGTACATTATACTACATACAAAAATTATTTTATTTTCCTTTTTCAATAGGAAGAAGACTGAAGCAAAAACACTAAATATTACACCCTAACACAACTCCATGTGGTTTCTTGATTTATCTGGAAGCTCAGCAGATAAACCTCTGCCTTCTCTGCTGATCTACTAATACAGTACAACACTGCATTGCTTCTGTGGCAACTTTAGTTACACTTTTTCAAAGTAGCTCAGGCTATGGGCCAACAAATCTGAAGAAACATAAGGTACTGAAACAATGATTAGGTTCACCTGTCTTGTTATCACAAGGCATAGTAATCAGGTTTGCACTCTCTTCATTCTGCATTTCACACAGCTCCTTTGAGTGATTCTACATTACTGTGTACTGACTGTACAGAGAATGACTGATTTTTTCTCTCAAGACAGCTGGTTCAAAGAGAAAGTAGAACTATCAACGAGTAATGATTTGAACCTGCAAGGAAACTGAGCTCCAACACAATTATGGGAGATTCAAACACAAAAATCTGTATTAGGTCCTTAACTTGCAAAGGATGATGGACTTCTCTAGAGGCCTCCCCATTTCAAGGATCCAACTTCAGCTGCTTATGGAAAAGCCTCCCTTCCCCGACTATAAGGGAACTATGGCCGATTACTCTTTGTTACTGGAAGGATTTAAACTTCGTTACTGGGTAACATTACTATCTGACTTTCAAAATACTCAGTCTGTCAGATCCACTCTTTTATATCAACTTAAATGTTTCTTATAAACACAAACAATATTTTCAAATTGATTGTAACTCTCTGGTGAACAGTAGTTCTCTGCAGTATGCAATTCATCAGCATTTTGACAGCAGTGGAGTTAAAAAAGCTTGGCATGGTCATTTTTTCTATACCCTGAGATAACTGAGACAGGACAAAACCACATTTAACTGTTGTACTTGTAAAATTACAAATCCCATTGAAATAGTTGTCAAACATGAGAAAAAGGTTAATATTTATGTGCTCTTGGCTTGTGAGTAAATCATGCTATTTAAGCAAGAAAGTTCAGGCTCTTTTTTGCAGTAAGGTCAGCAGGTAACGGAAAAGTAAAAGCTAAGAGAAGTCTGTTCCAGCCTCAAAACTTATTGCATCATGAAACTTTGCTTTGTGGGTTTTCACCATAGAAATGGTAGGAATGTAATGAATTCTGGTGGTAATACGCATATTTAACTTATATTAGGGGTTGTTTTCAAGGCTTTGCAAACAACTTCTTTCTCTTTAAATTAAGCCAGGGCCTTTAAAGGAAGATAAGATAGGCAATATTAACCTCTAGAGATACAGAGTGCAAGAAAATAGTAAATGACCAGACTCAGTTCTAGATGCTGTTACATAATTAGTGAATCAAATTAATGTGATCCGCAAAGATCTATGTGAAATGCTAAATTATCTCTCATTCAACATAAACTTAAGTTTCAGGATATTTAATGCTTTTTCCTGCATCTAGGAAATACATCATGGTGTACTGGTGTAAGAGCATATTATTATGCAGATTCATACCAGCAGTATTCCAATTTCTGATTTAAAAAAGTTTTGGTTAGACATATTTAGCAGAGGATCAAAGTAAGTCCTACATTTGTTATTAGAATTGAAGTTATAGATTACTGTTCCTAGATTTTAAGTGCAGCAGCAAAACTCAGAAAGATGGCAGATAGCTTTACCAGTGTGTCCTGAATTATTTTTAGGCATCTGATGACTAATACCAGATTTGTATTTACTATTTAATCAAAACAATTTACATAATGACAGTGTAAGCCTGTATAAACTGCTGCTTCTCTTACCATGCCTGATGCATTCATATGTGGTATCAGCTTGGAATCTGGCACAATAACCTGCTGCTGAGGTGCTAGAAACAAAAAAAACAGCATTTAACGAAAAAAAAAAAAACAAAAACAATCTGCCCAAAATCACATCCAAGCCAGAGTAACTCAGAGTATCACCCAAACATCAGCTGAGCTTCATCACAAAAACAAATACTAAGCAGTCTCTGGCCTTAGTAAGTTTTACTCTCAAGACAAAATGCAATAGCAGCTCTGAGGGGTGATATGACTACTTTGGCTTTACAGATCTTATTTCAAGGGCTTCAGTTAGCTAGTCTGCATCTAGGTAAATCAAGATTGAAAATGTATTCCTGAAATGAAAGGTATTAGTGAAATGTTGGTAAAACTGATGATGCCCAATACCAGAGTTCTTCAAAAACAAAAATAGTGAACTCTTAAAACAGACTTTAGCAAGGATTATTTCAAGGTGAAGAATAACAGGATGCTGCAGTTAGCCTCAGCTATGTGCAGTCAGCATAGCTGTAAGCTCATGATCTTCACTGTCTTTCTAATGTAGCAGAAGCAGATGAAATGTGATAAACCACCTGTCCCACACAACAAAGCCATTTTGGTGCTAAAGGAAAGAGATAGCTAAACTACACCAACAACCTGTTGGTAATCTGGAAGTGCCTATGTCCAACCCTATGGAACGAGCAGGTTGCCATTGCTATTATCAGTGACAGGAAACTTGGAAGTGACAGAGCAATTTGAATTAATTCATCATTGACAAACTATTCTCCACCCAATCCTTTAAACAAATGACACTTAAGAATACTAGGAATAAGAGTTTCTGGAAAAGATTCTGGGTAGGAAGCCTCACAGCCTATAGAGAGATCTGAGAGCATCTCCAACTTTCAGGGAAACGAAGGAAGGGAAAAAGATCAAGGAAATCTCATGAACCTGTGCTAGGACTACAGAAAGGACAGCTGGAATCACAATGTCAATCATCCTGATCACTCCCTGGGACTGCACCAGGTCATGTGAAGAACTACTATACCATCTCCACCACGGAACAGAGAAGTCCAGTAATTCATAAAATTGCATCTCTGTGATGGAAGTGCTTTGATACCCTAATTTAATTTAGTCTCCGTGCTTTCATTTGGTCATAAGCCACAACACTGGGCAACAATGAATCAGCTTTAAGTGTTTTACCATGGGCAGGATCTTGCCTACGCCGGGAGCACAGGGAACAACCTCCATGTTCCAGCGCAGGGAACGCAGGTCAGCGGAGACCCGGCTGCCGCGTCGAGGGGCCGCCAGAGGGCGAGGGGAGCGGCGCCCCCGAGCCTTTGCAGCCGCCGTGTTTATCGAGAGGCTTTCATCTCAAAATTATCTTTATCCCAACACACAAAACTCGTTCATGTCTAGCCAAAATAAAAAGTACTAGAAGAAGAAAACAAACAACCAAAACCCATCTTTCCCTCGCCCCTCAAAAAAGGGCCCTGAACCAACCAAAAAAAAAAAACCAAAACAAAACAAAACAAAAAAATCCCAAAAGAACCAACCAAAAAGACACCATGGAAAAACTATTCACATTAGTTCTATACTGTGTTGAATATATGGTGGTTGGGTTTTGGCTGGTCTGGAGGGAGACAGGGAGGGATATCAACTCATATCTATCTTTTGTGCCTAGACAACATAGGTTCTGTAATCCATGAAATCTGACAAGAAGCCTGAAGTCTGTGAATACCACAGATAAATATTTTATGTCACAAATTTAATATACTGAAAACTCAATCAAGCCTTTCATAGCCAGCAGATATGTTTACTCAGCACATATGCAGTAAAATCCAGTAGTATTTACCTCAGTTTTCAAATTAAATTAAAATTGCTGAAAAAATTTTTCATATACTCAGACTATCACACAAGTATTTTTCATGTCCTAGCATTGAATTATGCTAATCAACTTTTTGAAATAATTTTCTCCAAATGACATTACCACCATGTGACTAAACTGTCAACTGCTTATGCATATTGGCTCGAACTTAGAGCTGCTAAAGGAATTTTGAAAGCTGTGCATTCTGAAAGCATGTTCCGTTATAGGAGACCAAGAGAAGAATTCAGCTTTTTCAATATCTTCTAAAGACTATGACTTAAATACCGAAACACTTTGCACTGAGACAGCTTTCTTGACCCATTGAATAGAGGCCATGTAAAAAGACAAAGTCAACCATCAGACAAGCATCCTGCCCTAGATTTAGAATACGCTAAGGAGCTAGACTAACTTCAGAGTCTTTTGCCAGTGTGTTTAGAGATTAAGTCTGACCTTGCTGAGATGCTGGAATAAGGACCTGTTGAGGCTGAGACTGCTGCTGCACAGTCTGCTGCGGCTGAGGTGTGTGATGGTGGTGGTGATGATGCTGCTGTTGCTGCTGCTGCTGTTGCTGTTGTTGCACCTGCAATAAAAGCTGCTGCTCTTCTGAATGGAAGCCATCTACAGCCTTAGACTGCATCAGCTTGTTCTCCCACAGCTAGTTTGGAAAAGGAAACAAAAATATCTGTGTATAACTTTTAATCTACAGGATTTGTAACAATATATGACAGTACTCCAAAAATTGAGTTTCACTGTTTATTTTGTGCAAAAAGCCCTAAAAGCCTTCAGGCAGATAGACAAAAGACTCCACAGAGTCAAGAAAAGGAATTAAATACCCCTTGTCAGTCTAAGATTAAGCTTTAGCATTCTTTTTTTCTTCCAAGTGTGGAAGATCCACAACAATCCTAACAGAAGTATGAATTGAGATAAACTAGTAACTTTCAGTAAGTCCTCAGGTTTTCCATTTCCTTATATTCCATCTCTTTCATCACAAAAGTAATTCTTTATTACAGCTTTCCTCAAGCCATTTCTTCTTGGAACTCCTCAATAAAAGTTACCTAAAGACTACAGCCCCCTACGCAGAAGCTACCACTATACCTAAGATAATGCCTCTCTACAATCATTTATACAGTTTCTACCACAATATGAAATTGAGCTTCTCCAGCCCTACGGTTCTTTATATCAGTTGACGTGTCTCCAAAGGACAGACACAGATGCAAAAAAGCAGCTCTTGTAAAAACAGCAACATGAGTATTCTGTAATTCAGAGTCAAAAAGACTACAGGCACCCAGGACTCATGGTTTCAAAATTTGCTTAGGGTTCCCCTCCTCTTCAATACTTCATTTTCCTTCTTGTCTCTTTCCTCATTAATTTTTTCTGGCATCATTTGCAGAACACATCAGTGACACAAATACCAAAGTACTTTTTGATAGTGCTCACGGCGTTTCCACCTAGACAAGTCATGGTCTCACGGGGAAAGTCTTCACCTCTGTCTAGTCAAGTTCAAAATTTGCTTCCCACTCCATCCATTTTTTAATACTTCAAAAATATTGTGAATGTGGAAGACCACGCTCACTGAAGATGAGACAAAAAGTCACCTACCTGCCCAGTTTCCTTTCTTTTGGGTGTTTTATTTTGCCTTTTTTCTCTGCTTTTTCCCTTCCCCTTTGAAGGGCTTATTTTTACTCCTGAAGAATTTGAAGAAAGCCACAGGAGACCCACTAGAGAGCTCAGGTTAACATCCTGCCTTTATTTTGGACCTTTGGTTCAAAACCACTCCATGGAAAACAATTCTGGATCAGAGCTTCAGGCAAGTGTGATGCATACAATGTGATTTATTACATACCAACCCCCAAATGACAATACTTTTGCAAACAACAAACCATACATGCAAAAATCTGACAAAGCATCCAACAATGCAACTCTTCTTCAGAAGGACAAAAGCATCAAGCAGTACAGGCATTTTATTTTTCCTGCAAAGAAACACTAAGAACTGCCTCTAAATTGAACATATTTTTCCCTTTTCTAAAGGCGCAGTGTTTTGGAGATCAAAATAAACACTGAATTCAAATAACTGCTGTGATCAGATTAGGGGAAAAAATGGTGAACAGATCTGTCTATGTAACACTGCAATTCAAATTATATGGGGTTTCAGATATGCAGGTTACAGTGCTTAATTAATTAAAAATTAGTATTTCTACTGTGAACAACAGTAGCCAGATTTGGAAACTAAGTACTGTATTGGTCTATTAAAATGAACTTTTAAGTTCAACTTACTGTTTTGAGTTCCATGAGAACTTGTTCATCCACTCCTTCATCCAGAAAAACTTCTCTGACATCATTAATGACATCTTCAATTACAGACCTGTACAATTTAGGCTTTAAAAAAAACAGTAACTAGTCAGCATTGTTTTGAAAAAAATCTGCCACTTAAACATTAAAGTAAGATTTCCCCCCACAAAAAACTGCATTTCAGAATACACCATGTTTCTGAGTGACTGAAATATCCAGGAAGGTATAATCAGGAAGAACAGCTCAAACAAGGTGAAAAGGAAAGGAATTGCTCACGATCTTCTGTGACCTAACTATAACACAAGAGTTATTAAGCCATGAAGAGTATAATTTAAAACAGAAAAGGAGATGGTTCTCCATTCAGTCCATTTGTTTTCTGCTTGCAAATGGAGATACTAAACACACAAAAATGCCTGGATGTGTGCAAAATGCATTAAAGAACATTAAAAGTTTGAAAGTATATTAAAGACAGGAAAAGAAACTTATTAGTGCTCACTAGCTCAACAGGCATCAAGTATGGCTCAGAATGATCTTGAGCTGGAAAACATTGAAGGCTCAAAAAACAGAAAGGATTCATGTGAAAATCCTGTTCTTCCTTACGTATTTGTTTTCAGCAATTCCTGAAGTCAGGATATTAGGCTAGATAGATTTCTGTTTTCAATCAGTACTTACGCTTTTACATTTCAGATTTTTCATGGGGAAATACTAAAAATATGTTATTATTACACTGCTTTCACACCCAAACTATAAAGTGAAAAGGCGGTTCACTTCAGGTTGCCAAAAGAGATTCTGGAACCTCCATTCCTGGAGACACTCAAAAGCCATCTGGACATCATCCTGGGCTCTAGTTGGCCCTACTTGTGCAAGGGGGTTACAAGAAGACCTCCAGAGGTCCCTTCACACATCAACCATTCTGTGAATTTTAAAATGAAGGTACAGTTTAAAACAGAGAATGCAAACACTTAACATTATCAATTAAAGCACAACATTTAATTCATAGAGCGACACTAGAACTATCCTATGCATATGCTGTACCTTTTAAATAGCACAGCTCAGACCTCTCTTTGTATGTATGAACCTGAATGGGATTTTGGCTAGGCTTAAACACCTGTGCTATCTAATTGCAAGGCAGCACTACAAGCTGTAAATTCTGGTTGATCCATCTTGCAGCCTGTGAACCACACGTACTTCACTGACCAAGGCGGCTCCTTGGGCTGGGAGTACACCACTTTTGAACTGATCAGAAAGTAGCCACAACTTCCTCTAAACTGTCATTCTCCTCAGCCCCACAGTCCAACTCCCTTAAGCAATAAATCCTGAATGATGCCACAGACATCAGATATGTTGCATATATGCAAAACAACCATCCTGTACCAGTGCAGTGGGTCTGGCACTCCAGGAAGGCTGCGCCTCCAATGCACACAGGAAATCCACACCAAACACAAGCAGTTAATTCAGAGGTGCAAGAACTACATAAATTTACTGCATGCATTGAAGCATTTATTTTATGCACAGACATTTGCTTAATGCATTTCAGAAGTGCTGGATTTGTTGCAGACATGCTAAAAATCGTATTTCACATGTTATGGATTTGTTATGCCCAAATTATGTAATAATGTAGGGAGACTAGTAGCACATGATTTACTAATCCAGGGAAAATCTGAGTGGTCAATAAGCACAAAAAAGAAGCTGAATACCTTTACTTTTAGATGTAGGGGAAACAAAAAGGAAAACAAAACTTAAGAAAATGCATTAAGATTACGAGGGAATAAAAGAACATATTTGGAATCTGGAAATAAGTAGTCTTATGGCTGCTTAGTGCATTATGTCCTTACTGTTTAAAAAAGCTCTGCATCGGGGCATGCTCAAGTTATTTTTTTTTTACAACCCCTGCCCCAGTCCCTACCCCCCAAATAAGTGCAAACATAAACCAAAAAACCCCAACAAAACCCAACATACCACTCTATGGTATGATCACATTTCAGCTTTAAAACATGCTGCTGCAAATCAAGTAGCTGCAATGTTCTCATTCATTCTTTTGTTACTGGCCTTTAAAAAAAAAAAACCAATAAAAATTTCTGGCTTCAAGTAATGGAGTAAGTTTGCCATTCTCGACAACTACATTTACAGCACCTACATCCACAACTTCTCTGAAAGAAAAGTTACCATAGTTCATGCTCTCTTATCCAGGTTTGAAATACTGCACTAACTGAGTTTATAAACATTGAAACAGACTTTCAAAGCCAGACTTCTCTTGAGTGCTAGTATTTTAAATCTGTGTAACTCAGAAATACCAAGCACCATTAACAGGATTATTTTTCCACTTAATTCATAACAGATGAAGAAAGACATTCTACTTAATAACATTAAGTCCTATTATTTCTATAATTAAACAAATTGCATGAAGCTTATACGATTCAACTAGCACAGAAATACTACTTAACCTATTCCATATATTGTTCCTTATTATATTAAAAGCATCTGTTACTTAATGCCAAAACCACATTCTGCAAATAAACATGCTTAACCTCAAGCACGTAAGTTATTTTATTTAAGTCAAGAGAACTACCTGTATGCCTCAAATTACAATCAAAATTCCTGCAGGATGGAGGGTGCATTTTCTCCTTTAATCCTCCTCTCCCTAAACTACCTATTAGGTCTACTTTTCTAACAAAACAGATTTTATACAAACAGGCCCCTAATAATTTGCACCAGTAGATACTTCCTCCTGTCTCCACAGTCAGGTATTTTTGTAAGGTTTATTCACAAAACCTTCTGAGTCTATAAAGCCCTATAAGAAAGATATCAACAATCAGATGCAACAAACTGACCCAACAGTCTGCTTGGGAATTTTCTTTATTCCCTGTGTAGGTACAGGAAAAAACAAATTCAGGCAGATACTGGTTTCCAGTGTCCAGCATTAGCTTAGCAAGACCTCAGAAAGGCAGGTTAAGAGTACAGATTTTCACTCTGCCATTGCTGACACAGGATCCTTCTGCAGTTCAAGCAAGCAGGTAAGACTCCCAACAGTTCCCAATATAAGTTCCCAGATAAGACTCCCAACTTCCAACAGTTCAAGCAAGCAGGTAAGACTCCCAGAACAGGACAATCGTGCAGGGGTGGAGTGAGCTGAGTGCCGTGTGGGTTAACCAGCCCACCAGCAGCCTGTACATGCGTGGATCCCTCGGCATGAGCCTCACAGAGCACTGCATCTCAAAATGGGTCAGAATTTCCAGACACTATTCTAATCCCACAGTAATATACGTGATACACTCATGGCTCTGTGATTAGGAGGAAGAAAAGACATAACAAAACACTTGCATCCTTATAATGAAACAGTGTCTGATTTTACCTATATGCTTTTACATAATACTCAGAAATACCCTGTCCAGTTGAAACTCTCTTTTGTACACTCCTACTGAACATCCAGCCCAGGTGGATGGAACACCTCCCCCACTGGGGGTAGCAATGCCTTCAAGAGACATTCACAGTGGAATTTTGTAACGTGTCACAGAATGCTCCTTTCCTACCTCAAAAGAGGCATATCCAGTAAAATCACAAAACAGTCTTAAGTTCCAGACTTTAAAAGAAAGCACACTGTGTTGTTTTCAACATACACTAACTGTTAGCTTTAAGCACTACTTATATGATGCTGAAGCTGTTTATATAAGCCATCTAAGACTCTGGAGTTGAATGACAAAACTATTTTCATACACTGCTTACTCGAAAAAACATGGTAACACAATTACTGAATAAGTCTAAAGATGGGATAGTAGGTGTGCTTTCCAGTGTCTGCATTCAGCCAGAGAAAGCAATGAGAACAAATGGAAACTTTAAAGATTGCTATTAAAATAATTGTGCTTTCATCTGGTTTATATTAAAGTGTCTCCCTCATAAAGAGTACATTGCTGTAAATGTCAAGCTCTTTTAAGAGCAAAATACTCAAATCACTCTTCAATAAACACTATTCCAAGCACTTACTACAGATTAAAGACAACAATTAAAATTCCTTATTTATTAGATACAACCACAAACACATAGAAAAGACCTGGAATCTACTATTTCCCCATCCAGGAACATAAGGGAATGATTACATTTTACTTTCTCTGTGCATCTTGAAAAGAAAACTCTTGAGTATGGTGACACTGCTACACACACACTCCAAATTCAGGAGCAACCAGCAAGCTATTTTAAGAAATGCCAAATGCCTTTGGGGGCTTACACTTCCTACATTCCTTCTGCTCCAAGGGTAAAAAAAACTGCAATCCTCTGTAATTATTATCACAACACTTGGGATTTCAGCCGTTTGGGTTTCCAATAACCAACAAGTTACAGAGAGACAGACCACAGTATGCTCGCTCTGTACATCTGACAATGGTTTGTCCCTGGTTGCTGCTGCAGCTCTCCCTGAAACATTGCTAATCTTTCTCCCAGCGGTGCAGCCACTGCTGTAAGCTGGCCACAAGCAGCCAGAAGAGCACACCGTAAAGGTAACTACTTCTAGTCACAATTACAGCAGAGATGTGCATAAAAAAGTAACATATATAACCTACGTTGTAAGCAGTACAATTTGAGCTTTTTCTATGCTGTTGTGGACTTTTACAAACAAATTACCTTTATCACCTGTAAAAATCTTATACTATATGTAACTGTTAACATCTAATATTTGTCCTTTATTACAAAGAACAGATTTCGAGCAATTCAGATTTGATCAGATGCTGACGTGATGCCATTGGCCCATCAGGCTCCAAGTCCAGTTTCCTAAAGTCACATGGTTGCAGCATTTCAAAATGTTCCTACTCATCTTTGGCAACCCTTGGGTAAGGAATGTATTTCTTGCTACTGAATGAGACTCAATTTGACAAAACTGTAAGGCTTTACTACATAACTGAAAATTAACCTAGAACATACCTATCTGAAGCAGGTAAGCAACTCATTTTAAGCTTGTCTTTTACTATTCCAAACACTGACACCTTTCAAAAAAACTTACAGAAATACAGTGAAAGAAAACAAATCTTAGTAAACTGTTGAGTCAAAAATATTTACAAGTCCCCTGGAGATCATTCAATGTATGCATTTTTTGCTATTCAGTACTACCTTGGTCAAGAAAGAGACACAAAACCTCTGATTTACTACACAGAAATAAAATCATTTTTATAATAAAAACACAAAGCAAGAAGTTTGTAAACAGAAGGACAACTAAGATTCAAATCACACATATTCAATATGCATCCTGCTGAGTAACTGCCCTTTGTGTAACAGCTGACTACTTTCCTAAAATTTTCTGATATAAAAGCTGGCAAAAGATCAAAGGTATTTCCTTGCAACTGCATAAACCTAACTCACAATCAAGTCTGTAACATTTCAGATTAGAAAAAGAAAACTAAGACGCTTTTTCTTCTGTGTATTTTGTAGTATACCAAGTACTTTAATGAAACCAAGTAGTGAAAATTCCAAAACCACTGCTCCGCCTGGACTGCAATAAAATATTTGTACACTGTAGGCACCAGAAACACACATAAATCATTGAATAGCATCTAATGCCCATGACCCATACATAAAACTTTAATATTAACTTCACTTTTAGGGAAACAGCTGTAGTCACACCTTGGCAAAGCGCCATAAAACAAATACCACAACTCTCCTTGATACACTGGGTAAGAACCGTTTAAACACTCCTTTCCTCACGCAGCAGAAAAGCTCCTTTGAAGACTTTACAGGACCACAGGAACGTGTGCGAACTGTACGCCAGGGACAAAAAACCCCACACCAAAACCAAACAAGAAATTTTTTTAAAAAATAAAAAAGAAAAAGGAAGGAAAATGTAAACGGATTCAAATGCAGGAGTAGATGAAAACTGTCTTTGTGCAATGCGTAGAATCAAAGGGAAGCCAATTTACACGGGCTAGGAGACACCCTCGCCCCCGCAAGGCACCGCCGTTCCGCAGCCCGGTGGCGACGGGGACGGGCGGCGCGGAGGGAAGAGAAAGCGGTGGGAAAGGCCGGTCGTGATCCGAGGGACAAGCCGCCCGTCTCCCAGCCTCCGCCGCGGACGCATGCACCTCCCAGCCCGCGCTCCGCGGCTCGCTCCCTATTTAAAGGCTGATGTGGTGTTTAAATGGAGAGGCGGTGACGTGGGGCTGGAAAGCACCTTCCCATCCTAGCAGAGTCTATATTAGAGAGCGGCAACAGCGCTATATAAACAGGGCAGCCACAGGGAGGAGGAACACAAGGAGCAGGGAGGCAGAAAGGCAGGGGGAAGCCATGATGGATCTGAGAGCCACAAACAAGGGGGCCGAGCCCGCCGCCGGGACGCCGGGTTTGTCTCCTCCAGCGCTTCGGGGCGGGGGGCGCGGCCGGGGGCGCGCCGGGGAGCGGAGCGGCAGCCGGGGGGG
>VZTZ01038488.1:0-35958 GCA_013400955.1 Drymodes brunneopygia | reverse complement strand
GGAGCGGGCGGGGGGGGGCGCGAGGCACCGCGAGAACTGCCGCGAGACCGCGCCTGGCCCGGGGGCGTCACGTGGGGCGCCCCGCCCTCGCCGCCATGACACCTACCGAGGCGGAAGTGGCTGCGCGAGGCGATGCGGCCGGGCCTTACCGAGGCGGAAGTGTCCCCTCCCGGCGTGTGGCGTCACGAGGCGGCGGGGACCCCGTGTTCCCTGGGCGGGCGCGGGACAGAAACACGAAACCGTTTAGTTTGGAAAAGACCTGTGAGACCCTGGAGCCGAACCAATGACCGAGCACCACCCTGCCAGCTAGACCAGTGCACTAAGTGCACGTCCAGTTTTATCTTTAACACTTCCACAGATGTTGACTCCACCACCCCTCTGGGCAGCCCATTCCAATGTCTAATCACGTTATATGTGAAGAAATTCACTCTAATGGCCAGCCTGAACCTCCCCTATCCTGTCACTGGTTGCCTGGCAGAAGAGGCCAATCTCCACCTGGCTACAACCTTCATTCAGGTGGTTGTAGAGAGCAAAAATGTTGCACTCAGCCTCCTTTTCTCCAGGCTAAATACCCCCAGCTCCCTCAGCTGCTCCTCATCAGACTTGTGCTTTGTTCAGCAGCTTTATTCCCCTTCTCTGGACACGCTCCAGCACCTCCATGTCCTCCCTGAACTGAAAGGCCCAGAACTGAACACAGGATTCGAAGTGCGGCGTCACCAGTATCAAGTAGAGGGAGAAAATCACTGCCCTGGTCCTGCTGGCCACACTATTGCTGATGCAGACCAAGATGCCATTGGCCTTCTTGGCCATCTGGGCACACACTGGCTCATGTTCAGCTGCAGTTGACCAGGCTGGGCTGTGGTGGCCACGCCAGGGCAGAGTGCTAGGAGCAGGGCTGGCAGCCCTCACAGAGGAGGTGGCTCAGGCCCTGCTGTCCATGCTGCTGGTCACAGCTGGTGCCAGGCTTTGCAGAAATCAACACGCCTCACCTCAGTCCCCAGGAGCCTGCTCCAAGGCAATTAAAAACTGCAAGTAACCACTACAAGGCAGAAATGGCTCTTCGGGCCCACAAGAAAGGGGTCCTGAGGCCTGCTTGGCATTGTGAGCACTGGTGCTTTCCCTCACAAGCAGTTGATTAAAGACTGCCCAGGCCAAGGTGCCACTGTTGCAGGTGTGCCACCACCTGGGATGGTAGCTGAGGCTGGAGCTTGCCAGGAAGAAGGAGGCAGCACAGCCTAAGAATTTACAGATGTCCTTTCCTGGGGTCTCATCAAGGCCCACAGGTGCTTACTGATCTGCAACATTGCTGCTTTTAACAGTTCTTCACCACATCAGTGGCAACAGGATCTCTCAGCTGTGCAAAAGGTTATCAGAGCTCTGCCAGCTGGCCTAACTTCCATTTTTCCCTCTTTATTGTCTTTTCTTCCATTCCTTCTTTATCCTCTTTCTCTATGGTAACCTATGAGAGGCATGTAATACGGGAAAATCTCAACTCTGAGTATTGTTCCATCAGTGTTAACCACTCCCACCTTTGCTCAGTCCTTAGCACAACTTCTGAACTCCTCTCATCTCTTAGATCTCCACCAATAACTCACCTGTGTGAAGCCCACTCAAGCATAAATGAAAAATAACACTGAATTCTGACTTGGCATACACAAGACATAGTAGGTTACATCTCTTCAACAATTATGGTGGTGTAAACTACATTTGTTATGTAACCTTCAGCCTGAAGTCCTCTCTGTTTAGCCCTAGTATTAAGTTTATGATCTCCTGTCTGGTATCTTTTGATGGGGAAGAGTTTTTTATTGGGTGTACTGGGCACAGGAGGCCTTCGCCTCCACTTCCTCAAAATCTTTCATTTCTACAGTAACAAACACTATCTTCCCTGCTGGAGTGCAGACTTTGTATAGGAACATGACTGGTTTAGAGTGGCTCAGCTAGCTAAGTCACTATTCACTGTGCACATTGCTGTAGCCCTGGCCAAAAAAATAGCATAGTTTACAGAGTTCTACGGTTCTCACCTGCCCAGCCTCACCTTTTTGCTGGGGTTTTCCACCTGCATAGCACAGCCAGCAGGACTGAAGAGGATCTGCCCACTCAGAAGCCCTAATTCATGGTCTGATGAATGAATTACAGGGATTGATTGAGGTGCTGGTGTTACTTGACTTCTGATGCCTCTGACAGAAAGGTAGTAGTCTCTTGCAAAAAGTTTGTATTTCACTGTGAAACAAAACTGCTGAAATGACTGGCATGTTACCAGGAAGGAATCAGGTTGCCATTCATATCCCTTTTCTTTTCAAAACAAGGCATTGCACGGCTACAGTTTCCTACCCTGGAACGCCCTCCCAGTTTTTCAGAGTGGCTTACTAAACAGTTAAAAAATGTAACATGTGGGCACGTTAGCAGTGCTGCCTGAGTCTGGCATAATGCTTCTTTCTGTGTTTCATCAGACTGCCTTCCCAGAAGGCAAGACCTGTGTGCACAGCCCTCTGACAGTTACTCAGGCACCAACATCCAGTTGTGGCACAGCACTGTGAACCCCTGAGTGCCTCTGAAGAATATTGCTGTGAACAAAATCAAATCCTCATGAGAAATGCCCCGTTGAGTCAGACTAATGGTCCATTTAAATCATGGTAATCCAGCTGCTGCTTGGGGAGTCAAACAAGCTGGCCACTTCCTGAAGTCTGTTCACCCTGGCTGCCTGCTGAATGGATGTTAGCAGATTCTACTTCATTTAGCATTTTGTTAGACTGGAATAACATACATGCTTGTGTATAGTGCAGGAGCAATGGTGATAGTATGGGGAGCATCAGAAGGCATAAGCAACATAACAACAATACTTTTATAGTTATCTGTATTTATCTGCCAGCATTCTCCTCTGTTTGCTGGGCAGGCATGAATCTTCCTGAGTTTGTGTGTTACCCTGTCATCTTTGTCCCTGACAGCTGGGGTGGCTTCACCAGGTTTAGCAATAATGTCAGCTGTGCTGTTGGGTGGGCATTTCTATTTTAGCTACTGGCTATCTAGATTTGAACCCCATAGTGAAGATGGACATTACATCAAGAGCAAAGATGATGATATTTGGATAAACTTTCTCCATCAATGCAAAAATCATGCCAAATAATGGGATAGTGTAGGGAAAACCCAATTTGTGCACAAGATCAAAAGCTGATCCTTGGTGTGTTAAAGGAGGAAATATAGAAAAGTTCACCAGTCAATCCTAGACACAATCATATTTCTTTCTCTACCAAATGTTTGGGACAAAGACAAACCATCTTTTTACAGCAAACATTTTGCACTCAGAGATACACAGTCAACATTGAGTGCTCTGAATGATTCCTGGCCTGTCCAGAAGCATCCCTTGCTTCTCCTCAGCAAAGCAAATGACTTATCACTGCAATAGTAGCTAAATTAATACACAGGGTCTAGGATATGGGGATATTTGTAGTTCATCTTCTTTGTAGTCCATCATGGAACTCCTTCTTTTAGAATAGAGATTTTTGAGCTTGTGAATAGGAAGCTGCAGCGGGTGGGGAAGGAAGAAATAAATTTTCTTCAGTATGATTTTTGGGTTGACCACCCTTCCATTTTAAAGTTCTTGGCAAGTACTAATGGGTTGTTCTACTCAGCATATCTTTCAAGAAGGTATTTGCAAAGGGATAACTGATGTATAAGTATTTGCTAATGAGGGAGGGATGGGATGCACTTGAATCTAAAAAGTCAAAAATGCAAAGTGTCTGTGATTGCCACAGAAAACCACCAGCTAGCAACTGAGCTGGAAGAAAGAACCACAAAATTGTGATGCTGTTAAAACACATTCAATGTAAGTTGCAATCTTAATTTCTATTTTTCTCTGTTTCTTAGTTGTTTTTTTTTAATTGAGGTTTTTTTGGTTCATCTGAAAATTGTAAAAAAAAAACCAAAAAACTGAAACTACTCTTCTGCCCCAAGAACAGACCATGAGTATGCCTGATCTCCTACACCTGGAGAAATCACTAACAGGGCAGTATCAGCATGCACTCATTTTTTTCTTTGAAATAATTTCTGATCATACAGTGAAGAATAGGGTACTTAGTATGAGGTGTTGCTGACAACAGTGGTTTTTTAATTTCCTAATTCTTGAAAAAAAACAAAACTTGTTTTGTTGATGACTTGCGATTATGTCTACTGGCTCCTCTTCCCTCTGAGGGGGGTGGTCGAGCAAGGAAAACAAAAATTGGTCTTAACTATATGAGAGGATGACAGAATGATGTTTGCCATCAGCATGCCTTCCAGGTTGTCATCATTGTCTTGTCCACGTTACCAATCTGCTCTTGTACTGGTGAAGTCTCCTGCTTCAGGCATGAAGAGAACATACAGTTTTCACCCAGTGTCTTTATTACACTCTTACCTTAAAAATGAGCTAAGCCGTTGAACACTTGTCAGAAGGATTTGGCAACATGCTACTATTATTAGTCAAAAAGTAAACCTTCTCACCCAATCTCTGAAATGGCATCTTTCCAGAAGAATGAGATACACATTTAAACTTTAAATTGCAATACTATGTGTTAAAGGATAAACAAGGAACATACACAGAACTAAGGCAGTCTTAAAAATGTTCTTAAGGGAAAATGCTTCTTGAAGTCATGTTCACACATCGTGAGATTAGAGTGTATTTTCTCCTTAAGTCTCTCTCACTGCGTATTTTGTTTGTTTGTGAGGGGTGGATTTTTTTGTTCTTTTTGTTTCTTTGGGGTTTCTAAGTGTCCATACAGAGGTAATAACAAAAATAAGTGGCCCAAGCCACAGTCCAAAATGTTGGGCACAGACAGAAGTTAGCAGCAGACACATCATAATGAAGCTTTTCTGAATGCAACAAGCCCTCAAGAGTCAGAAGGGAGGCTGACACATAACAAAACTTATGTGATATGACTTTCAGACAGTATTCAGGTATTGAATAAAAATTCCCTAATTACATGGTATAAAGTATATATATAAATTGACACTCTCCTAACAGCCTGCTCACCATGACCTAATAGCTGGAAGCCAAAACCAGTAAACATGTCTCTCTTGCCTTAAGCAATAGGTTTTCCAAAGAGGTTTTTTTAGCTAGGCAGAAATGGAATGAAATAGCTCACATCACCCTTGTTGCAAGGCACCTCTATTCTTCTAGCTGGATTGCTCTCATATCTAGAATTTGAAGCACAGCAATACACTTTACCAAAGCACACTAACACCAGTTTTAAGGGTCTAGTATATGTACAATTCAAGAGCCCTCCTCACAGCCCACAGAGAGCTAAACCTTCTCATCCTACAGCAATGTATTTTGCAGCTCATGATCTTGCAGAGGGCAGATAATGTTTCAGTGAAGTTTCATCTTTGAAGTGCTAGAGCACGCAAGGCCTTCAAGAAAGCTAAAAAAAGTCCCTAAAATTCTAAAGGTTAGAGCTTCTCTGAATGGGTGTGAGGTAATAGAGTGCCTCTGAGTTACACGTTAAGCTTTTATTTCATTATTAGATTTGTAGAGTCTCAGGCCTGCTCCTTTCTTTCCAAGTACTTATTGAAGCAAAGTAGAAAATACGAATAATTCTTCTTTAATATAAACTGTTTACTGTCAGAATGCATATAGTTTTTTGAAAACAACTTATATATACCCCTTTCTTGTTAGGACATGTCTAAACTGGACAATAAAACTATGTGCTTAGTTATCCAGTCAGAGCCACGTAGCTGCCAACATAAGACAGCAATCTTCCCTGCCCCAAACAAAATACCCGAGGTGCAACTTCACAGAAGACTACATGAGCAGGTGACCAGCTACTGGTTCATTACTGTAGCTCCTTCTGTCCCCATCTGTTTTCAACAGCTCTCTCACCTCCTCAAGGACTGAAGAACAGCACCACAAAAGCCAGGGGACCAATCACAGATTTTCTTCTAAAGCTGCCACTAACAACTGCTCGCCCCTCCCCTGTCAACACCAGGATTTCTCTTCTAGCAGAATCACAGTTCCCTATCTGACTTACACACAAACTCCATGTCAAATTTTGCAAAACCGTTCCTTTTCTAGGACCACTCCTGCCTTCTCTGCTTAGGAAATTGACTTTCCTCAAGGAATCATTTCCCACCTGTGCGCCGTGGTCTTTATAACAGCCGTTGCTAGTAAATGATCAGCTACAACTGGAGGAGACAAGTAGGTCTTTTCCAGACTCTTGCTACATTTATTTTACACCTTAGCAGAGTTTTTTGCCATTGTGAATTTTGTGGACCGGAGATTGTGGGATTTTTTTATGTTTATGCTTGACAAAACTACTCTTAATTTGTAAAGGCAAAACTTAATTGAGACACTGCCTCCGTTTTTCTCACGACCCCCAAGTATTCAGTGATAATGAAGATTTCAGGCATTGGTACTTCCTTTGCATACCACCGTGTGCTCGTTCTGTCTCTGAGTCACCACACTCTGCTTTTGCCGTTGTGCCAGTTCCTTGCTGTGCCTTTTTTTTTCCCCTCCTGTGCTGGCTAATTTTTAACCTGGATCAGTTTCCTGATCTGGTTCATAGGGCAGCCCTACAAAAGACGTGTTAATGCAACTGAAAGAGCTGACAGGAGTAGAAATAAGTGACCAGAGGAGGAAATGCTTCAAAACAACATTGTTGCCAAATGCTTTGTCATGTAGAAAAGTCTCCCGGCTTCCTTTTATTGAAGAAGAATTGGCCATTACTAAAATGCACACCCCGCTTGCAGTAATCAAGCTCTCATGCTTGTAGCAGGAAGATTACTGCCCTTAGAGCATGGACCACCCCTTCATTTTTCACGTGTGCATGTTTGACATAATGCTGTAGTTTCCACAAACTGAATGAGTCATAATTTGAATAGAGTACCGATTCTTAAATAGCTAAAAAAAGTCCCTAAAATTATGAAGGTTAGAGCTTCTCTGAAAGAGTGTGAGGTAAAGGAGTGCCTCTGAATTACACATTCTGCATTAGTACCTTGCTGAAGTGCTTTTAAAGTAGTAACATTATTCACTCAGACTGTAACGGATATGGATCACAGCTACTCAGCTGTGATGATGTTTCAGCAACAGCTAAAATATTGCTGGCTCTGTTCTGTGAAACCAAACAACAAAGAAGTCAGATAAAAAGAAGCCAGACTTATAATACCATTTAGTGTCCTTATATGCAATGCCCTACTTTACTGATCCAAAGCAGAGCTGATAAATATTTTTGCTGCCATATATTTCAGCGAGCAGCTATGATGTGCAAAGGTCCACAGCCGAATTGAATTAACTTTAGCAAAGTTGTACAAGTATCAGAAGATGAAACATCCATAGACAAAAATTTGCAGAGTGACCTATATAGTGTGCCATTGGAAGCCTTACATACCTCAGGCTCCATGTGGTGACCTAAGGTAGAGTAATTCACCTGGGGTATGCCAGAATACAGATATGCAGTGTGTAACTATGGCATGGTGCTGGTCTGTGTGAGTGATAACCCTGTGATTCCTTTGGGAGTGCCTCAGCTTCCCTGGCAGAGCTGGCAGGGTGGGAGACAGCACACAGGCTGCTGCCACCAAGCAGAGATGTGCTGTGATGTGTTTTACTCAGGGGTTTTTCTCCCAGCCACATGTTCACATGTGCGCTAAAAATGCTTTTGTGCAAGGCAGGTTTGTTCTACTTCAGATGCTCACTGCCTCCCACTTAATACTTCTGTTCCTTTGTGCCCAGGTGAGTGGCCTTGCAATCCACACCAGCTTGTGGGTTGGTGAGAATTTCGTAGAGCTGATTTAAGGGCAAAGAGTGTACAGCTTTCATGGAAAAAACATAGCTGTACCCTACACTTTGCAGCCTGTTCAGAGGTGATCCTTTGTCCCCTCTGGGGCCCAGCATGAGAGGCATCAAACAGACAAGCCAAATCTTTTTTTTTTTTTCTCTTTTTATTTTTTTTCCCTTGATGAGTCCTAGGGTTGTTTTGCACAGGACTGGGTGGAATTTGCAGAAAACACCTCCAGTTCAGTTTTGGCTGAATTCAGTCTTCCCAGTGAGGAATAGTGAACATAAACTCAGCTGGAACCAACTGATGGCTTATGAGTAGTTAATGTGGAGTTCTCATTCTGAGGCTAATCACCTAACTGCTAAGCTGCACTAGTGTGAAAACTGCTGGGCGGTTGGAGTCCCTGGCATTGAGAGAAAGGAAAACAGCAGGAACAAGCCAGCCCAGTTCATCCTGTAGTGGAGCTATAGGACCCTAGGCATTTATTGTCATTCCTAACCTGTGACCCATTTTTAGAGCTGCTCTCTGCTCCAGTCTTCATGGTAATTGATATATAATCTGGGAGTCTTTGGCATGCTGAGATTTTGACAGCTGCAAACATGTTAAAAAATCGGAAGCTGCACATATAGACCGGAACTCACATTTTCCCTCAGCTGTTTCCTACTCCATGCCTTGCTGCTTTGGATGAAAGGGAGTTTTTCCACCTTAAGCATCATCTTCCACAACAGATCTTCCTAGATTTGCAATATGACCTACTGACACCAGCCATCTCATTTCTCCCACTGAGACTGGGCAGATTAGTAGTCAATGTGGCTGTGTCTCTGTTGAAAGAAAATATTTCTAGTGAGGCATCCCATCACATCTGCAGTACCTGCACTATTTTATGGCATGAGCAGAACACCTGCTGGGCAGAAAACAGAACTTCCAGTTTATAGTTTTCAGCCAGCTGCATTCCTGCTGGAGAGACTGACCCATCTGTTCAGATGGAGACACAGTGTTAAGTTACAGGGTGAGGATGCAATGCTGCCTTTATTGGATGTGGTCTGTAGGCACAAGGGATGATTTTCCCCAAGAAGTTCTAGCTTCTGTCACTGCAGCCAGCCCCTGGTAGTTTGTACTTTGAGCTCAGCTGGGCTCAGCTCCCATGAATGTTTTCACTGGCCAGCTGTCAAGGAGGTGCTGATGGGTATCATCTAATGTGAAGCAAATGAGAGTACCTTCAAAGCCAAAGTGATAAGGTCTCTATCCACATCATATGAACAGTTACGTAAATATACGAGTGGTCAAAGCAAGTCCCTTGCCCTGCTGCCAAAGCCAGATGAAGTTGGAGATGAAGCTGGAGGATGCAACCAAGTGCTGTAGTAGAAAGACTATTTTAGACCTGACAAAGCAAGATGACCAGCAGTAGTGTTTGAACTGTGCAGCTTATTCTCTTTCCATTACTGTAGACTTCTGCTGCAAATGTTCATGTCCCTCCTGCCCACTTTCTAGCTATGGCTTTCAAGATAAAATTCACATCTCTTTCTGAATGGTGTGTCAGGCTGTAAAGTGCTATATTGATATCAGTGTAAATTGCAAAAGAATGAAGGGCACAGAGCAGGCACACTCAATGTCAGTCACCCTGCAAATGCTCTAAGTCTGCTAAGGACCTTGAAAGGAGATGATGTTCTGGTTTGGGGAAGCAATGGAGGGACATTAGACCTGCATGTAGCTGGGGCTCTATAATTCCAAGGCAGCCATTTAATGCTGTCTTGGTTCTCCTACCACTTTAGAGGTATAGTCCTTTATTTAAGTCTTCAAGCTTGATTTCTTAATGTTTCAAGAGGACTATGTAGTATTTAAATGGAAGGTGATAGGAAAGAACAAAGTGATATCCAAAAATAGATAAGCCATGAGTTTTTGCATGCCTTGAAAATATCATGTCCCCTGAAGTATATCTTAGTAGCTCCTAGGTGGACCTCCTACAAGTGGCTAACTTGAATCCAAACATTCAGACCCAATTACAGAATGTAACCAGCCTGAATTTCCACGGATTTTATAAAAAATGTTCAGTTGTTCCCACATGAATGTGAAAAATAATCTCTCTCTTAGGCAGACAATTTTTTAAAAAATATTATTTAAATTTTTTTTAAAAATATTTTTTGTATGGGAGAATCCAGTCATAATGGGGCATTTTTATTAAACTTAACGAGGAGACTTATATCAGGAAAGCAACTATCAGGAATTCTGATCGTGGCTGCACTGTGAATATTTCTTTTCTAAGCTGAAAGTAAAAGAGGTAGCCACAAGAGGGAGGCAGAACTCCTATGGCAGTATAGTAACCCCAGCAAAAAAACAAATCAGAGATACACTTTGAAATTTTCTTCTTTGAGCTAAAACTGTCCAGTAGCCCTTGGATTGAGAGCAATGATTGTTGGCTGTAACTCCTATGAATGTAGACTCAATGCATGGTAAATACTAAATGGTTAATGTAAGCTGAAAATTAGTATAATTTTCTTAAACCTAAAATTAGGCAAGAAATTACTTCAGGAGAGATTCAAACTGATTGTCATGTGCTTTTTTGTAGATGGGAAGGAAAACTGCCCCCGTTATTCAAAGGCATATAGTTGTATTTGTGCCAGGCGCTAATACAGAAAGATCATTCTGTTTCTGGAAGAAGACTTTTTATAACAATTTGCTTCTTAGAAAATACATCATAAGGATGTATTTAAACATTTCCATTTTCATAGCACCTCAGCAAACAGATAAGGAACTAGCCTCAAATGGTGCTATTATTTATCCTGTTAAGTACTTCCACTGGGCAACAGGCCTTCTAGATTCAGTGAGTTCAAAAGAGAAAGCAATTTGGATGGAAGGAGAGGGTAGGTCTAGTGTCTAATTCCTGCTCCAAGGATTATTTCCATAATATACTCAACAGAATTTCATAAACTGACAAGCCCTCAAAGTCTTCAATACTTCTTTTCAGTCTCCACCTCTGTACTGACCCTCTAGGTAGCCTTAAACAAGGAGGTGAAAGGGATCCCAAACCCCTTCGCTCCCCAGCAGTGCAGTGTTCTGAGATGGGCACAGCCTTATAGTACACAATGCTCATTGTGAGCACAGCAGCAGGTTGGAATCCTCAAGAGATGGAGAGCAGGGGAATACCTGGCTTGAAAACCCAAGCTGGACTTGGCTGTATAGAACTGTGGCAGTTTGGGTCACACACAGGAACAGTAGGTGTTTGCAGACATCTTTCATGCAAATGTATGAGAGCTTCTGGGAATTTTGTATTTCCTGAATGAGGCAGCAGCTGCATGGGGGTTGACCAGATGGGATTAGTGGGCTTGGCTGCCCAGACTTGGACTGAGCTGCAGTGGCTTACCTCAGAGAGGTGGGAGGGGGCTGTCTTTTGTAAGAGTGTCCAGAAAATAAAAAGGTCAAACCTTTTTGTCGCATTGCTCTTTCCATCAATGCATAATTGTATAGATCCTTGCATGCCTATACAACACACACAAATGCTTTTTTTATAGACAATAGTTAAATGTTGTCCTATTACAGCATATTTTGTTGGAGGTATTTGAAATGCTTCATGGATGCAAATTTAAACTGAGTATGTGCATGACTGTGCAGACAGGTGAGGACTACTTGGGTGAAAAGGCCAGCCAACACCACTGAAAAATCCATTTGTCTGTGCTCCTTTTCTCAGCTAAACATGGAATCAGCTGAGGTAGTCAACTCTTACACCCAATTTTGAGATCCAGCTGGTTTACAACGGGCCAAATTCCACACAGGCTTCACAGTCTTGAAAACCAGTAAGTCTTGTGATTCATGGAGGCTGCTTGTTGCAGCAGGTCAGTAGTCCAGGCAAGAACCCGGCAGTGACCACTAGAGAGCAACAGTCCCTTGACTTCTGAGAACCCACGGAGTGTCAGCACACAGCTAAGTGCCTTGTTGTTCCAATCTGTGGTTCACTTCTTCTGGTAGGACCCATACCAACCTAGCAAGCAGAAATGTCAGTTAACTTACAGTTTCATCATGCTGTGACTGCTGGCCCTGAACAATTTGAGAGCTGATTTTGACAATGTGGTTCAGATCAAAATATCATTCTATTTGTTCAAAAGCCTTTCATGACATTCATATTAATTTTTACACTATTTGTTCCTTTGTTCCCAAGATCAGTGTTTGTAGACTGGGACTCCTCAAGTCACATTTTTTAGCATAGTTCCTGACTTGTCACAAGACTTCATGAGGTGTTAGCACACATTTTTCTCTGCTGAGATTGTAACTTCAGCATATCCCATTTTGCCACCAGCACTCTCCCGGGTGTTCCCCTTGCATCAACTGTGGCTTCCTGACAGCCACAGCAAAGGGTACCTGTAACAGCTTGGGAAAAAAAATCAAACAAACCTGCTGAATGCTGCAGTGAGAAGCAAGGTTTGGATAAAAGGGAGATGGGCGCAGGGGATGCCATAGCAGCTGAACTCTATTATCTCAGTTGAAAACTGTCTGCAGTTTTGCTTTTGTTTTGGTTGACCTGAAGTCAGAACACTGCTACTCTGCCTGTTTTGGCTTATCTCTACGGATTACACTATTGCCAAGGAACTTTTAGCTCCTTGGTTTTAAAATTTCATTTTTTTTCTCAAAGTCTTTCTTTTAAAAACATTATGCATATTATCAAGCTATCAGGGTTAATAAAATCCTACCCTCCCAATTTTATATGTTCATTTCCAAAAGTCACTGAGTGTCTGAACTGTAGTAAATAAACTGTTAGTATTGACAGCCCCTGAATCTTAACTTTCCTAGTTTCTTCTGGCTGACCTGATTTACTCTTGAATAACGAACATGAGGCATGGGTACCTTGAGTACCTCCGTTTTCTGATACTGTAAAATGGTTGACTTTCTGTGAGTTGTACTGAGCTCAGAGCAATACTCTGAACAGCACTTATGATGGGTATCTGATTTTATTTGGCCAAGAGAAGTGCCCAGCTCTTCAGTCTGATACAAGGAATGCTTTTGAGAAAAACAACAGACTGAAGTGGGTCTCAGTGATTCTGAGAAAAGTGGAAAGATGTATGAAATGAACTTTGAAAGAACACAGAGAATCATAGCAGAGGACTCTACATACTTGAGACCTTATACCTGCTTTGCAAACAGACATTCTGATCACAGGAGGATACCACCCTTTCATGTACTCCTGGTTTTAGTGGTCAAAGAAGAGACCACTGAGCAGAGGCTTCAATCCTCAATTACTTTGGTTCAGGATGGATTTGTTCAATTGCTGGACCATCTTCCACATTATGTTGTTACTACTCCAAACATCTGTTATGTGGCTCAAGTTCTAGGCCTGCTCTATTTCCTTTGCAGTCTATTGTTCAATCTGCATGATCAAATGAAATAATCTCTTTTCTGTATGTTGTCCCATTACTTCTAATTTATGTTATCCTTTATGCCATTCAAAATATTCCCTTTCCTCTTCTGAATTCAAGACCTCTGGTTTATCAGAATATACAGCACATACAACTTCAATTTCACAGTAAAAATGTGGATATGCTGTTTCATCTTAACATTTATTTAAATTTTCACGTAGTTTAAACAAAACATGACATCCCGTTTCAACAGATAAAAAGAAAAAAAAATAAACCACTTCTACGAAGTTAGCCAGTGTATAGACTTACTTATTTTACAAAATAAGAAGGTAGGAACATGTTACAAAATAATAATTAAACCAGTCAAAGTCAATAGTGCAAAGAATGAATTGCAAGTATGAAAGAGAGAGAGAGGGAGGGAGGGTAGGACGGATGGGAGGATGGATGGCTGAATGTGTGAGGGGTGGCTGGCTGGCTGAACAAAACAGGAACGTTAAGGAACAGCTGTGCATGTTATCACACAAAATTTTGTATCTCAGACATGTCATGATGTAGTTTTAACTTTAGTGGCAGAAGAGGGTAAGTACTTCATCCATAAGTGATCTCTGTGTGCTGCAGATTCTTGTGCTGATCGGTTCTGGAGATTAACACAGCAGTGCACACCAGCTGCTAAGAGTCACTGAAAGAAACTTCTCACCATCTGGAACACAGGTGACCTAACAAGGGCTTGATTAGTGCACTGAAGGGCCAAGGAGATTACTGAGGACTTTCATCAAAGCAGAAGAGTAAGCACCTCCAGGCTGAACTTTGTACATCTTTTCCACTTGCTTTCATGCTCTTTCACATGCAATTGCTCTCTATCCACCTCTAGGGAGGTGACTGTTCAAGAGGGAGTTTTAGCAGCTACTCAATAACATGGACAGGTGTTGGACATCCTATCCAGTAAATGTCAGCCAGCAACCCACCAGAGGAGGAAAATTATTTCTGCAGTGTTTCTAATGATACTGCTATATCTGACTCCTTCATAGAATGACTAAATTTGAATCTAAATAAAAGAACAAAAATAACATCAATTTCAGTATTTCTCAGCTGAATTCGCCCATTTTCCTTTTCTAGCAGTGTCCATAGTTAATAAATTTAAGAGACATTAACTAAAATAAGCTGAGCTATCTGGAGATATTGTTCATCTTTACCCCCTGTGATCAAAGACACTTTATGTTTCTAGGCAAAATTCCATACAATACCTCAAGTCTTACCACAGTACAAATATTAAAACCATAATGAGAAATAGCAAGAGGACTGAAAGTGAGAATCGCTTCAGGGAGTGAACGTATGCTTACCTTGAAGGCACATTTCCTGCATGGAGTGTTTAAGTACTACAAAGCTTTCAGATATACCAAAGGACAGTGATTGCATCTTTCTCAGAAGAAGTATTAATCTGAAACTAGTCAGAGAGATTTTTCCGCATGATTAAAAAAAGAAAGGCATGATCATCCCCACTACAGGCACTGCTTGTATCTAAATAATTTCTGCTACTTTCAAACTCACAAACCTCTCAGCTCTTTCCCCTTCACTTCAATCAACAGTCTGTTCAAATTACTACTAATACTCGCATGGGTGAAGAGTATATGTACATAAAGTACATATGTAACAGTGTGTAACACTGAAAAATTGGCACTATTTAATCAATAAAAAACAGTGGAGACCTCATTAAGGGCACTTAGGATCCCAGTGTTCAAATTCTCAATGCTTGTAATGGTGCTGGACTGAAAAAAGAATTCAGTTGAGACACCTGGTGACACTAACAATAGACTTCCTAAAGATTTTGGTTATTAGCATTCTTTTGAAAAATCTAACTACTTACTCCAGTTCTTTAATAGGAAATAAGATCTTTTCAAACTCTGGCTGAGGTATTCATCCTAAACTCTTGAAAATTCAGTGGCAGGTACATCTGAAAACACTCTCAGAGATCAGAATGGATTAAAATAGCTTTCTTATAAACCAGAACACTTTTCCAGTTTTGCCTGCATAAATTCATGACAACTGGAAGAGATACTTCTGTGTGCAACTACACAAGAAAGATTAGAGTCAGGTTTTTCATTGATTCTGAATTAAAAAAATAATCAATGATGAAGTGGTAAAGTAATTAAGTAAACCCATAAACTTTCAATATGTTTATCTTTCAGTTTCTGGAACACAGAATATTCTGTGGCACAAGTATGATAGAGGCTGAATAGTTTTTAACAATTCAACACCAATGGAAAATTATATTCCTTTTATTTTCTCCCCTCTTAAGGTGTACAACGTAACTTTGCTAACTTGTATTACTTATCTGTGCTTCCATGAGCTGAGGAGGAATGGGCAAAAAAAATCAGACACTGAGCCTGCAGGTCAGAGTAGAAAATCTCCATTTCTTTAACAAAACATTCTCACATTTCCCCAGCAACATCTCATCACTGCTTCAGCTTGTTTTTGACTTCTTGATGGTGGGATTTCAGAAACTGTACATTAGGAGCTGCAGTTAAAAGCAGGAAGATCACCCAGAAATTCTTTGACTGCCATTGAACAGAAGAGTGAATTTTGTAGAGAGGAGTTGCCATGCAACTCACCACAGCCAGCCTGTGCCAGAGCTGAGAACCAGTCACAAATTCAGCCCTGTGCTCTCGGATATTTCACAGCCTATACAAGTTATCATTAATACTATGAGAAATTTTAATCCATTGATCTCAAAATTCTTCATAAAAGTTAATAGCATTCTTCCATTTACAGAGAGATGCTGCAAATGTTCGGTAATAACTGATGTGCTCCAAGGAGCACCCTGGGCCCAGAAGGGCTACCTGCTACAGAGTATTACAGGCTTGTTAGGAAGTCCTAGAAGGACTGAGACTTTACATATTGATAGTGGTGTCACTATGTGTGTAAGTGTGTGTCACTAGGGTGATGCAGGCTTGAAATGTAGGTGCATATAAAAAAGGAATTTATAAGTTCCCTACAATTTATTTTAAATTCTACCACTACCAGTTTCAGACTCAATTCATGATTTATTTGGGAATTTAACATTGTAGTAATTTTTAGAGGAGTCACAGTGAAAGTGGTAAATCAAGAGTGTATTAACTTTTTATATTAAATGTAAAATGAAATAAATGTATAAAAAAGCTTGCATTTATATTCATTATGATTTTAAGTTACATTGCCAAAGTTTTCCACATGTGTATTTTAAAGTCAGTAGTAACCTTTCAAAAGAGAAATTATTTAATAAATTACTTTACATTTAACATTACGAGACAAAATATTACACAAGCCATAGAAACAACTAAAAATGGGTACTTTTAACACTGTTTTCTCTGAAAATATGTGTAAATGAGTGATTTATGTCTTCTGCATTTTTATTTAGAAAGAGGTTTTAAGACTTGCTATTACTTCCAGCTAAGCAGGGATAAAATATCTCCATGATAGAAACTTGTTAATTTTTGGAAAGAGATTTTGGGGCCCAGTTAATGAGAGTATTGTAAAGATACAAGTTACTTATATTGTAGGTTCAAGATAGAACATGAAAATAATATTGTGCTGGACAGACCTCCAAGGATTTTCAGGAAAACAAACAACATTGTCTGTAACAGTAATTGTGTTCTGACATTTTCAATAACCACCCATTTTACCCATCCAAGAAAACATATAAAAAACTCCCCAAACCCAAAACTAAACCCCCATGTTTTTCCCTTAAATAATTTTCTAGGCAGGAACGATCTAATCTTAGCGAAGTCCCTCCGGTATCTCCACTATTGTAACTCACATTCCCTACTGCTAGCAGCCACGACCATGTTCAGTCAAGATACCAGAACGGCTCAGACTAAAAAGTAAAAATTTTAAGAAATTGCAGAGGCTTTCTTGTAGCTTGTGCAAACCCCATGAAAACGTGCACAGTGCCATGCTGTCATTCGAGGGATGACACAGGAAGGGGTGAACAGAGGAACAGCTCTGTGATCAGCTGTCCTGTCTGTAGTTCATCTGCTTAAACACATAGAGACATTAAGATGCAGTGTGTTGATTCTCCAGAATGATGATCAGGGTTTTCACTCTGTGGACCATTTCAGAAAGGAGATTTTACATAATTTTTCACTTGATCCTCCCTGAATTTTATTGGGCAGTTCAGAAGGAAGCAATTCAGTCATTGGCCAAACCAAAAGGCATTGATACAAAATGCTTAATGTGGGAGGGCAAGACTGTGAGCTAAAAGGCTGTTTTCTGGTGTGGCTGTGATGGTTGCCAGACCATACTTCAGTGCAGAACCTAAATGGTGAAAAGGCAGAAAAGGCAGGCTTGACTGTACAACTGTACTTACATTGTTCCAGCAAAAGCCCGTGGATCCCCTCCAAACAAACCACTGACCAGCTTCTTCTCAAAGTACAGATCATCACAAAGAAAAGAAATTATTCTCTTCAGAGCATTATTTTAAAAGTAGTAGTCCATATTTTTTAAAAAGAAAAATACCCAACCCCTGCAAGTCCTTTCTTCCAGGTCTGTTAATTTGACCACCCCTCTTGGGACTTGCAGACTGATACTCCTTTACTGTGTAGTACATTCATTGACATTTGCAGTACTTTCTCCCTTCAGATCCTCATTCAAGCTTTTTTTCTGCTCTATTTCAACCTGGTAGAAGAAAAAGAGGAAGAAAATTTGTAATGAGAAAGGAAAAGAAAAGATTCAAAAATCTTCCTCAGTGGTGGTTCTTGTGCTGAGGTGAAGAAACTCTTGGTGAACTGAGAGGGTTGTGAGGAAAATTAGACTGAGGATCAGGGAAAATTGGATTTTATTTTACTATAAGGATTTTCAATCTAATCCAAGCAGTTCAACAGTGTCATGAAGTAATTTCCAGAAGAGATAATGTCATGCAGAGAACTCATATGATTTTATATTACCATTCTCAGTTGTACTCTGAATACAAACCCAGAACCAAATCTGCAGATGATAGGTGGCTTCCTACGTGACAGCAGAGAACCAGCCTTAATTATGAATTCTGCAAAGACTGATGTATAAAGCAAAGAGATTTTTTAAATGATCTTTTTGAAGGGAGTTTGAAGGGACCCATAACGATCATCAAATGCAACTCCCTGCTTCTTGAAGCAGTGCCTAACACTACCCCAAATATCAGCACACTCCCTGCTGTCCTCAGGATCAGAGGTCCTTTGGCCTTACAGATATCAAGTTGTATTGGGACAGGGCCAAGGGGATCTAGGTTTGGGTTCTAAATTTCCACAGCTCTGAAAACTCAGGAGTATTCCAATATTTTAAATCTTAAAAGGGATACTTAGTAAGATCAAATACCATCTCCAGGGAATTTAAGAAACTACTAAAAATGTAATTACAATTACCAGTAAAAATATTTGCCATGAGAGTCTTTTCAAAATCTCTTATCATTGCTCTCAAAGAAGGCAGGTAGGATGCCAATTTCTCTGCTGAGTATTCAGCTAACATGCAAATTTACTGAGATATTTTGGCAGGTATATACATGGTGTACTTTCCCATCTGCTCCTCTCCTTAGGGCAGGCAGAAGGAAGAAATATTTAAGCAGAGAAATAATGTGATCCTTTTGTCTGCAGTAGGACTCCCACAGCAGCACTCCCACTATGAAGAGAAGCAGAACCCCCTGTTCAAACTCTCCAGATCAGCTAATCCTCAGGAGCTGGCTGTGTGCACGCTCTTTCACAGACAACTGCAAGCAAATTTATTCCATCTTTGCTGAGGGATAATCCACTGCTTATTTGCCATGAATCAATAGCTGCACATGGGTAGCTACTGCACACAGCCAGGCATGTGCCAAATTCCCACCTCTTTTGTCCACGGTATTTAATTTGTCTGCCCATACTTTTCAAGACAATGAAGCATGCAAAGTAACCATGGTGATTAGCACTGCTCAGTTTTACCTTGTAGCTGTAGTGTGCTGAATAGTTGACCCACTTCCTCACATCGGTCTTGTCCTCGACAGAGATGGACCGAACAGTGGCTTTGGACGCAGACGTGGTGGGCATGTCAAACTCCACATCTACGTAGCGGACAAAACTGGAAGGCACTTCTCGGTCAGAGCCAAGCTCTAGGTGACAGAAGAAGCAGTGAGGATGGCCAGAAGCTGGAAAAAGAGAGCACACACTCATGAGAGTTGTGCCAGATGAATCAAAAGCACAACACCTAGGAGAAAGCAGCATCATGAAGCTGCAGGAAACCGAGAATCTCCCCAGGTGAACTAGTTCATAGCAAGTGTCTTACCTGCTTCAGTGTGGTTGAAGTTACCAAAGGAATTAAACAAAATGCAAAAAGGATTGCCAATCACTCTTGTTTGCTTTTAGGGGGTGAAAATATAAGAAGCAAATCAAGCACAGTAGGGTAAAGCTGTTTGTCCTCTTTTGATTCCCTCAGTGTCTGTCACATGCTAAGTACATCGTGGCACATCCTTCTGAAATGTTATGAAATGACAGTAAGGAAAGGAGGAATTTGGAAATATTTGATGTTTATTTGAAATTGTTATACACTTTTTTAGCAGAAGAAAATGTACTGGATAAGGTTAAATAATTTTCCTGTGTTCAAAAAGCAAATTTCTGCAAAGCTTCAGAATAACCATTTATTCCTCACTTGAACCCATGACAAGGTGGCTTGCCATTAGGATGGCAAGGAGAGGAGGTAATGTTTAGCTCTGTCATCTGTAAATAACCCTGATTATTTTTTCCCCTTTGTTTTGCTGGACAGCAGTGATGTTTAAAAATTAAAGTAGGGACTTCTAGTCAAACTAAGTTGGCTTCTTCTCTGACTGCTGCCAACTCCTTAAAGTCTTTAGCAAGTAATTTAATGTCTCTGCCTCAGTGTCTCTATTTGCAAAATGAGGATGAAAGCCTTCACAGCCACACAGGGCTTTCAGATTGAAAGGATCCTATTATCTATGTATGCATAAATGAATGTAGAAGTAAATGAATGGAATCCTTGCCTGCCTTTATTATAGGCCTTAGGATTTCTGACTATTTGTTCACTAGGAAAGTTCTTCTCCATACAGGTCAGCGAGGTGTACAGGACAGAGACAAGGAAGGAGGAAGGCAGGCAGAGTAAAGAGAATTGGGTGGGGAAAGCCCAGAAGCTCCCACTGGAAAAAGCAGGAATACACCTGCTTAGCCCAAAAGTCAGGCTTGTTAAACTGAATCTTGAAAAGCCAAGATGTGTTTTGAAGTATGATTTATCCCAATAGGATGAAATTAGGCAGTCTTTAGAGGGCTTAGGCATTGCAACATCCCCCTTGACCTCTGAAATAGAGCTGGGAAAAAAATTTCACTTGGTGTAAGTCTGGGTAAGAATTTCATCTAGGGTCAGCCTCATATTTCAAAACAGTCTAGCCAAAGTTCCCTCACCACTGGAAGGTTTGTAAACTAATGTGTGTGCAGCAAATCCAGTGAGAGGCTGTGCAGTTCAGCAGAGACCAGGGATATGCAGCACCATAGCTGGAGCCAAGTTATGAATGAATGGGTGCGGTATCAAGCAGATATAGAAGCTCAAGCTCTGCAAGCATTAAAGAACATCTGCTTTTCATCAGGTCTAGTTATCCCAAGCAGAGTATTGACTCATTTGCCCTGGTTCTAGAGCAAGCCAGCATGTCTGTTTGACAGCCCTTTCTGGCTTTTCGTAGGTGGACATGCTTTCTCTGGATCAAAACCTGTGGTGCACAGCAGGCCTTTCTGGTGGTCCTGCCCACCAGAGGAGAGTGGCAGCCCCAGAAGCTCTCAGGGAGATCACTGTGTCCTCCAGCACCACGGTGCTTTTGCTTCTGGCCAGTTCTTGAGCTTGGCTGTGCTGGGCACAGCCATGGTGGCAGCACAGTTCAGCATCTGCCACAGAGCCCTTGGCTGACACAGCACTGCTCTCTGGTACTGCATTATGAAGATGCCTAAAAACTGGCTCAAAAAATCTGTGTTGAGCACTCAGTACTGGCAACCAACCCCCAGTCTCAGGCTCCCCATTCATTCATATCTCTTCCCTCACACTCTCAGCAGACTCCTCATTGTAATTCTTCCTGCTCATCTGCTTTGCTATGCTTTTCCTCTCTAGTTTGGTGTGGGTTGCTCCCTCTTTCAGACCGGAGAACGCCAGCAGCCCAGAAACAGCTCTGTGCTCTGGTGCAGGCCACATCCACAGCTGCAGAACGTTCAGCTTGTGCCACTGCACTCCTGAGCTGGCATGTGCTCAGCTGCTTTTGGGGTGGATTTGTGCAAATGTATCACTGAGAAGTGTTTAACTGGGCTTGAGCACGCTGCATGCCAGGTGCTTTGGAGAGCTGAGCTTTTAAACTCTTTGTAATTTCAACTGGACACTTGGAATCAGCAACCACTTTTAACACACCTAAATGTGGATATTCATAGGCTCAAAAAAAAAGAAAGAAAAAAGGAAAAAGGAGGGGGAAACAAAAGGCAAAAAATAGGTAACAACATCCCCCTCCAAATGCATAAAAATTATGGAAGTTATTAATTTAAACCAGCTTAGTTTGGTAGATAACAAGGCGAGTGGATTAACAGAGCAACTCTTCCACTGAAGCTATTGCTAAATTACCTAGCCCATCAGTGTTCATCACTGACCTGGGCATGAGACTCATGAGGCACCACCTCTATAGACTGTTCAACAGGTTCATTCAGAGCTCTTTCTCTAATGGAAAGGTATACTTCTTAGTAAAATCAGGGGGAATCAACATACTGCTTTTGTTTTGCACCTTTTGTTTCCTTGACCTACTACTTGTTTTTTCTGACAATCAAGGATCTAATAATATAATTCATATATATATGCATGTGTAACTGTGATTGGAGGGAATCTGTTCCAAAAGACTCATGACACTCCAAATTCCCAACATGTTTGGATTCAAAGATATCATTTACTTCATAAAGTATTCCAGGCAGCATGCCTGGGATCCACAGCCAAACTAAAGAAAAATTCAAATCCAGATCCAAGGCTCTGCATAGACACTACATCTCTGCTTCACAAAAAGAGCGTTTTCCCACGACCAAAGACTACTTGGATATTTCCCTAGTATTCTACTGGTGGATTAAAAAAAAAGAACACGTGAAGCCCAGCCAGCAGCAACTGGAGCTGTAAAGAGGCACTCTTTATCAACTCTTGATCATATTAAATATGAGAAGGGCAATAAAGTTTACCTACCTACTTTGGAAAAACATTTGCTATTTGGATTTCAGCAATGTGCTCAGTAGAATCCAGCCCATATTTTTTCCTTAGGTCAAATCATAGTCAGAGTATGCACTGTCCTTCATTTGTCATATGCTTTTCAGTGTTCAGTCATAAGCAAATACTTTGGCTACAAAATAATATGGACAGTGCTGAAAACACTGTCTCCTAAAGTGAGAGTGCAAAGGGCTCCAGCCCATTAGAAAGCACAAAAAGAAAAAATTTAGATAAGAGAGCAAAGCTGCTGAAATAATTCTTAACAACTTGGGTGCTTAGGGTACTACAAGCTGCATAGAAGCAGTGAGCTCACTACAAAGTGAGCTTTGGTAGGGACATGCTCTCCTGTGGATGGCAGGGCTGGGGTTCATGCCTCTCACCTCTACACAGAGACTGCACCAGTCCACATTCAGGGAATGGAATGAAGCACAGGAGGGCGACTTGACTATCTGAAAACCTCTGGAGTTCTGGGATTGTGTTTGTAAGGGACTGTGTGTCAGAGCGCACACACACTGGATGAACAAAAAGTCCTGTAACGTGTGCCTACATATGTTCTCCTGTGAGCATGTCTGGTAGACAGGCACGTGTGCTGGAGCACCCATGCTCTGCAGATGCCCCAAGTGGTGTGGGCCCCTTGTGTGGCCTCTGGAGGCAGGTGGAGCTGGAGGCTGTGGCCACCTGCAGCACTTTCCTCAGCTCCAGTCTGATGCCACTACTTCTCTCCTGTTCTGGAGTCCCAGGCATCAAAGCAGTTCATTAGCAGCCAGATATTTACAGAAGACCCAGAGTGCTCTTAGAGTTGAATTGCAGGTATCACAGTAAGAGCATAAAGTATGAGTCAGTGGAGTAGTTTTATGTTTAGTGCTTGAGAACTGCATAATTTATAAGGACTTTGCAAATACATGAAGTTGGGTTATTATATGACTTGTGGATAGGGCTGGATACAGCCAAATGAGCACAAGGCTGGCAGTTAGCTCCCACACGAGCATCACTTGGACAAAAGTGGACACTGTTGTCCATCAGGCAAATCTAAGAAGGAGTGGGTATGGATGCTTCTGAGTACCACTTATATACCTCTTTGCTTGCCATATATTTTGAGAAAGGAGAACCATGGGGTGAAGTACCAGCAATAAATATAAATAGTCTCTGAAGGGCAAGGTCAGATTTAAACTATACTTGGCCTGCCCTGTCATCACTTTGGGATTCCCTCCCTTTCACATACCTCATGTGTCTTGGCCAAGACAGTGCTTCCAAGGCTCTTCCTTTCCCTGAAATTACATCTGATCTGACCGGAGGGGTGAGGACACTCTCTTCCTCTCAGGATGTAAACAAATACCCACTGCCCTGCGTTTTGCATGATGACACTGATGGATAGATGCTCTGTGGCAGGGGTCCAACAGCAGCAACAAATCTGTAATGTATTTCCTTCCCCCTGTCATAGTGTATATACAATAAAAAGTCACAAAGGGAAAGAAGGAAACAAGAGGCACAGATCAGTATCTCCCTCAGAGTAGCAACGGGTAAGGCAGCATCACCTTGCAGGAGGCAGTAGAGACAGGAGTTTTGCCTCTTCTCCTGCTTTGCTACTGGCATGTTCTGTGATTCTGTTAAACTGAGGGCTTTCGTTTCCTCAGCTGTGATGTCTGTATGGTACACTGAGATCTTTGGAGAGAAGATGCCACAGAAGGCCCAATTTCACAGCATCTCATTCCCAGAGCTCGTGCAGATGGCATATTGAGATTTTCCTCACAAGCATGTTATTGCTCATAAACAGCCTGGGGTTAATTTTTCATTGCTATATTTCTCTCAAGTTTCCAAGCTCTGTCTTCCTATGCCTCACTCTACAGGAGACCTGGAGCCTTCCCTTTTGTCAGTGATATCGCTCCAAATTTGTAACCTGTAGTGTGAACTAGTGTCCTTGGGCTGAAACGTGACCCAAAAGATTAGGACACTTGGATCACTGTTTTGCTGACACTGTAACTCAAACTCAGGAAAAACATAGAGAGAGTGCCAAATCTGGTACCACAATGAACTCTCCTCCAGGGAACACTGAATACAGAAACCCTCCCAGTCATCCAGATGCATTACTACAGCATTAATACTGCAAAGTCTATCTCATTTGTAAAAAGCTATTCTAGATCAGAGAAGTCAAGAAGTAGAATTCACTACAAATAAAAATAAACCTGGGTTGTCCAGCTTTATTGTGCACCATGGATGACAGGCAGCACACAGAATGACAGGCAAAAATGGCCAAAGGGAACAGTAGCTTGCCTACATTATTTGAATGTTTAATTATGACTGTGTTACTAGAAATACAACGACTTGGGATAAAAATACAAAATGAGTTTCATGTTGGTATTCTCTCTGCAGGTTTAAGCTGTAATTGCCTGTCTGCACTGATTACAGAAACATAGCCACAAAATGGTGCTTGGAAATTTCCATTTTTTCTTTTTAATGGCTGAGCAGTATCTTGTCTTCTCTTGCAATCCCCATTTCAGATAATTTATAGGCATTAATTGTGGCACATGCATTGAAATATATAGCACTGGCCATGCATGGAACGCACAGCATGCTTGGCAAAGAAAGATACCACATGTGCTGGAACTACAGCATTTATCTGATCCCGTCATTCAGCACCATAGCACAGAGTCTTGCTTTTGCAAGTTACCCGAAAAAGCCCTGTTTCCAATAACAGTACTGAGCACACAGATGTTTGATGCCTAGAGTTCATAATCAGAGAATCAAAGAACCATTTAATTGGACAAGACCTTTAAGATCATAAAATCCAAGAATTAACCTAGCACAAAATCTAGTCTACCATTAAGCCATGTCCCTAAGTACCACATCTACACCTCTTTTAAATACCTCCAAGCAGAGACAGAACACATATTTTTGCATCTAGAAAACCTAAAACAGTTTTTATCATTAGCTATATTTGTAGTATACATAAAACTATTACAATGAATGGTCTGATAAATATTTCATGCAACTAAATTATGCCCTTTGGTTCATTATAGAGGATGATATATCTCTCACCATTTAAACTCAGTATTTCCTATCTTCCAAAATATATAACTCATTTTAGTTTATTCCTGCAGGGATGGAATGTGCCACTCACCTGAGTTTTTGTCAGGCAGTCTGTTTATCCTCCATACAATGGAATTAAAGGCATGCTCGTATTTGGCAGTTCCCAAAGTTACTCTCATTACTGGCTCAGAACCAGACAGACTGGTTGATCCAAAAGTGGCTCCCTTGTTCATCTTGGCTTTCAAAGATTTCTCCCCCAGGACACTCTCCCTGCGGAAGTTCTTCACCCACTCATTTGGCACGGGGTAGCGGATCATCACGTTCTCACAAGGGACCTGAGTTAAAGGGTCATGATTGGAAGAGAACCCCGTGGACATCATCAGCCAGCTCTGCACCTCCACCTCAGCACCATTGATGCTGGCAGCTGTCCTCAGAGTAAAAGGCAAAGTTTTCTCAGCAAAGACAGTCCTGAATCTCATCAGTTCAAACCGGCAGGCATCCAGGGGGTTGAACAGGATAATACGGGAGTTATTGAACACATCCTCATCCACACATGAATGGAACCGGCAGCTGTATAATTTAATCCACTTAGTGGTAGTAGTGGGCATAATATCCTGCCTTGCAACTATTTCATTCCCTTTGATCAGGATATCATTAAGGCCCAGTCTGCATTCTGCCAGGCCAGAAAGGAAGCTGAGAACATAAATATGAGTCAGCACACTGTGCTGGAGAATCACACTACCTCCCTTGGCCAAGATGCCATGAAACTCATCCCTGACATCCACAGTGATTTCTTCTTCTTGATAATTCAGTCCCACTGTGCTCAGATCTGTTGAGGAAGCTGGCAAGTTCATCAGTGTGTCTTGCACAGCAGTGATGAAGCTAAGGAAGTCTTCATAATCTGTAGTCCCAAGTTTGATAATTTGCTCTCTCTCTGCAGTGTGTGCAATGGCTGGCTTAGGCTGATATTTCTTTTTCTCCTTGTACGTTGTGCGATCCAACCGCACGCTGTGTATCCTTCCATTCTCATCGTAGTTCTGCAGTTTGCGCTCTGAAATCTCATGATTGATTTCAAGTTTGAGCTCCCGGAAAGGCTTCTCTAGTCCTTTCTCATAAAAAAGCTGTATACATCCACTGTTGGTCAGCTTGACATAGATTGGTCCCCAGTGCCTGGATGACATGATGTTCTTCTTCTCTGGGATCCTCAGCATCATTGGCCATCCATCCTTTGGCTGAGCTGGTGCCAGGTTAAATAAAGCTGCATCCAGATCATATGGCATCATGGGGTCATCATCAGGCAAGGTAGGGCTGCTCACACGATCTGGGTCTCCAATCTGGAGCTGTTTGAGCTGCTCTACAGCATCTGTGTGGGTTACAGTTTTGTTTGCCTCATGGAAACGGATGGTATCAGGCTCTTGATGGAGAACAGTGAGAGAGTCTCTTTGGCTTTTGCCTGGAGCACTGGAGGCAGAAGAGCTTTTGGAACGCCTCTCTCGCTCCTCAAAGAATGAGCTGAATGGATTGATGGGTGAGGGTTGGACATCTCGAAGAGATTCATCCAGAAAGGGATTAGTAGCACTCCATGGTGGTGTTTCAACAGAAGGCAACTTGGTTAAAGAGGAGAGATCTAGTTTTTGAATTTTGGAGAGGTCTCCCAATGTGCTTTTAGGACGTTCTCTTTTCTTCAAGGATGTAGTGAGATTAAAGTTAACATCTGGAGCCTGTGTTTCTGCAGGTGGAGTATCTGTTTTCAGGGGAGAAAGGCTCTGTGGTGAAAAACTGACTTCATTGTCATCAAAAGTCACCCAGCTGGGAAAGCGAACTGTGGTTGGGGTAGATGAATGGCCATTCATGGAGGTGTTGTTCAGCTGCCAGTTGACAGCCTCCATATCTATCTCTTCATCTTCCTGGAGAGATGAGGAATTGTCTTTAAAAAAAGAGGGGAGGGGAGGAAATTTCAGCTAATTATTCTGAAGTTACCTAGTTCTCTCCTCAAAAAACCCCCCAGAGTCTGCACGCTCAAGGAAGTACTATATATGGAGCAAGAATAAGATACTCAAAAGACTTGGCTAAAATGCAGAGGAGTCTGATAAGAATTAATGAAAAAATACACAGTTGAACACAGAGAAGAAATCCAGAAAGAAGTATTAAAGGAATGACAGCAATGATTGTATTGATCTCATCTCAACATAATGACCTAAAGGAGAAACCACATGTTGTGGCAATTTTTTGAAACTTCTCTCTCTAAACTTTCAGGATGCATTTCTTCTCTACAGTTATCTTCTGTTACTTGCCTGGAGTGTTCCCTCAATCTTGTTATAATTTTCTTCTCTCTTTTGTCCCCATACCCTTTACTCTAGAGAATAATCCAGTAGGAAGAGGAATGAACATTGAGAAAGAGCACTTCTCCAATCTGTCCCCACGTACTTGTCTGTGCATTTGCCATTACCACAAAAGCACAGGACCCTAGAAGTTTTTGTTGACTTTTTCCATTGATGTTTTGACTTTTTCTAATGATTATCTCCCTACACAGAAGTCTGTGTTTATGGGAAGGCAGGACTACTGTATTTCAGGCATCTGTGCTCACATCGCTTAATTGCCTGGAATTATCTGCCTCGTGTCTCCACTCACACCAGCCCTTTCTGCTTGGAGAAGAAAAGAGCATCTGCCCAACAAATGAGCCTGAACTAATCATTAAGACACTAGAATCACACTACCAGAACAGTGGTAGTTGCAGCTGCAGGTCTCATTGCAACTAGCTATGTTGAAAGCTATCAATCATTTCCCTCTTCTCTGTTTATCTTTATTCAGCTGGAGAAACGAACTAATTCAATCAGAGCCCTTTCAATCTTCTGTGAATAAAGAAAACGTTCAAGAAAACAAAATTAGTTTGCAATGCAGAACTTCCCTGTATGAATTAATTTTAAAATACTCAATATTTTTATAGTGTTGTGTTTATTGAGTAGTTAAAACTCTGGTTCATAAAAAAAATTCCATACCACCAGAGATGTGGTGTGGAATAACTGAAAAACTATTTCAGCAATTCATAGTCTGTGTACAGTGAACTCCCCTTTCACTTGTACAGATCTTGGCTGCAACTACAGTTCTGTAAAAGTTCCTTACATGTTCTGCAGTTTGTATTGTGCAGTTCCCTAAGAAATCAGAATGGATCTGGCTAGTCTTAAGACAAAACCGAGCATCTGTAACACATTGTGCACAAAACTGATAAATTAGAATTGTGCAGCAGACATCCATATTTAGAAAATGTTCTTTCCAGATCTACTTACTTAGCCTGTAAACACTTTGAAGTAAGTGCACTAATAGACAGAATTACAGTCAAGAACAAGCATACAACCTATCCAAAAATCACCAGAACATTGCAGTCAAGAGAGATATATAGCTTTGAAGTGTAAGTGCCTCTGTGCCTGTGTCTCCAATTAATACCAATTTATCATTTGAACAGTAGACTCCAAATTAGACATAGTTCATGCAAGTAATGGATAAGGTTGTCAGTGTCTTGAATAAACTGTTAGATCTTTACATTGGGCAGGAATTACATGTTAGAGGCAGTAACTTTTGAAATCAATACAATTCTCCAAGTCATAGCTAGAAAACATTTCATACTCCAAGTAAAAGCACTGCTTATCACTTAAACATAGCTTGATTTGTTGTGATTTTTTTAATAAAGATGGCTACTCTAAAAAGAAATTGAAGTAAACACTTTTGGTCTCTTAACATACTTAAAGAGTGGAGTTCTCTTGTGTAACACAATGGCAGTGAACGGGTCCCAGAACCACTATAGAAAAAGAGGCTTTTTGATTTAGCCCATTTTAGAGCCACAAATCTGGAAAGCTCCTGAACATCAGTTCATGTGTTTCCATTGGCTGGCCAGAAGGTGGTACATTAACACTGATATAATTGGAAGAAGTGTTCAAGATTTCTACAAGATTTAGACAAGACTATGCCTGTTTAAAGAATTCACATGCTACATGTGGCATAATACTATTTGTTTATAATTAGAGCCAAGTTGTGAACAGATCTCACCTAAGTGGGGGAAAAAAGATTAAAACCTCCTTCTTCTACCTGAGAACTTACTTCTATTAAGCAAATAGGTTTATTCATAAAGCAAACATCTTAGCAAGTAAGCGTACCTACATGATTCATTACAGAGCACCTTCATTTCTACTCCTGAAGACATGGCATAGATATGACTGACATATTTTTACCACTATGTCATTTAACTGTGTTCTCAGCAAGGTGTGCTCAGCCCAGAGGTTACCAAGACAGTGACTACACCCTAGACTTAGTCATTATTACTGCCATGGGAATACTTACACTCCCAGTTTGGGTAGGCAAGACAAAGCCTGTGTGTGAAAGGACAGAGGAGAGCTGGAAAACACAAAGCTGAACCTGTTTCAGCAGAGAGATCAACAAGACAATGAGTGATTCTCTGCAGAAGAATGAATTACGCTACTTCATCTTTCATCCAAAAGGAGAACCAGGAGCAAACAAGAACAAGACATGCATGACATTTTTCAAAAGTGGTTCCTTTAAAAGTACTTTGGCAAAGACAAATGAAGCCAGTTTTCCTCAATGTACTTTGGACTTTGCTTATCTCTACAGATGTCTGCCTCCTTCTCTGATTTTAGTCCATAGTACATACAACATATCCTTCAATAGTGGAACTGCCACTGAGATGAGACTATTGACCTCCTGAAGAAATGAATATGAATAAGGAAAGAGAAATGCATCTGCAAGCCCAGGATGCTTCATAAAGTTGATGTTTGGCAAGCAGGATAAATCTGTAGCCAGCCCTATAAATGCAAAGACAATCCCACTCCATCTTGGAGGAGATGATGCTACCATCCATTCAACAAGCTCTATTTTGCAAAAGGCAATTACATAAATTTCTCACACAGACAACACGTTACTTCATTATGCCATAACTTTTCAAGCAATATATGATGGACCAGTAACAAAATACAGAGATTTGCAGACCTTGTTAGTTTTGTCTTGAGTACTTGAGGTAATACCACACGGAACAAGCCTGACATTTGCAGTGCCAGACTGCAGGTGGAAATGTGCCAGCTACTGGATCCACTCAGAATCTGGGGTTCCACTGAGCAGCATAACCTTTGACAGCAAAGCAACACACTATGGTCTCATGCACTGAGTTATGGATACAAATGGCCATTGCAGTACTGCACAGGCGTGGGGTCTGGCCCTGCTGAATAAATGTGAAAAATGTGCCCATAGCCATAGGAAAATCCAGAGCAGGAGACCATCATGTGTGTTAAGTGGCTGAAACACTCTGGGTTTGCTATTGCCAGTCCACCTGTTCAGAAACTGTACCGGTAGTGACCACAAATGTAACATCAGCTGATGACAACTTGGTAGTCAATGCAAAAAAACTGGTTTATCTCTGATTTCTAGGTGGGCAGTTTGTGCATGGCTGAAGCCACTATCAGCCCAGCTACCTGCTCAGTCTTGCACTGATTCTTCAGCAAAAAAGACAAGTCAGTACAGAGGGATGCTGAATAAGCCTGTACCAGTGCTCAATCCACTGCTTATAAAAATAAACACTGCACATCATTTAGAAAGAGACAGGATATTTTTTGTTTTCAAAAGGCACTACTGCAAACACTCCTGGTTCCTCACGACATTTAAAAATAGTAGCACTAACTTCCTCATTCCTGTGCCCAAGGCATTTTCCAGGATCAAGTTTTATATCATATCAAGTCAGCAGCTCACATCCTGTCTGCAGATATGTCTGCATATCTCAGGTCATGCGGTCAAGAGGTAATCTCAAATGTATACACTACCTTTACCCTGAGCAGTATCAAAATGATTTACAAGTTATGTCACTGCTGGTATTTAAAACAAACCCGAAGACCCATTTAGAAATTTCTAATGTAAGAGTCTGTGGAAACTTCAATTTCATTTATGTATTTTAATAATTTAGTTACTTGGTAAACTGTAAAGACAAATGTGTTTCATAGACAACACAGCTGACACATAGCTATAAATTATATAAGATAGCAGTGCTCAACTTTTGCCTAATGCTAATATTTTCATCCCTGTAGCTTGTTATGCAAACATTTTCTGTTTAAAATGCAGAGAAGACCATGTAACTGCATAAGAGTAGCCAGTTTGGCCAGTTCTTCTTGACTCAAAGCATATGTGAGCTCCAGGCTACAGGGAAGTTTTATGAGCTAACAGGTGAGGGGCTCAGTGCAAAGGTGAGAAGACCTATAACAAAGCCATGTGTATCTGAATTTGGTTTTTTTTTAATTTTGGAGGGATTTTTGACACCTAACATAAAGGAATGAAGGTAACTGGCTGGAAACAGTGTGAGAAAACAGAAAGGACAGCATGATCAACATGCAATGCCTGACCCACATAGATATCAGTGAAGATGCACCTGCCAGCTCAACACCCACACCCTCAATAAAAAATATTAGTTAAAGGCGCCTGAGAAGCAGGATGATGCAAAGGATGTGACACAGGAATGGGCTGCAAAAGTCTTAGGTGCTAATCTGAACCATGTGATTGTCTAAGTGACCTTCAGCTAACAATTTATGGCCTCTGCTCTACAAGTTTTCTCTCTGTAGCAAAGTAAAAATATTCATGTAATGGAAAGTGTTAATGGCTGTTGTCATGTGTGTTTGATAAAAAGGCTATCATTAAGTCATGTGAAAGCTTGTGGGTTTTCTAGGAACCATACAGGATAAAGAGAATAAGCAAGGAAGCTCCTATAGGGAGTAAAACAATTTGAGAGAGTAGAAGTTGTGGCCCTTGGTTCAGAAAAACTTAACTTATGTGTGCCAAGGTAGTTCTTTGTGCACTGGCCATGGCAATCAGGTGTATGTGGATGAGAACAAAGAGAAAGGTGGAGAAACTGGAGTAAACAGCTAAGGCTCAATGCTTACATACCAGACTGACTGTGAACTGCAAGGAGAAATGCTGGGCTTTTGCTTCTTCCTGTTTGTTCCTCCCATAGGCTGAGAAACAGGGTACTGTCCACACTATTTACAGGCAAGGAGGACTCCACCAAAAATATTGGAGGCAAGTGAGAAAGGCTTACCAAGACCTTAGAAAGCAAATGCTTGTAGCAACAGATCCTGAAACATGTTTGTTACAGTCAGATAGGCACCACTTTATTTGGTTATTGTTCTGTTATTGTCTTCAAAATTTATATTGGGCTGTTGCTGAGATGGTTGCAGGGTTGAGTGAGGATGCTGCATTGCTGGTTTTCACCTCTTGAGGCCTTTAAAGATGTGTTTTGGATATATGTTGAGCAAGACAATTTAGAGAGGCAAGACACAATAAGAAGAAATATTCACACTACTGATAACCTAACTTCAGCCTCCTTTACAGTGACACTGATCTCAGTTTTTGCCCATCAAAAAGAAAAGTGATGCTACAGGGGCTGTTTTGGAGAGAGTTTAGAAAAGCACGGCTGCACCGTCAGAGCTTGTGCTTGCCCTGCCAGTCTGACGAGCACAACCACACCATCAACAACTTCAGCCAACTTTGGAAAATAACGGAGTTGACCCAGCTCATCCACTGTACACATATAACAAAAGGACTCCCAAAGAGCACGGAAGACAGAAAACTTGTCAGCTTGTTCAGCCAAGAACATTTTAATTAATGGTGGTGCTATACAGCCCTCTGTCCAAGTCTGAGAGTCTTGTTATCATCCTGTGGTGTCATCAGCATGTCATCTCCAACCTCAAGGCAGCTGTTGACCAGCCTGGGAGGCTGCTATGACAGAATGGCTCATTTTACGATATATTGCTGTGATTGATGAGGCCATTCCCCCTCTTCCACACTCATCTGCTCCAGGCCTGAGACTCCCTTAGCACAACCAGTCCAGGCTCCCACCATAAAATCCCAGCTGTTGTGCAGCTATTCACAATTGCAGGAAATCAACAGAACCAAATACTGGGCTGTTGCCTATCTTATGTCATTTGGAGATTTGTTTTTCCTTTTTGTATGTATGTATGTAGCTGCCACGGTACACATGATTATTCAGGGTCACTCCACAGAAGCAGACGAACAGAAACGATCCAACAAGCAATTTCTTCCTCCCTCCCTTTGACCATGTTGGTGTGATTACAGTGAACAGAAAGGCATGAGCCTCTGTTAAGTGTGAGAGTTTGAGCAGAAGTGACCCACGTGAAGAATGGAAAGATGTAACTCGTTATCACAGCGCTGTCATGAGAAGTGAAGAAGAAACTTATACTTCTGTCCTCTGTGCTGATTTTAACTTCCCATCTTTCCATCTTTAACAGGCATCTTCAATCCAAGCCACGATTCTGGCTGGAGGCAAAATACAGAGTATAAAAGGTCCAAATTTCTGTATGCTAGCCCTGAATAACTTCTCAGACAACCGATTTATCATTTTTAACAACCCTCATCACCACCTAGTCTTAGCTGTGTATCCTATTTCATCCCCAAATGATGCTCACCATTCCTTTGTTGGGAATGCAGAGAGGAGAGGAACAGGGAATCCTGAAAATTTCTGTCCTGAGGTACAAGAAGTAGGAATCAGGCAGGGTACTAGGACTGAATAGGGTGGAGCTCTGATAGTGTCAGGACAATCCCTGTACAAAATACGCCACAGAAAGCTATGTGGAAACAGACTTCTGCATTCTGGAAATGTGGAAGAGACCTAATAGATCTCTTCAGGGTACAGGACAAGATTAGGGAGGAAAAAAAAAAAGGGATGGGCAGTGTGATAGGAAGCCTTACTGCCTTTATCACCAAACTGTGTAGCTGGTTTGGTGGCGGCGCCAAAGAGACAAGAGCTGAGCACAGAATGTGACCAATGTGAAGGAAAACAACAGGGCCCCCACAGCTGCTGTGCCCTGTAAACAAAGCTCAACTTTCTCAAGGGCCATGTGAGATTTTGCAGAAGAATCCTGAAAGAGCTGTCTGCCCAAAGGAAACAACAGGGATTAGAGATATTAGGAACATGGGATAATAAAATGAGGACTTTATTGAGCTTAAACAGAAGGTAGTCAGATTATAAAATAAATGCTTTAATGTATTCCTACAAAAAGATCAAATGAACATTCAAGAAATAAATGGGCAAGACTTAATGGGTAATCAAAATACCCGAAAGCAGTATCTTATATAGTGGCACTGACTGGTGGAGGAAATGTGACAGGAGTTGCCTAAGAACAACATTGCTATGGACAAGAATGACTGCTCAGTTCACTGGTGAGCATTCTCTTTTAACACTTCAAGAGCTAAGCTGATCATGTCCTAGGAAAAGAGATCTTTTTTCTTCATGAGATACTGCTGCAAAATTGTTTCAGTATGTTATGAAAATGGGGGTGGGAGAATTTTTTTTGTCCTCTGGTCTATTTGGATATGGTGGATAAAGTACTTACATAAAATGTCAGAAATAGCTGTCAGATGAGAAAGTACCACCAGCAGACTTCCACTAGGTAAACAAGTCTAGAAGAAATACCTTAACTCATTTAGGAATGTAATGTATTCTGATCTTTTGCACTGCATCTCTCCAGTTTGCAGATTTGTACCACTCATCTAGGTCACATCAAGGTCAAATGGTGGAAACAAAAAGGCCAGTCATGTGGACAAGGATATGTACCCTACAGAAAGGTTTGAATTTAAGTTCTCTCATGGAATGGCATTTCTTGTAGGCTTTGTTTAGAAACACACATATGAGCACTTGAAGTCATGAAGGAGAATTCTGCCTTCACACTGGCTTCATGAAAGCATGTTTCTGCTTGAGACAAGAAAAGAGAATGTACTGGGAGTGTGTTTATTTGAACCAGAATTTTAATGCTCTAGAAATGCTGACAGCTTGCAAGATTAAATCCTGTATTTACTAACTCAGCAGTATCCTTCCCCCTAAATTTCTCCATCATCACCACATCACAGCAGAAGGGGAAACTCTAGAAAACAAGGTATCTATTGACACTTGGCAAATCTGCACTTGAGTTCTCTGAGCTGGATCTAAACAAAACTGTTTCTTGGAGTCAACTCTGCAGATGATTTTGGATATGAAAACTGGTTCACCCATAAAGCAAATTGAAACCCAGATCTCTCATTACATGATCTGAACAGTTGTCAGATGGCAGCAGCCTGACTGTGCAGGGAAAAAAACCATGCCACAGTCCTGTGGGCAAGCCAGTCTCCTTGTGAATAGTTGCAGGATGCATCAGGAAGCATTTACCAAATCCCAACAAAACCTAGTTATGACCCCTCTCCTCCTTCACCAACTATCACTTAGGAGAAGCCAGCATTATTTTTCTCCTTTCTCCCCTACAGTTAAATCATAAATGAAGGGGATGTTTTTTTCCTTTTAAACTTTTAGCCCTGTTCAGCCTCTTTGTGCCGAGCCTTTTGTCTTCGGGAAGAGGCTATTTCGCTGGAAGCCGATGGAAAGACAACTGTCCGGCAGACAATGGAGCTGTCTGCAGAGCAGGCGCTCCGGAGCGAACACCGGGATGGCTGAGCCAGAGGCATTCCCGGCCTGTTGCCATAGCAGCGGGGTGAGCGGGCTGCCCTCCCTGCCGGGCTGCCCCTCCCCGGCCGCCGGGGCTGGGTGTCCGTGCCGGGCCGACCACGGAGAGCCCGGGGCAAGGTGTCCGTGCAGGGAGAGCCCG
>VZTZ01038487.1:658803-780830 GCA_013400955.1 Drymodes brunneopygia | reverse complement strand
TGTCCCTATCTACCACAGAAAATAATGGTAGGAGAAAAAACCTAGGAGTTGATATTAGAACTTCTAGAAATTTGAAAACTAAAATCTTAATCATTCACAGATTATTTCAATGACATTTTGTTGCTATGTCAAAATTGCAAGGAGAGAAAATATGGTCTGGTTTTGGCCGAAGATATTCATAAATACATAAATATAAACTGATAGTGAAAATAGCCACTCAAAATAATGAACTTTATTACTAATAAACTCACAAGTACTTATTACTAATCAGTGATAACACAAAATTTTAAAATTATATCAATAACTAATTTTGTTTTTTAATGTATCTTTATTTACCACCAACTATTTAGTAAACTTTTTTTAATGCAATATTCATTATAACACAGTCGTCAATAAGGCAAAAAACAGGCAGAAATTTCTCATGGGTAGCAAAAGTTGCAAATATCTGGGATAATTCGGGACTCTGTTATTTTGTTGTCCCAAGTGGGTCTAACATTTCAGAGACATCCACATTCACCTGCCACCTGGTAAGCTGGTTGTGTGCAGAAAGCCTTTGAGGGAAGGTGCCCAGCATTTGAAATGCAAATAAAAACCGAAAGGTAATGTGGGCCTGTTACTAAGTGGAGGGGAAACTCAGGTAACAGAAAATGCAGAGAAAGCAGAGTTAGCAAATGCCTTCTTTGTATCAACCTTCACTGGCAAGACTAGTCCTCAGGAATGTCTGGCCCAAGAGATCAGGGCAAAGGAACGTTGGAAGAAAAATTTCCCTTGGTCAAAGAGGATTGGCTTAGAGAACACCTAGGTAAACTTCACATCTACAAATCCATGGACTCTAATGGGATGCATCCATGAGTTCAGAGATAGCTGGCAGGCATCATAGCCAGACCACTTGCGATCACCTTTGAAAGGTCAGAGAGATTGGGAGAGGGCTCTGAGAGCTGGAAGAAAGCAAATGTCTCCCCAGTCTTCAAAAAGTGCAGGAAGGAACTACAGAACAGTCAGACTCACCTCAATCACTGGAAAGATGATGGAGCGCCTCATTCTGGAGGCCATCTCTCTCCACATGGATGACAAGAAAGTGATCAGTAGTCATCATGGATTCGCTAAAGCCAAATTGTACTAGACCATCTTCATTGTTTTATACAACAAAACAACTACTGGGATGAATGGAGATCAGCGGATATTGTCTACCTTGACTTCAGCAAGGTAGACACAGATAAACTCCTCAAAGGTAAACTTATGTGGACTGGTAAAAATTGTGGTATAAAATGTGGACTGAATAAGAGGAGAGGCAGGTGGATTGAGAAACGGCTGAATGACAGATCCCAGAGGGTTTTAATCAATAGCACAGGGTCTAGTTGGAGGTCCACCAAAGTTTAGTACTTGGCCCAGTATTGTTTAAATTATTGATATATCTCATGCTCACATTTGAAAGATAATCAGATCAGGAACATAAGTGATAAAGTGAAATAGCATGATATTTCCCTGAGCAAATGGATATACTTTAGATGAATGTGTAAGTTGTTTTCAAACAAAAACCCACAACAGAAAATGCTATATCAGATGTTATTTAGTATCATTCGTAGTTACTGAAGTAGCTGAGAATTTTGAAAATCTGAAATTAAGTTGGTGCTATAGGACATATCAGAGTCAAGGTGCAGTGCGTGGAATCGTGATATATATATATATATATACATATTTATATATATATACTGCTATTTCAACTAAACTTTTTTCTGTTGATTTGCATTTTTGAAACTCAAATAATTTTTTTAACGTATTTTTTTAAAAATTATTTCTTTTCTGACTGGACAGGTTAAAATAAACTATGTTTTGCATAATGAGTAGCTGTAATTTATTTCTTAGTTGAATATGAGAGACAGGACTGTGCTTGCTTTCTGTGATGCTGCTTCCCAGAAAACCTTGACTGGTGAAAGAAAGAAATAGATTTTATTAGATTGTTTGATAGCACACCTATCACTCTTTCTGACCAAAAGTCATTTTCATTTGCAATGAGCAATTTCAGTTACATGGTACAGTTACAGTTGAGTTCCTTCACTAGTGCAGTGTGCAGCAGCAGTCAATGCTCTTTAAAGATATATGTTGTAGTGAAAGGGACAGATTTAGTAAGACATGACATTTTCCCTCTGTGGGCTTTGTAATACATAAAAGTCTTGTCAGTCTGACATTTGCTACTTTGCTTTATGATTTTTCCCCATTTTCCTCATCTGTTCCTATGCTATCATTATCATCCTAGTTGAATGGTTCTTAACTGTAAAGTAGAGCTAGATGTTCCTGCACTGTTCTGCTTTCTACCAGATGGCAGAAAAAAAGTCAGCAGGGGAAAAAGAATTTTTCTTGTGTTTTTGGTTATTATACTACAGTTAAGACATATCAGACATCTTCTGTATAATCCTACTTCCAGCAACTGATTACTCAATATATATTTCAAAAATTCGAACACAGTAATTTATTACTTTGCTATAAATCCTCTTACAATCCAAGAAAAAGGCCTCCCATTTATAGCATCAAATGTTCAGTTATCAGTAACTGGAGGAGCATTTAGCAATCTCAAACTCTCTGAACCCAGAGGAAGCTATTTAACCTGTCAGTGCCATCAAGCAAAAAGCCGACCCTATCACTAAGGTTCCCAGCTTATCTCTTAGAATTTGAACCATTGGCTAGATATATTTGTNTGTCCCAAGTGGGTCTAACATTTCAGAGACATCCACATTCACCTGCCACCTGGTAAGCTGGTTGTGTGCAGAAAGCCTTTGAGGGAAGGTGCCCAGCATTTGAAATGCAAATAAAAACCGAAAGGTAATGTGGGCCTGTTACTAAGTGGAGGGGAAACTCAGGTAACAGAAAATGCAGAGAAAGCAGAGTTAGCAAATGCCTTCTTTGTATCAACCTTCACTGGCAAGACTAGTCCTCAGGAATGTCTGGCCCAAGAGATCAGGGCAAAGGAACGTTGGAAGAAAACTTTCCCTTGGTCAAAGAGGATTGGCTTAGAGAACACCTAGGTAAACTTCACATCTACAAATCCATGGACTCTAATGGGATGCATCCATGAGTTCAGAGATAGCTGGCAGGCATCATAGCCAGACCACTTGCGATCACCTTTGAAAGGTCAGAGAGATTGGGAGAGGGCTCTGAGAGCTGGAAGAAAGCAAATGTCTCCCCAGTCTTCAAAAAGTGCAGGAAAGAACAACAGAACAGTCAGACTCACCTCAATCACTGGAAAGATGATGGAGCGCCTCATTCTGGAGGCCATCTCTCTCCACATGGATGACAAGAAAGTGATCAGTAGTCATCATGGATTCGCTAAAGCCAAATTGTACTAGACCATCTTCATTGTTTTATACAACAAAACAACTACTGGGATGAATGGAGATCAGCGGATATTGTCTACCTTGACTTCAGCAAGGTAGACACAGATAAACTCCTCAAAGGTAAACTTATGTGGACTGGTAAAAATTGTGGTATAAAATGTGGACTGAATAAGAGGAGAGGCAGGTGGATTGAGAAACGGCTGAATGACAGATCCCAGAGGGTTTTAATCAATAGCACAGGGTCTAGTTGGAGGTCCACCAAAGTTTAGTACTTGGCCCAGTATTGTTTAAATTATTGATATATCTCATGCTCACATTTGAAAGATAATCAGATCAGGAACATAAGTGATAAAGTGAAATAGCATGATATTTCCCTGAGCAAATGGATATACTTTAGATGAATGTGTAAGTTGTTTTCAAACAAAAACCCACAACAGAAAATGCTATATCAGATGTTATTTAGTATCATTCGTAGTTACTGAAGTAGCTGAGAATTTTGAAAATCTGAAATTAAGTTGGTGCTATAGGACATATCAGAGTCAAGGTGCAGTGCGTGGAATCGTGATATATATATATATATATACATATTTATATATATATACTGCTATTTCAACTAAACTTTTTTCTGTTGATTTGCATTTTTGAAACTCAAATAATTTTTTTAACGTATTTTTTTAAAAATTATTTCTTTTCTGACTGGACAGGTTAAAATAAACTATGTTTTGCATAATGAGTAGCTGTAATTTATTTCTTAGTTGAATATGAGAGACAGGACTGTGCTTGCTTTCTGTGATGCTGCTTCCCAGAAAACCTTGACTGGTGAAAGAAAGAAATAGATTTTATTAGATTGTTTGATAGCACACCTATCACTCTTTCTGACCAAAAGTCATTTTCATTTGCAATGAGCAATTTCAGTTACATGGTACAGTTACAGTTGAGTTCCTTCACTAGTGCAGTGTGCAGCAGCAGTCAATGCTCTTTAAAGATATATGTTGTAGTGAAAGGGACAGATTTAGTAAGACATGACATTTTCCCTCTGTGGGCTTTGTAATACATAAAAGTCTTGTCAGTCTGACATTTGCTACTTTGCTTTATGATTTTTCCCCATTTTCCTCATCTGTTCCTATGCTATCATTATCATCCTAGTTGAATGGTTCTTAACTGTAAAGTAGAGCTAGATGTTCCTGCACTGTTCTGCTTTCTACCAGATGGCAGAAAAAAAGTCAGCAGGGGAAAAAGAATTTTTCTTGTGTTTTTGGTTATTATACTACAGTTAAGACATATCAGACATCTTCTGTATAATCCTACTTCCAGCAACTGATTACTCAATATATATTTCAAAAATTCGAACACAGTAATTTATTACTTTGCTATAAATCCTCTTACAATCCAAGAAAAAGGCCTCCCATTTATAGCATCAAATGTTCAGTTATCAGTAACTGGAGGAGCATTTAGCAATCTCAAACTCTCTGAACCCAGAGGAAGCTATTTAACCTGTCAGTGCCATCAAGCAAAAAGCCGACCCTATCACTAAGGTTCCCAGCTTATCTCTTAGAATTTGAACCATTGGCTAGATATATTTGTCATTTTTCATAGAATCATAGAATGGTTTGGGTTGAAAGGGACCTTAAGAATCATCTGGTTCAAACCCCCCTCCCATTGCATGAACACCTTCCACTAGACCAGACTATTCATTATCCAATCTGGACTTCTTCCTGGACGCTTCCAGGGATGGAGGGCATCCACGACCTCTCTGGGCAATTTGTTCCACTGTCCCACCACTATCACACTAAAGAATTTCTACATAATATCTAAATCTACCCTCTCAGTTTAAAACCATTCCCTCTTGTCTTATCACTGCATGTACTTGTGAAAAACCTGCTTTAGGTCCTGGAGGGCTGCTGTAAGGTCACCCTAGAGCTTTCTCTCCTCCAGGCTGGACAACCCCATCTGTCTCAGCCTATCTTCAGAGGTGAGGTTTTCCAGCCCTCTGACTATTTTTGTTGCTTTCCTCTGGTTTAGCTCCAACAGATCCATGTCCTTCCTATGCTGGGGCCCCAGATCTGGACACAGTATTTACAGGTGGGGTCTCATGACAGTAAAACAGAGGGACAGAATCACCTCCCTCAACCTGCTGGACACACTGCTTTTAATGAAGCCCAAGATGGTTTGGTTTTGTGGGTGGTAAGTGAATATTTTTAGGTCATGATAGGTTTCCTGTCATACAACAAGCTGTCATCATGCAACAGGCTCTTTCAGTGGATTTTTTTCAATGCAAGGACTGGAAGACACATTACATATTGTATACCTTTACATATTTCATTATATTATTATTAAATTTTTTTCATTAAATATTGAGGCAATGGGACATGAGAATACATAGTTCTATTATTAAGTATGCTCTGAAAAACCCATATTCATTGCATATCACATCACCTTGCACACAGCTTAAGAAACATTACCTGTGTGTGACACTTCTTGTTTGTCTCACAGGTCTTCATTTACAAATTAAGAAAGACTAAATGTCTTGCCCAAGGCTGGTCAGAACTATAGGCTGTCCAAACAATTTTTTGTCATTTATTATCATTATTGCAATTTATCTTCCTTCAAGGTTCCAGAGTGGAGGATTTGTATAATTGGCCACGTAAAAAAGGAAACACTTGGAATATATTTTTTTCTGTTATGCACTAAAACTTTTTTACCTTTTATTACTTCAAATTAATCGTTCTCAAAATTCTGGTAATTTTTTATTTCATTCCAAGCTTACTGCAAATAATTGCTTTCACTATTCAAAGCATTGGAAAAAAAATTAATCTATGTTATCTTGACTTCTGTAAGCTTGTTTAAATTCTGAGTATTTGGTTTGCTTGGACCAAGACATTTCTTGGGTTCATGTTGGTAAAGCTTGATCTGATTTCTCTCCTTAAAGAGTCTTAAATAGAACCAGAAACAGTGATAAAATCCTTCCTAGTTCACAGTGTGATTTTATCTATGGGCACAGGTCATCTTTCAGTCTAAACTGAGTTCACTCACTCACTTAGTCCACTGTAACCACTGTGTCCTGGAATTATTCACTTCTGAGACCCTCTGGACCGTCTCTTTTCTCATTTTAAAGTAGAAAGGCAGTTATGAGGACTATGAATGGAGTCTAACTTTCCTCCTGTAACTGCTCTGAATAGTGCACATATAATATCCTTTCTGTGATCAATTTTATAGTGAAATATATTATTTAGAAATATCTATAGGTAAGTATTAAAAATTAAATCTCTACGGGTATGACTCTATGGCAGTTTCTAAGATTTCAACATTATTTAATTTTTCACTGCAATGATAAAAGCAAATTCCAGGTCAAGCCTTTTGTGCAGTAGGGACTTCTATACCTGTTACTACTGGTCAGTTATGTTCCAGAAAGAAAATCCTGACAGAAACTTGAAGAAAATGAAAACAAATCACCAAAAAATATCTACTTCTGAGGAAAATAAATTTTCCCAAGAAAATTCTGAATAACTGTACTCAGAACAGTCCATTAAATGTTGAAACATACTTTCCTCAGTCTGCTGCTTTGTTTTTTCCCCAGTTAAACTATTATTCTAAAGTGATGGTCTTTATTTAGGTACATTCCGTGAAACATTATTTATTAATGAAAACAACTGATATTTCTACATCTCAAAGAGCTGCTATTTGTTCAGAATTACTATTTTTCTCCTTCCTTATGGATTTCCACAGCTGAAACATGTACACACATGCACAATTTTTCGAGTTATAAATTGAGGAGTCTAAAATTTGCAGAGCTTTTGAAACAAAAGCAGAATTTTAATGGAAACAATTTTTGCAATTTTCTTGCCTGTACTGATAGTAGATCAATACCAAATTCAATACATGATTTCGTTCCTTCTGCAGAAAAATTATACCTGTCAGTTCTAGTGAGTGAAGAAGGAAAAGTGAAAGATCATGACTTGAAAAATGCAATGCTTCTTAAGTTAAATCGTATACTGAATTGATATTTGTGCCAATAAGGGAAGATTTAAATTGAAAAGTGACAGGCTGACAATGTGTCTTTAAATTGACTAATTCTCTTTTAGTATCAGATCAATGAAATGTGTATTAGAGACACATGCCTGCTGTGCACAGAAGCCCTACATCAACTGTGCATGGATGGGATGTAGTTTGTTGCATGTCAAGTCAAAGGCACTGGGCCTCAGGAAAGTAAATTAATCTCATAAATATTGCATAATTGCAAGTATGCTATAATACATTTTAAAGGTGTCACAAACAAAATCACTATGTTCACCATCACAATGATTTTTTTCTTGTTCTTATTCTAAACACTATGTCACAATTGCATTTTCAGCACTTTATTACCTTTGTCTGTCCTGCAAAATTCATTCAATGTCAGTGTTATTATGTGATCAGTAAAAACTGTGAACTTAAATTATTGCATTTATTCGCACTTTTACTACCTAGAAATTGCTAAAGTAGTATATTCAAAAAGATAAATGTTTTTTTCAATAGTTTGAGCTTTTTGTTCTTATTATAAATTTTAAGAAGGAAACACAGTGTTCCTTTTTTAGATAATCCATGATGAATAAAATCTCTAGAAATTATTGATTGTATATCCTTTCACAGAAAGCTGTATCTAACAAGACAGATCGTGTTTCCCTTGATTCAGAAGGTCTAATAAATACTATTTTTATCATGTTAGCATGACACAAGCAGGTAGACTGACTCTGTTACACAGAAAATACATATAGATGTCATATTTTCTACCCATGTGCAAGTATTTTTCCCCAGTGAAGTTTCTGTGCATTTCAATAAGAAATACATGTTCTTTAATGTTAATAACACCTGTCATGAGCAAGATGGAGACCAATATCCTAGAAGGATCTGTCCAACAGCAATATTCTACTTTTGTCAAGGAGGGTATTGTTTCAAAACTGTGTGTCATGAAAAAAACCAGAAGACCACAAATCAAAACAAATGTTATATAAGAGAATAATACATTGGTATCTGTAGGTATTTTCCTAAGAAGAAAAAGAAAGTTGCTCTGATTATTATTATAGCTTTCTGTTTTGATTGAAGCAGAAATAGCACATATTAATTAACCAACTGGAAAATCTCAAAATTGAAGCTTTGAGGAGAAAATAAACTCTTTATCATGGTGGATTTCAGTAGTTTGAAATGCTTTGTGGTGAAGTATCACACTCCAAATGTCATCTTAATATAAAAGCCATCAATTACACATATTTAGAATGGTTTATTAGGCTGTTTATCTCTGAGCTGAAGACCTGTACAGAGCAGCAGGGAGTTAAAACACCAGTAAGATTTAAGCAGGCCCATTTTAAAATGGGTGTTTTTATGGGGAAATCAGTCAATTTTTACAGATTCTCCTGGAAGATGCCTCTGTTGGAAATTGTCCAGTAGGTATTCTCCAGTCTTCCTTTTGGATGGGAAATGCTCACTTATATTTCCACTGCTGTTACTCAGGGATCAGTTCTTGGGTCTATGTTATAGGTAATTTTTCTCAGGCAACTAATAGTGTCTTAAAAATATTATTCATTGTATTTCTGGTGGTAAATCAGTGAAATGACTGGTCCCACCAACACTGTCAGTTATCTGAAAGTGGGAAAATGATACATTTTTTTTTTCTTACATGAAGAACGTCTTTGTTAAGTTAAACAAAGTCATGTCCATAAATATGTATTTTTAGCATTTCAGAGTCCTCTGTTCCAACTTTAGTGCATTGCTGTCCCATAAGAAGGGTTATGACATCTTCTGGGATAAGCATGTTTTGTTTTGAGGAATCTTGACTTTAGAAAACCCTCTGAGGGCTGAGTTATGAAGGGTAGTCACATCGGCTATCAAGGCATTTTATCAGGGCATGAAATGTTTCAGCTTTCCTTTCTATCACTATCTCCATCCTTCTTTCCTAGCAAGGATCTACAAGACTGCACAGTAGTTTTTCTGGGAAAAATAACCTTTACCTAAATTGTGGACTCTAGAACAACTGCTTTGATTTTCCACAATTATTTTGCTAACAAAATTCATAGCATAGCTTCACAAACATTTGTGCTAACGTGTCTGAGAAGAACTTTTTTAGCAGCAGATCTAATTTATGACAGGCTAGTCTAAACTGCAGTTTAAGCATAAGGCTGAAAGGACCATTTAAACAAGATAATATTAAATACAGGGAGAACTATATGCATAATATTACAATATTTTGTCCAATTAAATTTGCAAAAGAAGTTGCAGTAACACTGGGGGTAAAGAAAGTAGTTTTGAAAATCATTAAAGAATGGGGACGCATGATGAACATTCTGTGACACCAAGTGGTCTCAATATCTTAGTTAAAAGGAATATGAGATAACTTAATTTAGTCTGTATGCAACACACATAAATGCAGATTTGACATTTCTTAACTTTTGAGTGCTTGACTTATAATCTTAATGTCCTCTTAATGAACAGACTTTCATATGTGCATACAGAGTATTCTCAATTTTTTTTATATTCATTATTTTCAACTTTATCACTTAGTTCCACATCTGTATTTAGAATATTTCCTTATTTATACTTTCCAGACATATTTTTTCCTCAGATTTAAATAAAGATGTTACAGAGATTAAACATGCACTACAAATAATTAGTAAATAATGATTATGATAATTATAATGATAATGATGATGGTGATAATAATTATAATCACCACCGTCATCATCATCTTTCAAGCATTTCTAATTTGAGAAGGAGGAGTTTCAAAGTCACTTCTTTGTTAGCTTTCATCAATTCAGTATCCTAATTGGCATACAAGCCGGTTTTTGTAAAAATTCAAACTGTATCCCCACATCTATTAATAATAGAAGGGAATATTTCTGCGAAATCAACTCCAAGCAGTTGCAGTGGTACAATATATAGGTTTTCTTCATGCTTACGTTGTCATTAAAGATTCCTCACATATGCTTCATGATTTACAACAATTCAATAACGCCCATGTCTTTCAGATTCTATAGAGTATCACAGAAAATATAGAATGCTAAAACAAGATGAACTCATTGACCACGCAGATAAAAATCCAGACTATTTATTTATATTTGGATTTGCAAAATAAAGTCTAACTTTTCTGTTCAACACTTCCAATTTCTGTGATTTAACAAAAGATTAAGTACAAGTTAATAAAAATGAACATTTCATTAGTAACAATAAGAACACGAGATTTCAGCATTTAGAAATACAAGTATTCCTAAAAATCCAATAAACACAAGTTTCAATAATCTAAGCTTATGTATACATATATTATGGTTTTGTTTATATTGCAGGTGTATTTTCTATAGAATATTAAGAGGAAAATAGCAGTATATTGTCCTTTTAAAATGAAGTATTACTGGGAAGGAGAATGAATATATCAATAACTGAAAGTACTGAATTGAAAAACTTTCTTTAAGGGCAGATGAAAGAGATAAAACTGAAATGAGATCATAAATTGTTGTAATAGTCAAAGTGGAAAAAGAGCAGAAGAAATTCATATACCAAAATATAACAGGAGACAAGTGACACCAGGTTTGCATATGAATTTTGTATATGTATTTTGTTGCTTTTAAAACTAGACTAAGGACTCTGGAAAATTTTTGCTTTGTTGAATTAAAATGCTGCTTAATTTAATGAACATATTTTCAATAAGAAATATTTTCAAATCAAGATAACCAATCCAAAATTAGAAACTATGCTGTTTCCTTCAAGGTATAAACTAACAAAGGTTGTGGAAGTAATGATTCATCACTGTCCTAAGGGCTGATATGGATGGTAAGAGAGCTGTGTTCTGAATTCTCACCTGATAATAGCAACCAAGAGAAGGAGGTGAACTGAAAGTAATATGAAGTGGCTTAAAAGAGAAAATTTCTTATTTCTTTGTAATATTGCCCAAAGACCAATCCACAGGCCATCAGCTAATCAAATCCTTACCCTCTTCAAGAAAAATCTTCAACATAAATCTACTGGATATGGTGGAGCAGTTGAAAAAAGTAATGTGAAACAGTACTACTTTTGAAGAAAATGTAGATCATGTCTCCAGGTTCATTACATTCAGAATAGGATTGGATCAAGCTGTTTAAAGCTTCTTTCTTGCCCATGAAAACCAAATACAGTAGCCCTTCCTCAGTGTCACAGGCACCACATTGGATTGAATATTATCTATTATTAAATGTTTAGGTGATGATACATAGACTAGACCACGGTTATTATATGGGATATCCTTACTTTTCTTAAGAGTGTTATGGCAGGGAAAAGAAAAGTAGCAGACACAAGAATCATCAGAAAACCTGAAGGAAAAATCAAAGAGGAAAAGAGACAAACTGTCCCTTTAGATATTTGTGTCCTTGGGTTATGCTCTTTCCTTGTCCCTAAAAACCCTTTACTCTGCTTTATGTTTCTCTGAGATGCACTGTATAATGAAGTAATGCATTTGTTGTACATCTAAAAACAAAGACTTGGTTTATGTCTACCAAGAAACCTCTCAGGATCTCTGGTTCGGAGACAGTCTTAAAACACTCAGAGTACAGGGCAGAAATAGGCTTTTCCCAAAGTGCAGTTGTGGACAGAACATTTTTTAAAACATCTCCAGAAGTGGTGGTAGCAACTCTATTTCATGTAATAGCCTAGGCTAAAACACTCACTGAGGAATTGATTTATATGTGTTTAATTCTTTTGACTTCCTGAAGAAATTCAAACTTGTACCATCCAGCAGGGCACAAAATGTTCCTATCTTGGGGTTGCCTTGAGGTGAAAACACTCACCTTGAAGACTCAAGAGACAGAAAACAAGATTCATGAGCTGGAGTTCCTGTTAGGAGGACTGTTTTGTTTTAAACTTTCAGCAGTTACGGGTGAAATGTGTATACTAAAATTAAATTAAAGATTCAGTGGTTCACAAAAAGGTGATTAAATATACATTAGGCAGAAGACAGATGGAGAGAACTTCTGCCAGCTAAGTATGATTGTCACCTGGTGTGAGGCCACATTTGTAAGGAGGAAAACCTAACTTTCTTCTTCGAGTCTGAATGTCCTAAAACCTTATTACTTTTTCAGGCATTGATTCCTTGGAACAGTAGCACTAAAGAAAGAACAAAAACACATAATGAAACATTTTCTGAAGTAAAAATTCCTTAAGGCAGAAACAGGCTTGGGTGGCAAATTCCAGGAAATTACCCAGATGAAGGACTTGATCTTGAACACTATTGCAAAGTATCTTACCTTACTTATCCTAAAGTTTCTTCGTGGACTGACTTTCTGACTTGACATTGAGCATGTTTCATCTCTATGGACCCATCTGGCTATTCCTGGTCTGCATCTGACCCTGACCACCATCACCCTCATCACTCCTGCTCTGCTTTTCTTGTTGGACATGGTGGAATGATGTCCTTACAGCCCTGCACTTCCCGGGCAGTTCCCAACTCACTGCTCTCGTCACTGTGGCCTCTCCAGCAGCACCCCAGCAAAAAGCTCAGGGCTCAGACAGCACCGTGTAATCTTGGAATGTAATACAATAAACTCCATAGAAAAGAAAACAACCCTAAAATAATTTCAATAACAGATTTTTCTTATAAAATCAGTTGTTTTAAATATTGAATTGAGAACAGGTTATTTGACATATGCAGAAAATCTTTCTTGGTTTCTTCCTGTGAGTGCAGTGGAACCAGTTCAGCACTCAGAGGAACACCAAAGAGACAGAACTTTACATGGCTGAAAGCTGTGCTGTTGTTTGTTTGAGTCCTTGATATGTCTGAAAAGAATGACTTTTTCACAGAAGGCTTAATCATGTTGGCTTGTCATCTACAAAAAGACACTTGAAAATAAAAATTAGATCTTAATCGATAGAGTGACTTAGGCCATATGTAGATAGGAAGAGATATCTTTAAAAGTGAATTCAGTTTATCAATGTTTGTGGCTTCTTTAATTCATAAAGCAAATAAAACCTGTCTCTTTCTGCCCTCCTGCCCCCAAATTTCAAAAGATTCAAAACCCAAACCTGCTATAAATTAAAGTGGAAAAAAAAATTACATATCTAATTAAAATAATGTCCCTCATTTATCAACACAGCATTTTTGTCTGTCACTGTGCTAGGCATACATTCAAATAGCCATCAGTGTCTCTGAAAACACCTGATAAAAACTACCCTAAGTTCAGTCATAGAAAACAAATGGAGAAAAAGAATTAGAAAAGAACCAAATTCCAACATCAGACCCTCTTAGCAAACTGTCCCTTGCCCTACTTGTCATCCAGGTTTTTCCAATGTTATCTAGAAATAAAGACACATCATAACTAAAAAAGAATACATTTATAAATAGAATAGAAGATTCAGGAGTGCTAAAATCCATGAATTATAGCCAAAAATGAACATAAAAAGAGGACAGGGACTGGCAGATGACTTTACCAAAAACTAAGAGATTAATAAATCTATCAGATTAGGTGATCTATTTAAAAATGTCAGAGTTATTTGTAAGTATTCTGGTAAGAGGGGTAAAAGTGAATACTTGAAAAATTCCCCTCCATATAGAGCTATATTTTAAATGTTCCTTTAAATTCACAGTTTTGGCAAGTGTACTTTATTTTGTTCCTTTGTAAATAGAATAGTAACATATAAATATCTCAATATAGAAAATACTACAACAGGAGGCAGCTGAGTGAAAAACAAGCTTTGCAATCATCAAAGAATTGAAGCCGTAATATGCAGTACTGTGAATTGTACATTATCTGCACAATAAAATGATGTTTTGTGGTGCTCCTTCTTCTTGATTAAAGGTCAGGCTTTCTGCAGCTTTAGTGAATATGACAGTTCCAAGTGATTATTAAGTTCTACTGAAAGCACTTCTAAAAGCATTCTCCTAGAAATATTGTGCAGCAGCAGCAGCATGTGAGCTGAGACCGTGCCACTCTAAGATGTGAATCAATGAACCTCTCTACAGTTTTCTTATTAGATGTAATGACTATAGATGCCAAAGTTCCTATAACTTCAGCAGAATTAATTGAAAGATGTTCCTGGGAATACACAGTGAAATCTATCATATGAAAATTATGCTTATTCTTTTGGGTCTACACAGATATTTACACACATGTACAAATGCTGCTTCTATGTATATCAGTCAGATTTGGATGAATAAAAGAAGGTAGATAATAGGGTAGAATTTCAATTTAGTCTCATCTCATCTGGGGCCTTTGTAAGCTTTACGAAGACCTCCTATATAGGATATATATCTTATATATATATTATCCTATATATCCTATAGGATAAAACTAACAATAAAACATCAGAAGGAGTTGTATGCACTGTGATTTGTTATTCTGGAAACTCTCAAACATGTAGATTTTATAGTTTGTATGGTCATTCTCCTGTACCTGTGATATAGGAGCCTTAGCTGAGATTTAGGTGTGAGGCAGTCATTAATGACTAGTTTTTAGAAATGAGGATATCAGAATCAGTTATTTCTTCTTCCTTATTACCTGCCAAACATGTTCACTCTATTTTGTGTCCTTGCCTTATTATATTACATCTATAGGCCATGGGAATTTAAAAAGCCAAAGGTAAACACAAAACTATTGTCACTTTAAATATTTTTAAAATCTTCTCGGTTTAGATAAGTAGAGGCTTAATGCATATGGAAAATAATAATTTGGAAAAAAAATATGGGAAAAAATAATAAAGTTCTTTCAATATTATTTGAAGTGGTAAAAAAAATCAGTAAAATAAATAAATCATTAGATAGAATATAATTTCTGGAGAGTAAAAAATAGGAACAAGAAAAATAATGACAGAACGAATTTTGTCAATATTTAAGGCATCCTAAATTATGTGGCTTGTTGCAATGACAATGTTAAAATGGAAATATTTGATACAGTTTAATTATTTTTTTATAGTTGCAACTATAGTGTGTGGAAAAACACTCTGCCTTAGGCAGCATTTAGGTACAGATGGGAGAATCTGGATTGTAAAGTCAAATTAAACTAATGCTTGTCCATTTAAAAATATTTCCCCAACTGACCTCATGGTATATCCTGTTGCTGAAGGTTCATTATAAGCAGTGTGAGCAGAGCTGTAAGACTGAAGGTAGAACAAGTATCTTCTTTGCAATCATAATCATGATGAAAGTACCTTGCAAAACATTTCTTCATGTTAATTTGTTTTTTTAAGAAAATTTGAGCCTAGCCTACAGGGGGATAGTTGTCTTCAATTCAGACCATGAAAGGCATTAATACAGGTTCAAAGACCAATGCAATTGTAAAAAAATAATAAAAAAAAGAAGAAAATAGTGCCTTAAAAAAATAGACACAGATTTAAGAGATACTGCAATTCATTAAAAAAAAATAAAAACCAAAACTAGAATACTAGATACCCTAAAAAAAGACAACCAGGTAGTGAATAGAACACCGCAGATAATTGATTTCACCTGAAGTTGAGACACAACCCTTTTCTTAACAAATAAATACAAGCAAGATGTGCTCCAATATCTAATATACACAATACTATTCAAAAATAGTTATTTAAAAACATGGAGAAGCAAAATGACTAAGATTTATACAAAATAAATTTCAAAGCACTAGACAAAAACAAACCTGTAACTGAAAATTTACTTTCTATGTGTCAATGATTCTTTGCTTTGACAACATAGTGGCATTCTGAGTGCACATGATGGTAGATATTTAGATGCTTAAATTTCCTGAAAGAAACTTAAATTCCTGAATAAATAAATAGACATTTATTTCTCAGATCTGCCATTTAACAGAAATAACACCTTTTTATGGCAATGCCGTTCATTTAGGGCATAAAATAACAAAACATGAAAGTGTATCTCTTGTATCTATTCTTTGGTGCAAAGTTAGACACCCACAATATAGACTGCAGTGAAGTGCAAATTATTTAAGATTAACTTATACTCTGGTTGTTATGGAAACTACATAAAAATGTACCATTCTATACACTATGAAATATTAATACTCCACTAGTAACTTTCACAGAGTTGTGATTATTATTTGAAAAATTTAAAGGAACAAAATTAACTCAAGAACTCCCTTGTCTGTGAGTGCTTATTTTAAGGTTGACGGTTTTGATGTTAATAGCAATATCACAAAATTATAATTATTATTAATCACATTCAAAGAAGTAACAATTATGTTTTCTATTTCATATCAGAATAAGTCGTGAATAGTTTCTCTTTCTACGGTCTAAACCTTTCATCTTATACATCTACACTTTCTATACAATTCATAGTGAAAATCATATCATTTGTTAATGAATAGTGTCCATGACAAACTGCTTCTCTGTTATGGATGGACCTCAGACAATTCTAAATCACCTCTTTGGATATGATAGGTCAGGCCAGATAGGCACTTCTCTCAGTATGTTGTGATGCTGCTATCCATCTTTCCTTTTGAATGAATGAATTTCCTTTTGAACTGAATGAATCATGACCAAAATTTTTAAAATAGATGAAGGATGCAAGACTTCTGACAGCCTCTCTGAAAAATGTGCCCTTTGCAGTGAGATGTAGTGTAGACTGAACTTTAAACTTTGTCACTGTGAAACTGAGTACTTGCATTCCTGGCATTCAGAGGGTGTGAGCAGAAAAAGGGATTATTTCCCATCTTTCCTGGAGCAAGGAGTCCTCATTCTGCTTTCTCTTCTCAGAGCTGCTTGCATATTTAAGACAGAACATGTCTGACAAAGTAAAGGCAAGTGAATTTATAAATATATAAAGGCATATTTTTTGTATGCAAAGCAGCCCAGATCACACAGCAAACCTCAGTGGGGCAGCTACAAATAGATGTGAGGGGGTTACAAGAGAAGCTGTCCTTTACAGCAGGACAGTCTGAACATGTTCAATAACGTGCACCATGGTCTATCTTTATTGATGGAAACCTGGGTGCCTGCATATCTTTAAAGACATAAAGCACTTTATTTTTGTGACTCCCATAGGTACACCTGTGGCTGAAATGTTTTTTTTCTTTTGGAGAAAAGAGAGAATAAAGCTGAAACAACAAATCACTGATTATATACATTTAAAGCTCTTTGGACATCTACCATGTTTCTAGTAACACAGATGATCAAAAGCTATGACATGCAGGTATTTCTTAATTCGATATTTCTGGAATTTTGAACATACTGAAAGGAAAATCAGACTTTAGCTTGCGCTGCACATGTCTAGAAAGTCAGCTCATTTTCTATTTCTACTTTCATTTCAGGTAAAATATCCACTATCAGTTTAGAGTACGAAACAGCTGAGACAGTGACATAAAATATCAACAATAAAACAATGAGAAATCATCACTTACACTATGGCAGCTCTTGTTACCTTAAAACTGAGTCTACAGAAAGTGTGTTTAAACTGGCACTTATGAAGTAGTAGTACTAGGAAAGTGATCAGTCTGTCTCTAACAAAACACTTCTCTCATGGACCTTGTGAAGCTGGGAGTTGACATTTTAGAATAAATAGCAATGGCAAATTTTTGCTGATGATTGTCTACCACTATAACCTCCTTCTCATTGAAACTTGAATAGTTTAACAGAAATCAAATATGTGCTCTTTTAATTGAGAAACTCAGGCTGAATTCCTGGCAAATGTGATAGCTTGACTCTCTAAGTTATGCTGTTGTATAGATGATCCAGAGTGAAGTAAGAACATTACTGTATATTTTTTGTTCTTGTTTCACTTGTAATTAATCTCATTTTGCAAGTCCATATGTCATATATATAAATTGACCAGACCCAAATTAATGGAAATTCCTCAATCTCTTCTAGGTGGGAAAAGACATGAATAATTATAATTTTGCAAGATTACTAAGAAATACCTACAAGACTACTTGAAAAAAAAATGAAGATCAATGGATTTATCATCATATTGTCTTGTATAAGTAGCCTTATACTTTAATAAACAGTGAAACTGAAGTCATTCACATTAAAACAGACTTCAATCTTGTAGATTCTTGAAAAGAAATGCAAGTTTTTTATCAATAAGATAATATAGACTACCTAAATACACTCAATAAGAATTCACCAATGACCCAAAGAAGCACATTTCTTATGGGAAGTCAGTTATAGCCAGCTAGAAATAAACACAGACAGCTCAATATGGGGGAAAAAGGTTCAAGAGTGAGTAAGAGTGAAAATTTTAGCATAAGATCATGAATAAACCCTGTAGTGCATCCTCAGAGCATCACCAATGTCAGGAATTAACTCCCATTTAAAGAAGAGAATTATAATTTTAATATTTACATGTAAGAGCCTTCAAAGGCTGCACAAGGATTCTCTGGGAACATACAGCTACGTGAGCAGAAGTAGATTTGTTACACAGACATGAAATGCTGCAGATAAGGATGTACTAGGCACAATAGACAATAACAGAATCACAGAATAGTCTGAGTTAGAAGGGACCCAGAAGGACCTTCAAATCCAGCTCTTAAGTGAATGGCCTATACAGGGATTGAACCTGTGACCTTGTCATTATTAAATCCATGCACTGACTAACTGAGCTAATCTTCAGGACAGCATCTTCCTTTATGTTGGCTTTGCATCAAGGGATAATTTTGATAGGGCCAAAGGAAGATTCCAAAACATTTCACAGTAACAATATGATCATGTCTCTGCAAGAGCAACGATTCTCTTGACTTAGAACAGTTTCATTTCCATTTCTTCTATAATTACATGCAGGCCTCTAAATGAACACTAAAATGAGTATGCTGGGCTAATCCAGTTACAAGTATTTGTAAGATGGCCACTGAGTTATATTAAAGAAAAGCAAAAACAGTGAAACTTCTCAAGGCTATTTCAGTAGCATCCCTTGTAGTTCATTTGCATCAAAATGGGGATAGAATAAAGGATCAGAAAATAAAGCTGAATTTATTTTGCCTGCTTCAGGATGATCACGACTGTGGCTGGGAAGTTGTCTGCAGAGGCCTTTGAAACCTGTGGGATTCTAGCCAAAAATAAATATTGAGAGGTACAGTAAGGCTATTTTGCTTTGAAGTTTGGAAATGTGGATTTTAAACTACTTATAGGAACAGGATTCATAAAAAGAAACTTCTATGTTGCTCCTGGACTGTTCATGAAAATAAAATGTAATGCTGATTATATAACTAATGTTAGTAAAGTGTTAAAAATGAACATGATGTAAAAGAAAACTTTGATAGTATCTTTCCATTTACAACAAAAAACCAATAATTAGCAGTGATAAATTAATGTTCTGGTGGTGATTCTAAATATTTTCCTTTTTTGGCACATTCTGCACAATAATTGTAATTCCAGTAATTGGGAAGGGTGAAAGCTGTTATGGGCATTTTGTGGCAAACAGAGATGCTTGCATCCCTAATTTTAAATCATTAACTCATGTAATTAACTTTTTTTATAAACTACATTTTGATTTTTTATACTGTTCTGTCTCTGCCGTGTCTGCACAAACATACAGAAACACAGGGCAAGATGAACAGAACAGGTAATTGGACGTATTTTTCTATTGATCTGAAAAATATTCTGTGTTAAAATGATGGTATTTTAAAGAAAAATCTTTTTTTCTCAAACCTTCATATCCATTGGTTTTCAGCTCTTTTGTTTTTATAGTACATTTACTTCTAACAATGTTATTACATTTTTCATAGCATGTCAGAATCTTTATATGTGAGATGGCTTAAGCCTATTTTCAATTATTTTGTCTTTTGGCTGAATATACTGGCTGAATATGTAGGAATATATCGTCCACAATATAATACTATGTAAATGATGGATAGATTTACCAGCAGGAAAAAAACATGTTCAGTTTCAGGCCAATTGAATAATTTTGACTTTTTAAACATTGAACTTGCAAGGCAACAAATAAGCAGTAAGCAGTTATTGTCACTGCAGGATCAGACAGTTTAGTGAAATTACCCCAGAGATGAGTGAGATACAGGAATTTTAGATTGTATGAGTCTTCAGTGAAGAAATATAATGGTTCTAAAGGGACAAAATTCTTCCCAGGTACCTTTCAAAACCCTTCCCTGTCTCCATCTCTGTGCAGAGAAAATGAGAAAATAACAGTCTTCTCCATAGCACATCATAAGGACTTAAATCTAGCAATCATGGTGAAAACAGTTATGGCCAGATAGAACCAAGCTGGATCTAGACGATGCGTGGAAGAACAAGTCATCAAGAATGCTCAGATACTGAATACTCAATATCCTCCTGCTCAGTCCTGAGGTGGAGGTTAGGTGTGTTTATAAAGCAAAATGTCTTTAGCCTCTAAAAATTTACATTAAAAATTGGGCTCATGGGAAAAACAGTTGACCTCAACAGGACTAAAGAGTATGAGCCAGCAGTGTGCCCAGGTGGCCAAGAAAGCCAACGGCATCCTGGCTTGTATCAGGAGCAGTGTGGTCAGCAGGACCAGGGAAGGGATTTTCCCTCTGTCTCAGCACTGGTGAGGCCACACCTCAAGTTCTGTGTCCCATTTTGAGCCCCTCAGTTCAGGAATGACATTGTGGTGCTGGAGCATATCCAGAGGAGGGCAACAGAGCTGGCAAGTGTCTAGGGAATAAATCCTGTGAGGAGTGACTGAAGGAACTGGGGTTTTTATAGTGGAGAGAAGGCACAGAGGAGACCTTATACTTCTTTCCAATATTTTAGCAATTCAATGAAAATCTTACTCATTACTTGTGCTTAGTGTTTTGGACTTCCAACAAATATTCATATAAATTTGTCCAACTGCAGGTACAAACAGATTTTTTGGTAGAGTGAGTTATGTGTTCATTAAGTCATTAGTATGACCACAAACAAAATAAAAAGCTGTCTTGCTCTTCTAAAAACAATCTAGGAAGATTTTAATAGCCTTTGCAGCATGAAATGGAATATTAACAAATGTCAGCACTGGGAATTAAAGTAAGTCCTAGCTGATTTTAAGTCTCCTCATGAAGAATGTGACAGCCTAAAGAAGTTAATCATTTCAATGCAAAAAGTTAGTGCCAATACTACCATTTAGATTTTATAAATCAAAAGTTAACATCTTCAAGCACAAGAGAAAATTAATTCATGATCATTAATTCATAAATGATAATTGTATGCACAGGGCCTTAGATATTTTTAATACTGTATATATATAAATCCCAGGTGTCTTTTCTGAGCATTCTTGCATTCTCTTTTGCTTCTGTAATTTCTTTTTGCTTCACTGGGGACTAAGAATGTGTAAAGGATGCAAGAGTAGAGCTTTGGGTTTTTAAGCATACCAAAGTACATACATACATGATTTTGATCAGATCTGACCAAAAGTGCTATAATTCAAACTAATGAAATTTTGTATGCCTCCCTGAACAAATTTTAAAGGTACAAAACCCAGAGGGACACAGCTTCTAATAGAAGTGCTGACAGGGCCTTAAGAACAAGCATAATTATTTCAAATATATTAAGCAAATACCTTTAATCAACAGCTGAATGGTAACATGCTGTGATAATTATTTCTGGTTGATGACGAGAAGACTGATTGCAATTTCCTCATTAACTTACTTTTTTCCACTTCCGTAAGTTTTTCTCTCTACTTACTTTCTTACTTCAACAATTGATATATTCTTTCCATTGCAGTATTTTTTAGTCACAAAATCTGTTAAGGCTTATATATCTACCAACTATATTGATGAGTCAGACCTTTTTTTCCAAACAGGACATACTTCCCCACTAAAAAAAAAAAAAAAAATTATGTCAAGCCATGGTGTGTTATTCTGTATTTGTTATGGTTATAGTAGTTCTTCAAAAGAAAATAAAACTAGTCCTCTGTCCACTCTTTTTAAGGAATGTTTAGAAGCAGGGCAAAAAAATTAAACAATCTCTCATTCTAGAAGAGTATGCAGTGTATTTAAACATGAAGATTTTCAGTTGTGGGCTTTGGGATTTCTTTTTTTCATCAAGTAGGTTTTGGCTCTTTGAATGATTTTTATTAATTAGTTAACAAGGATGAAACTTCAAATTTATGTTGGTGTCCCTTAAAGACAGAAGGGATGAATTAGGGAGGAGTCAATTGCCTCAATCTCATCATTATAATTTAGTATTTTCACTAACACCTTTCGTGTAACCTCTGTTAGGAGTAAGGAACTGCATAATATTTTTTTGTGAATGTGTTTAAGTCGTAACTATTATATATTCTTTTTACATAGCAAGAAAGTCTATTAGAGAAAAAAAGGCTGTAATCTGAGCAGAATTATTTAGGATATCCTGTAGTATGTTACTAATGTCATTGTGGTTACTTAAGCCCCAGTTTTTATCTCAGAAGTTGCATTTACTACTTGAATAAGATAGAAAATGATTTTGTTTATTGAAAAGGGAATATTGCATATTATACAGGAAATTCTTCAATGTCCTTCTGAGAGTCAGCAACCTATGTTCATCTTTCAGCATTAAAACTGGACAGCCGGAACTATCTCAGGAACCAGAACAACCTTGGAGGCAATATGTACACAAAGAAAGGAGAAAAACCCTGCGTTTATCTCCTTTTGAATGAATAGTACACATGCTACATATTTAATTTATTTAGAGAAAAGGTTCCTTTAAGCCAAAATACAGACTGTGTTTAGCTTTGCAGAGTTTGAGTTCTACCATGGTTTCTTACATGTGCATAGCTCTAGACATCTTTTGCAAAGCTGGAGCAATCTTTTCTTTCAAAAATAAAAATACTTTGAATTTAAGATTCTTGTAATCAAGTTTATAACAATTCAACAAGCCAAAACCATTCAGACCCCAGCACAGAACTCAGAACTAATCCTACGGAAAACAACCAGATTTCCTTTATATTATTTTGTTTACATAATTTTTATTGCATTTCAACAAAATCTTTAACTTCTATGGGTACTTTTTGCTATTTAACAACACATAAATATTTCACCTAGATTTTTTACTAGTTTTGCACCTAGTTTGTATATCCTGCCTGTGCTTTCATTATTATTACCAATAACTTCATACATCACTGGAGCACACGGCATACTCAGAAAGGATTAGAATTATACCAGCTGGAAAATATATACCAGTAAACTGTCTTATGTCCTAAGAACCTAAGCCATATCCTTTTAAAATCACTTGGATTCTTCCTACTAACTCACTTGATTTTGAATTTGGCTTTAAAAAAGGATTTGCTGACACTATATGCTGTATTTAGAGAGTTTGTTTGCTTGTAAAGGTGAAGAAGGAAGTAAGCAGTGATAACCCCAAGATCAACCAGGAACTGAGGAATTTGGCATGTGGGAAATGCATATTCAGTTCTTTCAGATTCATCCCTAGAGTTATCTTTTGGAAAATGAGTTTTAGGCTATTTTTAGCTAATCCACTTTTATATTTTGTCATGGAGCATGGGTATATTTTGAAATCTTCACTTCTTGCACTGGAATAATGTACCTCAAAAATCAATATTTTTTAAAAATGAATTTTTTTTCTGGTTCTGTATAGGGACATAGAGGAAAGGCACAAACCCAAATAATGTTTTCTTGGAAAAAATATTCTGCATAAAATGTGGAAAAAGTACTCTAACAAGCAGGCTGGAATTTTATTTCTATAATTTTCACAATTGAGAACATCAGCATAAAGCAGACTGGACAGGAAAAGGGGAGTTGAACAGTAACCAAGTGGGAAATCACTGTATATCACATACAAATTTGAATATCTGGCCAAAAAGAAGATACAATAACGTGCGTGCAGTCCTCTATGCTGGACCAAGACAATGTGATCTATAAAGTAAGGAATGGCAATTCACTGTATGAATGAAGCTCCAGTCATTTGGTGGAGTTCCCTTTGCTGTCTTCTCATGAGAAACATGTCTTGCTATTGTGGCTTTAGTTATTCTCAGCCACCTTAAATTAACACAAACTGTATTAGTTTAGGAGGAATAGCTTCAGGTCTGCATAACTGACAAGTACCTTTGCTTCTGTGTTAAGTTGCTCTCCTTAACCAAGACCTTTAAGAAGTTTTTGAAAAGTCAAGCCTTTTCTAGAATATCCAAAATGTTACTTCCCAAGGGTGACTGAATATATTACAGAATGACCTACAGAAATGAAAGACAGGAAGACCCCTCAGTAATTTTTGAGAGTATGGCAAAAGGTTTTCAAACAAAGATTACAGAAGCTGGTTTAATAAAAAAGTAGGGCATTTTTAAACCCTTTCTAAAATATACGTCTGTTTTTCTGGGCCAAATATTTTCCACTTTATAATGAAAATCATCATTCATTCAACTCTTCCTCTGAGATTAAAACCTGTGAAGTTATTTCATTTTCAACACTGAAACAACTATTAAAAGAAAAGTCTTTCCTTATGGGTATTGTAATTCCCACTTCTTGCCCCACCTTCCCAAGGCCAATTTTTACTTTTTAGACTGTCTAAAAATTCCTTAACTGTCCTTGGTGCATAATAAACTTTGCACTTGAATTTCTGACATAAAAGGACCAGTGCCTGATCTTTTGGAAAGACTTTGGAGCTTTGTAGAGTGCCTGAAGTTCTCATTACAATGGGAGTGATTTTATTTTTAAATTCATCGTAATAAAAACTAAAATGCAAATATCTGCAAAAAGTAAGTTTGGCTGTTAAACAAATACCTGGAAATTCCAGAAAATCTTTGAATATATAGGATGCATTACTTCTTCAACAGCTGAAGTGTCTGCAGCTGTTCTAAAACAGAAAAGTACATTTACTAGAATTAATGTACGTTGTATATTGGATTAATTGGAAAAACAACATTAACAGAATATTCTGCTATCTCTGTACATATTTGGCTAGAAATACAACAAATAATAAACTAACATAGGAATATGAAGATCTTTTGGTACAATACAGTACATTATGGTAGGCATGGCTGGCAATTTCACTCTGAAAGCACTTAAATTACCTGAAGGTGAGTAGGGAAAGACAATGTGTAACACACAGCCATTCTTTTGGTTCAATGGAGGCAATCTATGAAAATACAGCAGAGTCAAAATACTACAAATATTCATGATATTCAACCTTTTTGTGTTGCTGTTATCAAAGCTGGTTATTAATTAGTTATCCCTTATCTCCACATAAAGGTATTTGGAGGGTAGAGCTACCCTTCACTGTTTTTTAATTTCAGACTATAGGTCTGACCTTGACATAGGACTGTAACTCCAGCTCAGAGTAATTCTATCATTCCTTAGTAGGGACAGTCCTTCAATATATATATTGTTTCAGTCTCCTTTTTTTCCTGTTGAGAGTCCCACTGTTACCAATTACCCAAGTTAGACAGGGGGTCAAGACCTTCTTGACTAGACAAGAAAAACTTGAAAACTACCCTGACCTGTTTGTTTATTTCCCTTTAGGCCAGCACTTTGCTCTCATATTCTTTACTTGTAGTGATCCAGAATAGACCAGCACATGTCTTATGCTTTGAAAAGGCAAAATGGCATTTGCAGTGTGATATTTCTTTACAGCTCTACCCTTGATGCTGTGTTGCCAGATATTTATTCATAACTCAAGCTGTGATTTGAAAAGGAAGGGATCAGTCACCAGCACAAGTGACACAGGAGCAGCAAAGAGCCTGAAGTAATTAAAATCATCATACATTAATGGTATAGAAGAAAGTAGTCCTACACAACCTTATTTCGTCTTGCTTCTGACCTAAGCAATCTTTAGCTTGTATGGATCATATTCTGAATTTAATGTGAGAAAATATTTTTTTCAGGTTGCTGTTCACTGAAAGAAATTATCTTGATTTTTTTGTTCCATGTTGGTCTCTGTGGCTACTGTTTTGACTTGGAGCATATTAATATATATAGCACTAAAGAGAAGACATTCTAGGTACCAACATTTAGAGAAATATCTTTAGACTAGAATCAGACCATATTCACTGAAATTTTCTGCTGACTTGAAAACTTTACTGACTATGCAGTACAGGAAGTGGGAATTGGCTCATCCAAACCCAGATATTCTTACTATTAGTATGTAGAAGTTTTATGACTGATAATAGTAACTCTTGTTAGAATTGTCATGGACCATGAATATTATCAAGGCGGCAGGTCTTTATCTGTGAAACTACACTCATCCAATTATGAAAGATTAGGTACATGGGTAATTCTAAATGGCATTTTTATGCACCCTTTATTTTCTGAAAGGAAAAAGAAGCAACGGAAGAATACTTTTTCAGAAAAACACAGTTTCATTAAATTTGCACTAGTCAATCATTTTATTACACTCAAAATGTTTATAAAGACAAAAAGGTTATATATTTAATTGAGGAGAAAATAATCTGTTGCTAGATTTATTAATGTTCTAATGGTCCAAACAAAATACAATAAACAGTTATTATATTTTATATATAACAGTAATAGTAATACCAAGACTTACCATTCAAATGATCCAATTATTATAGGTACCTTGTTATTAACAATAAAAATTGCTATACATGAACTTCTGACTTTTTCTAAATTTCAGATGGTATCTGTTTTACTGTTGTTTTTCATATTCTTTAAACTAGTTTAACCTGATTCACAAAGATGCACTCCTGAAGTGACCGGTGAGATTTGTGTTTTCTGCTTATCTGTTTTCTTCTAAACTGAGTTAGGATCATTAATCACTCTAAGCAGAATAACTACTTCTTAATAATGGCTATTAATTGACAGTAGGTGCCCTAGCACAAAGCTGCACTAAGTTAAACTAAAGTAAAACAAATCTAGACAATAATATCTGCCCATTAGACAGTTGCTCTTATAACTAAAATCAGATCAAACAATATATGTCTAGTCCAGTCCTCAGACTTTATTATATCAACACAATCTCTGTGGGTGTTTACAAATAATGGCAAAATACTATTTTCATTGTCAAATTTCCATACAGCTAAAAGTGTCCTTGAACATTCTCCACTAAGCCATTCTTGCTTGAGAATCACATTGTGCATGATTTCTTTCCTATGCTGCATATCATGAACAGCATTCATCATGATATGGCTAGGGCTGAGCCAGCTGCAGCTGCCAGAGAGATTTTTCTCACACTTCTAAAGTTCTTTCCAGCTATTTGATAAATCCATTAGTCTCAGTATTTAGACCACTAATTTGATGATGGGTCAGGTAGTATCCTAGTGGTAATTCCTACTGGATTAACAAGAACAGATGTTGCAAAGTTTCAACCTGATTTCTGGTGATCTATCCTGCAAACATTCCAATGGCTTTAAGTCAGTCCTGAGAAGTCTTTTATTCTGCAAGGAAAGTTAAAATATAATTTCTCTATGAACTTGTCAATAAGAACAGCATAGTATTATGTCATATACTATGATAAAATTTTCAATATACTCACATTGTTCTTGGAAAAGATTTATGCCTCTCCTTGTAGTCTTCTGGGGAATAGATAAATGTCTGTTAATTAAATTCCTGGAAGCATAACTTGTTATTGCTTCTGCAGTCAAACAATAATAAATAGAATGATGTCTACAACATGTAACCCTGTCAGATCCAGGTCAGACAGAGGCTTGCAGTAAGTGCACAGAACTAATCCTGCAGGTCATAAAATCAGGTATAGCTTTACGAAACTGTCTCCAGAATTAATTTTTGTAGACAGCAGCATTTGAACTTCTGACTTTACCTCTGAATTGTGCAGCGTGTGGGAATGTATGCTCACTATTGGCACAATACACAACGCCAACACTTGATGTTTCATGTTTAAATAAAAACCATCTATAATGCTTGGGAAATTGCAGACTGACCACCGTCCAGTCAGGTACCTGAATAAAGTGAAAAACTAAACTTTATTTTCTCCATGGGCAGTCATGATCTAGAATCCTGTGTGTAGGAGTTCAGGCAAAGATTTAAGAAAAAGTATCCTGGAAGTTCTGAAAAACAAAGGAAAAATTAAAATACTGGTGTTTATGTTAAGCAATTACACCTTGATTACAGGGAACTTCAAGAAATCTGAATATGACATGAGAATAACATTTTCTGCAAGCCACCTCTGTGACAACTGCTTTTCCTGGCATACAAAAATATAGAAACACAGTAATAGAAAAGAGAGTTCTTATACTTAGTAGCTCTTCATTGTTGTTGGTAGTCACTCACACTTTCTTCCTCTTCTAAAGTGCTTTTGAGAACCCCACATATCAAAATTATTCAGTAGAACACCAAATGCAGGAATCCCAAAAAGAAATGTGAAGAGAGAGATAAAAGTGTACTATCAGTTGGCTGAAAAAGGAAAATTTAAAATAAAATAAAATTAGATTAAAACAATTTTCTGATTTGATATCTTTATTGATGACATTATGTACAGGATAGAATAATATTGATAATCAAAACAGAATCAATTCATGAAGAAAATTCATTTTTGATTGTTTCATAGTTTGGGGTTTTTTTTGTTTGGTTTTTTACAGGTTTCTTTTGCTGTTTCACCAAAGAAAAACCCTAAAACAACCCAAAGATAGACCAAGCCAAGAAATCAATTACTTTCATTTACAGAAAATAACATTAACATTAATATTTATGAGTAGCTATCATCTTTTTTTTTTACCCTTGCTTTATGGATTAGGTTTAAAAACATTGTAGAATAGCAGAATATAAAAGAGCCCCCACATCTGAGGATCCAATGCTGTAGCTTAAACTCTTCATGAAATTGCTTGGCAGTAGCTTCTTTTAGAGAAACCTCTACCTTAAATATTACAGCAAGTGTAAGTACAACTGGTGTCTGAGTAATAGTTCTCTATATGGCTGACCACTGGTTGCAATTACAGCATATCTGTATTATGCTGTGCATAAATATTATTTCTGAAGTATTACAAAGAACTGTATGAATGTAATAAAAGTGAACAGAAGTACCACAGAGAATGAAGAGGCATAGATTTTTAAAAGCAAATATAAAGTCAGGAGAAGGAAAAGAGCAGTAGATGAATCTTAGCCAAGAAACAAAGAAATAGATCACTTACATTTCCTTATAAAATAAGAGATTCAGAAATGATTATGAGATAATCAAAAAATCCCAGAAAGGAAGATGGATGCCATAACAATTTACACACTCTCCCACCAAACTTGAAAGTGAAATCAATTGTTTCAAACTGGGCTTTTGATTAAGATTTAATTTTATTGAGCATGAAGAATAGGAAATTCACCTAAGAGATCATATTCTTCCAGCAAGAAATTAATCACTTTAAGACAGCAAGAAATTTCAAGAGCTTATTGCCCTACTGAGCACCAAATTCCATGCAACGCACCTGAAAAATATTTTGTTTGAGTTTAGATGAATGATAAATATTTTTTTTTAATTTGTCAGAGTCTAGCTATTTGTTCTAGTCTGGAGCAAAGACGTTCCCAATTTAACAGCGTTCCTCTACAGTACTGTATAGACCCTGTGCAGTTGCTACACACCCTGCTGACAATATGATTATATATGTGCAACACTGGCAATTAAAAGTGTGGTTTCCACTGGCACCCCAGGGAATAGTATGTGAATTCATGGTGATACTCCCAGAGTCAAAGGAATTCTCTTGTTAAAGGTGATTTAAATTGTTTTCATTGTCTGTCAAACAACGGCAGCCCCCCAGCCAATTCAAAAGCCAATTCAATTAGTTTTCTTCCACTTACGGTCTTCCAAAAATCACGGTGTAGTTAAAAGCCCTACCCATCAGACATATCAGTTGTAGCTGAGCTATTAAATATCTATGGGCCATAAAGCCATTTTTTTTTTCTGCACAGAGCTACTGTGTAATAAATGTGTAAGTTATTTTAAACAAAAATGCTATAGAAAGGCAGTTTCCCATGATAGATAAGTAGATAGTCCTGCGTTTCAGGAATCTCAAAGTAATAGTTTTCCTCAGAGAAAAATCTTATTTATAATGTCATTCTCAATAACAGAGTAAAAGATACTATATTTTCCTCTTTTATTTTTTTTTTTTCCCAGATTGTGTGGACTTTCTGGTTCGTTTGGGGGGTTTGTTCTTTGGCTTTTTTGGTTTTTGTTTTTGAGAACAGTAAGAACCCAACCTATTTTTAAACAACACACTGATATGTACAGATGAATATGTATATCTATGAATAGATAATTCTATATGCATTTAGAAATAACTTGTAAATAATATGGGAACAGGACAAATAACAGGACACGCTTAGAACACCTGTGCCCAGCCAGCTGTCTCATATACAGCTAGGTATATGGACTTATTTGACAAGACATATTCATTTTGTTATGAATGGGATAGTAATTAGTAAAAGGGGTTTCTTTTCTTAAAAAGTCATCTTTGCAGTGCTGACTTCAGATAGGGAAACAATGTATAAGGTGTAAATATAATAAAGCATGATGAGCCATTTAATGTGCCACTCAGTTTTGTTGCTCAAGGGAGATCATGCATGAAATCCTTATGGCTTTGCCTGACCTGTTGCTCAATTTATATGATTCGCTCTAATTTATTCTGCTATTCATACATCTTGAAGTCTTCTTTTGCACCTCTTTTTCCTGTATTTGCCCTTCACCTTCTGTCTTTCTAAGGCTGATGGGAATTAACTGCTAACTATTGTTTGATCATGTGTGTGGATTGCTACTGTTAACAATTATTACTTTCTTTACTTTGGGCATTAAAAGATGTGACCAGGCAAGACAGTCAGGGATTATATCAATTTAAGGCAAATGATGGTAGAAAATACATTCCTAATTCACCATTGGGCCCCATTCAAAGATAATTGCTACAACTTTACTGAAATCTTTGATATGCAAATTTGTGGTGCTTTTTTAAAGGAACAAATTTAAAAAAAGCATTACTTTGCTAGCAAAGTCAAAGGTAAGCATTCCAAAAAAGTTTTACTTGTAGTTTGAGGACACTTACATTAGTCAGACTGGAAAAGTTTATACTGGTTAAGACATTACTGTTTGAGAGGTTTGGTGAGAAGTGATGAAAAAAGCTCTGCTCAAAAGGAAAATGGAACTACATTGATAATAAAATCTTCATGTATAGATTTACATAAATTACATATTTGCCTGAACTATTAGGAAACCTTAACAATGAAGGATGCGTTATGTAGTGCTGTAAACACCGAATTCTGGGTGAGAAATGTTTTTAAAAGCAGCTTGTTGCCCAGTTGGAAAACAGATTTTAATCAGGGATCATGAAAACTAAGTGTAAAGGGCTGCACAAACCTATGTCATGCAGTGATCTTTATAGCTCCTGAAAGCTTATTTTGTGAAGTCTTAAATCCAGAAAATTTGAAAAGATGAGTTAGTTCTAAAACTTGAAAAGTTTTATTGAATTTAGTGACACAGTCCATATTAGTAAAACTCAGGTTTATTGTAAATTTTCAAAAGATCAAGCTATTGTGTGTACAAGGAATAGCAGAGCACATTAAAAAGGAAAAAAAAAAACCAACAAAACTTAACAGGAGAAATTGTAATAAACCCAATATAAATATTCAATCATTCCAGTCCAAAACCTGTGACAGATATGGATCAAAGAATGGTGAACAAGAATTTGAAATTAAATGCTCTGCAGTATTGCAAAAAATGACACATTCAGAAATAGATTATATCTAACATTAAATATAGGGGAAAGACTGTTTGAAGAATATACTTTTTTTTCAGGCCTGCAAAGGTTGAAAGGCAAAGTAGTAACCAGTTAAACAGTTAAAAATTTTTTGACCCATACTCACCATTTAGGGTAATGAATAAATTTGACTAAGCTAAATATTAACAAGACCAACAATCAAGCAACGTATTTAAATTTTCAAAGAGTTATACAATTCAAATTTGCCACAAAATTCAAACTGACAAAATGTTATGCTTTCATTATGAAAGCTTCTGATTATATATTTTCATTCTCAATATATATGCTAATGAAAAGAACATGATTCTGTATAAAGAAGGTGTCTTCTATACAGAAACAAATATCCTTAAAATAGTTCTACTTTTATGATCATTAAATAGCAAGTTATTACAGGAAATATGAAAATAGCTCTTACTAGGCATCAGAATAAGAACACTTCCATGTGACATCATTTTCTGATCTGGTATGCCAAGTTGTGGTTCTGATTGAGAAGAATGAGCCATTTTTGTGAAATATCTCTTGATCTCAGTTAATCATTCACACTGGCTGGCTATACAATGTTTCATAATTTACAGACTGTGCAGAGAAAAAGACGCTTGTTTCATTTCTCTAGGTACATAATGGATGAGAACTGAATTGACTCAGCTGAATGGACACTAGAGGGATGCTATTCTGTTGTAATATATTACTGTTACCCTGCTAGTAATAGAACAGGAACAATGTCCCATTGTCCAAAGCTGGAATTTAAGCTTTAGTAAAATTCATCAAGTATATCAAGTGCTTCCTATGAAAGCAGACATGAGGTAGTTATTTTCTATCGACCAACATAAATCAGACTGGAAGTGCAGCTTTGTGCCTTCGAATAAAGTTTTGGTTCACAGCATCCCACCACGGCTTGATTTTTAAAAGGCACTATTTAATCTGTTATTAAAAATATGAAATGCAACAAAAACTTCAAAGCTTCCTGAGCCATCTAACTGATAATATCCTTGGCTGCCAAAGTAAAAACATTTTCAGAATATGGATGGACAATGTCTATGCTAATTTAATTTTTCTTCTTTTCTAAATTGAGTTTGGCACAAGTTATGAAATCTAGGTTGTGGGGGGTTTTTATACCACAGTTTTGAATATTAATTTTTTGGTTTTTTTATTGTTGCAGAGTTTAGTATTTCTATCCTTCAGTGGAATTAGTCCATGTCAAAATAAGATAAGTCAGCGAAAGAAAAGAATTGTAGAGCCATGTGGATGCCCTCATCCACACTGTATATTGAAGTCTTTGAACTGCCTTTGCATTTTCACTGTGATTTCTGGATTAAGATCCTACTACACTAAGCTAAAAATGTCAAATTCTGTCCTGCAAATATCAAATGTAGAACTGTTATTCTGAATATCTAAATAATAAGAGAAGTCAGACAGAATGTCTTTTTTGTTAAAAGCACTTCATAGCAGCAATGTGCTTGTGGTTTGGAGATCCCTTTCCTATTCAGCTTCCCAATTGAGGATCCTGTTTTGCTGTTGACTATGCTAATTTGAACTATTATTTTTCCTACCCTTCTGGTACTTCTTTTTGCATTTTATGCTGTGTTGCATATGGTTTTGGCCCCTAAAAGCCCTTTTTTCCCTATCCCTCTAAAGTGTTTGGGAGACTACCCCTGGGGTGGAGTTTGTAATGATATGCCCCAGAAGGGGGTTGGGTCTCCCAAAGGTTGGTTGCCCTCTCCCATTCGTCCTACCACCTGCCCATCTCCTGTCTGTCATCTTTAGTTTCTAGATTGTTCTGTGTTACTTGGTTGCTCATTGGTTTGTATCCCTGCCTGTATTCCCTTCTCCTCCCCTCTCCCTTCCCAGTTGGCCCTTATTCCCTTGTCCCTCCCTTGTTCCACCCCTGGCTTGTCTGTGATTGGTTTATACCCTCAAATAAAAGTCTGGTGCTCCCGGAGCTCTGGGTCTTTAGAACCCGGATGCCCAGAGTGGTGCTATGTCATGTCTGTGTCTCTATTATTCCGGGGCTAAGGATCCCTCCCAGCCTACTCCAGCTCTACGGAAACAGTGTCTGTCGTATAGGGAAGGCGCCGCCGACGGTGAGGGACGGAAGGGCCCGGCACCGACGACCTGTACCGGGAACACCCTCCAGGACACTTCGTGGGGCACTGGCCCGAGAGGGACCGGTGCTCCACCGGGTCCGGGACCCGCCTGGTCTGGGTTGGTCAGTCGTTGTTACAACGCCGCTCGGCTGCTGCCCAAAACCCTGGTGGGCAGCTGTCTGGCCAGAGCCAGCGGCGCCGTAACAATGCTGTTCCATACATGTCTATCTGTGTTCAAATAAGCTCATCCTTGAAAGCTGACATCTCACAACCTCAGCTTCCAATTCCACTTATTTACTGTTCTGGTGACAGAAATCCTATCTGTGATGTCTATAATGAGATAAAACAACTTTTATGCCACATAGACAGCCATTTCCTGGCTTACCTTTATCATACCAGCTCTGAATTGGATCTTCCAATACAGGTAACAGTCTGTCCTAGAATTACTTGATAGCAATATGAACACAGATCCCACACTCCTCAGAAATGACTGAACTCTAAGAATTTTTAATGACTATAATGACTCTATTCTATTTCCTCCCTGGATAAATGAAGTAAGCAGTTCACACTGGAAGTCATCACTCTGTCAGTTCAGGGGAAATTAAAGTGGAATGTACTTATGGGAGGTGACAAGTCCAAATAGCAGAAGGAACTAGGAGGAGTCAAAGAAAGGAGAATGCTTTGATTGGATCAGAATTGATTCAAATGATTTGGGAAAATAATATGAGAAAGCTGAATAAGGAAAAGAAACATTGCAATGAGCTATATATGTATCTCTGTACCTAGTTTAGAGATAGCCTTGGATGCATTAGTAAAGGTACTTTTTGTATTTTTAAAATTTTTTTATAGTCAGGGAAATTACAATTTTTTACACTTTGTTAAGTGCTAATTACAGGGCTAAATCTGTATTTGAACTCAGCTATTGAGACATCAACTAGTTATTAGGAAATCAACTAGAGAAAATCTAAAACATGACAAAAATCTTCAGAAGGCTACACAATGGAAGGAGAGGGCATCAAAATGCATTTTGGAGGTAAGCAAACAAATAAGTGATACAATATGCAGTCAGAGTCAGTAAGAAAGTAGGGTCAAGAATTGGGTACAATAGCATAGGAAAGCATAGATTAGAGGTGTTAAGGTGATTCTAAACAATTCAGGGGATGACCTGACTCAAAAAATTTTAAAAGGAGAAAGAAACAAAAAAAAAGTGGAAAAGAGGTGGGATAGAGAAGCTACAACTTAGTTATCGAAAATTGCTGCATCACTCTCACTAGCTGAATTTAATGGTAATACAGCATTGCATATGAGGAAAGAATGTGCATAAATGAACTTTTGGACAGACTGACCAAACCATAGCATCAGAAGGACAAGGTTCTACAAACTATTAGATACAAATATCATGTTTGCTCTCATCCACAAGTGATTTTTCTCTGTGTCTAGGATGAAAAACAAGATAAAAGGGCTGTGGCTTAATTAGGGCATGAATTTATTAGCTTAGCTCTTGTGGGAACTCTTGCAATAAATTGTACAGTGCATATCAAAACACATTCCTTAATTGTTTTCACATACTAGAGTTATATCATCAGCTGTCCTTTCTCCCTTATACCCTACCCATATTTCTTTCACTCATATTCAACTCCCTGCCATTTTTATAGAAGCAATAAAAGGCAGAGGGAGGTGGATTCACCCTTGTTACTCCAAACAGCATAATTAAACTCATTTCTCAGATCTGAGGTATTCCTTGGGCTCTGTCCATGTCCTACTCTGATTAATCACACATTAGAGCATCTGTAGAACTGACAAATGCATTGGACTATTGCTTCAAATACGCCTTCAGATAAGATCTAGTGCCTGGTACCTCCTCCGATTTCAAATTAACTTTCCAGATACCTTAACAATTTCCTTCCAAATTCAATCATCCTCATCCCTGAACAACCCATGTATTGAACATGATATTTTTGGTGGATGCCCATTAATCCTCCTGCTGCTAATAACTGAAATGTTATCTGACCTTGTCAACCCTGGAGATAACTCACCGTATCCTATCTGAAAAATGTAGCCTCTGGGAACAACTGGCACCAGGAAAAATGTCCCTGATCTGCCTTTCTTTTTTTGGTTTAGTTTGTACTTATTGATCCTTTTGAAAATCTCAGTAGCCTCGCAATGAAATCACAGTTTCAGGAGTCTGCCTTAGTAAATGGACTGTAGTGTACTTCTACAGAATCTGAGCACAGCTGGAGACACAGAGGAAGTGGACATGTGTCCCATTTTCTGTCTTTTAGAATTTATTTATTTTGTTTTTTGTTCTGATTTGTTTTGGTATGTGCTAAATGACCAGTCTCAGTTTTTCCCAACCATGCCATTTTATCTCTCCTTGAAGTAGCCATAAACTTAAACAGACAGATTATTTTTAAAATGACCTTTCAGTACTATTTAAGTAAGTTAAAAAATAATTCTTTAGCTTGTCTCCATCTCTATCTGTAATAGATACATTCAGCAGACAGTAAAGTGGCTCTGATCTCCTCTGTCATCCAAACAGACTTCTATAGATGTGACCTGTGAGCTTGTCTTAAATGTTTGAAAAATATTTACCTGAAGTCAGAAATATGGCCCTGTGCCTGGTGTGCAACCTCTCATCTATGGCCAGTAAAAGCATGGGAAAAGTATGGTTTAAAGAAAAGACTATGGTACCAAGTTTTTCTCTGAGTGTACTCAGGCAACAGAGAAGTCTGTCATTCAGGATACGCTGGAACCAAAAAATCAATCTAGAAATCCATGAGACCTGCAAAGAATTTTGAAGGGCTGTAAGACAGGGGTGTTGCACACACTTATGTCTCACAGCAAACTCTTCAACCAGCATCCGAATAAGAACCTTCAGAAAATCAGTGAAATTTAGGATATAGGAAAGCTTTGAGCCTGTGCTTTTAGGCTGGCATATAAGGCAGTGATTTCACATTTGAAACCATAAAGTTTAAGCTGTTACTACAGAGACACAGAAAAAACTGAAGTCTTGGTTATCCTGTACGTTGGTGAAGACATTGAAATATTTCTAGAAAATGTCTGCTTTTCATGTCTTAGTATTAAAATTTCTTTTGGAAAAAAACTAACAAAGATTTATTGTTTAGGAAAATATATTAGCACTGTGTAGGTGTTGCTGAGTCACAACTTGTCTGCATGTGTGTGTCCTTGTGATGTTAACTCACCAAAAAAATGTTAAAACTGTTGATTTTAAATTACACGGTGTGGACACAGCAGTGTTTCACTGCACTAATGAGTCCAGGATAATGCTATTTAAAACTAGAGCATAGAAAGTATTGTAACACATCTTTTCCACAGCTATCCTACACTCTGACACATTTTGTGAGCTTCATGGCACGTGGCAGACTGCTCAGTGCAGTTAGAAAACTCCTACAGATCTAAATACTTTACAGACTGAGGAAGGTCTTGTGCATAACTCTCCCTGCAAAATATCTGTCTATCAAGGTGATATATCATCTCTGTATTTTTCTACAGTGATAAAATTAATACAAGTTCTTAAAATTGGAAACTTAAATTTTTATTTTTTTTTGCTCAACACTGATTTTTTTCATGTTTCTTCAAAGCTTTTTGATTGTATCAATAATCAATATCCTAGGATAAGAAATGGATTGTTATTGATTCAGAAATACATTCTGGATGTGAACTTTAAACTTATGCTGGTTAGATTGCAGTTACTGTTGGAAGTGACTAGCTTTTAGTTCATAAAATAGTTAAAGCCATTTGCCCACAGAACACTGAATTGCGGAAATTTTAAATAAATCTGAGAAGTATACATGGCGGTGGTTTCACTACATGGTGATTTCATGCAAGTAGTGAAACTGCCTCATTCAAACATATTTATATATTTTCATATATATACACAAAATACTCAAGGGGTACAAGGGATGTAGTAGTACCAATCCAATCCAGATTTTGGATTTCTAGTCCAAAATCTGATGTTGAAAGAAAATGTCTTATGTCATAAAGCATTTAGGGAGGAGCATGCATGGAAATTTTGCCCATATCAAGAATTCTTTAATGAAAATCCTTTCCCATATGTTTTTCTTAAATAAAAAAATGAAAGGGCTTCTCAGAAAATACAATAGGAAAGCTGGGGGGGATTGATCAGGCTAAGACTAATTGGCTGAAGCTGAGCCTCTGGAGATTAGTTATCATTAGGCAAAGGAGAACAGTTAAACTACCTTGAAATAAACAGGGTCACATCTACTTTCAGGAATAAATTAGTCTGTAGATTTGTTGACACAGCAAACTGTTCCTTCCTGGCACAATGTGTACAAGGGGAAATTAGACAATAAATAATATTTGACTTTGATCTGATTTGCACAAAGTGCAATATTGTACTTTCCCTTCCTTCATTTATCATATCTGATTTCATCCCAAACCCTCAGCCTTTATTTAGTTCCCCCTACACACTGTTTAAACAGACTAAATTAGTAAGGAATGCAGGGACTAGTTGATGAGTCAAAATAAATTATTTATTCTCATGCCAGAAAAGAAATTAAAACCTTCCAGTTAATGTATAGTTAGAAAAACATGTGTGTCATCAAATAATAAGTGTAAGTGGGTTGAATAAATGTCAAGATGGGTACAAAGAAATTTAAAAATAAACTATCATCAGAGGCAATTGCATGTGGGAGGTATAGTGCATCTGTAATGGAATGGAGAATAAAGAATAAGCACGTTTATGAGAGAAATAGATGTAATAAATATTAGAAAGTATATCATAGCTCAGATGAATACTATTTCTTCCACTTACAAAAAATTCAAAAGATCACAAAGAAAGACCAATGTCTAAAAAATCAGTAGTTGACCACCTGGGTAGAACTTGCCTTCAATAATAACTTTTTTCATTGCTTTGAGATTCACAAATCAGTATGAAGGAAGGGATCCTGGAAGTAGCCCTAGAAGATGTACCTGTGCTGAAGTAGAAAGAATGTGAAGGAAAACTGCATCACAAGCTGATTAATAAATTAAAATCTATTTGAATTAGTCCAAACAAATGTCAAGGTAGGTTTGATATGTGCTGTTGGGTGCTATACAGAGTTATTAATACAATCCCATTTCTAAAGCCCATAGCTCATACTTACAACTCATGCCAATAAAAGCAGAACTGCCATGAAAATATTTTTGTATCCTTTAGACCATTCCTGATAAGTGAAGGAAGGCAAATGTCATGTGTTTAGGAATATATTGAGTTATAGAAATAATATTTCTGTCTTATAAGCTTACAGCAAAATGGGAAAAATGAAAGATTTGGTCCAGTCAAATACATAGAGGACTCTAATTTAAGGAGAATACCTACTCCACTTTTCCTCTTCTTTTCATGATATTCCAAACCCTGATTTTATTACAAAAATATCTGTTTTATTGGAGAAGATGAGGACAGTGATATATTTTGTCACTTATAGCCCTGTTTTCACTTTGGATTATTATAGATTTCTCATTATCAAATGTCTCAACACCTAGAAAATCAGAGGCTCAGAACTGGATAGCTCTCATCTCACAGAATTATCTGCAGGAACTCCTCTTGTATCAGCCTGGTCTGGATAAATATTCTGAAAGCTGATAAAATGAGTTGAAGGATTTTGTGAGAGCTGTGAGTCTACTGTGTGGTGAACCCAAACAAACTCAAGAAATTATGTGAATGAGTGCCAATACCTGAAAGTCATACTTACAGTTAAAGTGAAATTAAGAATATGGACTTGAAAAAATCCAAGATATCTCACTTCACCTCTATGAAGTAACTTGGATCAACAGTGTTATATGGGTTTCTGTTTGTCTCAACAATGCTCAGCAGTTAGAAAATACAAAAATATATCTGTGAGATCAAACGAGGGAGATATGTTTTTAGTACAGTGAGAAAAGCAGTGGTTTTAAAATTTGGTTTGTGTCTCTGTATGAAGAAGGCCAAGTGTTACATCTGACCAGGCTGCTCTTCTCCATATGCTGTTTATAGAAAAAGATGAATGCATGTGACAGGTAGATTATATATCTATAAGAAAAGCATAAAAGATTTTGTTTTGAACCTTAATGATATACTCCTGAGTCATCAGAAGTCACTTTGGTGAATATCTCAGTAGAAGAGGACAGAAAAGATCATGATCAGCCTTTTTAAAAAAGAATATGTTCATTTTTGGGAGTCACTTAATCACTGCAGTATTTTTTATTTTAATTTTTTTTTTATGGAGTAATTTTTAAAAGTCATCTTAATTTCGTTGGATCTTTGCTGGCAAATGCAGAGGGAGGTGCAACATGAATGCAATTTGCTTGGCTTCCTGCACATCTCTACTCCCATTCTTTTCAAAAGACTTTGTCACAGTGTTATTACTGTTACTGTTTCAAAATGCCTGGAGTTTATAGAAACTTGGCTATGAGAGAATTCCTGAGCATTGTCTGTGTCCCACTCTTGACTCTGTGACTTATGTTATGAAAATCTCTGTAAATAGGAGCATGTAAGGTAGGACAAGCTGTTCATTTCCTTCACAATCCACTCCTCTTTTGAATATTTCTGGCTCAGTGATTAAGCTATTAGAAATTTTGACACATGGCTGCAGAAGACTCTTTTTCCTTGCAGTGTGTAATTTGCTGCCCTTTATACAAAGTACAGACGCTATTTTCATGAACAGCCACACTTTTACACTTGACTACTGTCTGTTTCTCCAGCACTTAAAGTAGTGGCCTAGTACTGTACATTGCAGATAGCTCTCACTGAGTTACCTCTGCTGTCTTCATCACATCAATTTTAAGCATATTAAGAAATTACTTTCTCTCCTGGTGCATAGAATCTTACTTACTGAATCAAAGGAAAGTTGTGGAATGGTGCAGGAACTGAGAGGGTCAAGATTTTAGGTTTTGTGATGAGGAAGTTCCAAAGTACATGAATTACAAGGCAAGCCAGTGCACCTGTGTATAAGTCTTGTGAGGCTGGGACACTGGAGTGAAAACAGAGTCTTTTTCTGAATGGAAGACACAGTGAAAAGCAAGCTCTGACTGTGCTTCTCTACCCTTTGAAGAGACTGTCGAGTTCAAGGACATTCATTATGCATGGTCAGATCTACCTTTGTTTGAACTTCCTAAGAGCTTGGACATCAAGTTTTTCCTACAAGGTACACTAAATGAAAGAGCAAGTATGAGCAAAGTCAGGCTATCAAGAGAAAGGTCTCAGAAAAGTTCTGCAAAGGTTTTGCTTTATTGCAGTGAGGCATCATCAAAAGATAGAGGGAAATTAATGACGACCATGAAAATAATGAACATCTATCATGCTGTGGAACATTGTCCCAAAGGGAATGAAAGAGATTCAGCCTCTTGGGAAATTCTATGTCAGACTGAACAAAACACTTGAAAATCTATTAGTTGAAGCTTAGTTGAGGCAACTTTCAGATGAATGAATTGAAAGACTCTACCATAATAAGTCCTTTAACTCATTTACTTCAAATAATTTTGCTAGAGAAAGCAGAAGAGAGATGTGCTGGGATGGTGAAATAGAAGGAAATGATGACAGAAAAGGAAAGTTTGAGTTAAAGCAATTTAATTCCATATATATAGAAAAAAAATGTAGATAACTAGGAAGGAGAAATGTTTCTATAATCTATAAAATTAGGAGAAAAAGGTAACATAAGGAAAAGTAAGAAAAAAAAAAGAAGAAAATGAAACTCTATGCACAAAAGTATTTCAAATTATTAGAGTTAAGATATGGCAGAATTGAATAAAGAAATCAAGACCAGATATATGGAACAATATGAAAAAAAGCAGTGATAAAAAATTGTAAAGAGAGAGTTAGAAAAAAATAATTAACAGTTGAAAACAAGCTTTGGACAAATACAGGGAGAAAATTGAAGTTTTGTATTTTATTGTTGCTGGATACAGCAAAGAAATTACTTTCCACAAAGACACAGAAACCTACATCTAAAACTGTGCAGTGATCTCTGATGTTCACATGCTGAGATTGTCTCAGAAGACAATTTATTGCATGTTAAGAATAACTAGTAAACTAAATTAGGTTTTCCCCACCATCAAATTAAATGTTTATTTTTAGTGTTTAGTGTTGTATCTCCTAGCCAGGATTAGGAGACCTTAATTAGATTCTTTTACTAATAAATGTGCTTCTGAAAATTAGCACCTATTTAAGCCTATCCTACTTTCATAGAAGTTTATTACAGAATTATTTTTCAGTCTATCAATCTTTATAGTTGATCTTTGTATAAACAAATATTTTCTTCCAACTTTCTCAAAATTACACAGCTGTCCTTAGTAATTGAGTTTTTTATTGTGCTCTGCTCCCACCCATTGAGAAAAAAGAGACATGCATTTTCCAACACCTATAAGATGGGATTACTTTAAAGAAACTGTACAAATAAATGATTACACAATTTTTCACAAATGTAAAATTCAAATTTAAATGTCAACAAATATCAAGATAAATGATTCAGCACATGTAGGATATAATTCATTCAGCACAAGAGGATTGTAATGATATAAATATCTAGTTGAGTGCCTACGTATACTTGAGAGACCTTTCTATTTTTCCCGATCTTAGTCAAAGATACTGTACAAGTATTGTGAAGGGTAGGTTTTAGATTTTTTTGGGGGTGATCATGAGCACACCAGTCAAGACTAAAACAAGAGAAAAGGTTTTAGGTCTAACAGTTCTGATTTCCAGGGCACACTAGAGACCTCCTTCTTCTGTCAGGGCTACCTTAGTATTTTTACCATCAAAGGAACAGATGAATAACAGCTTGCTCACACTTAAACCATGTAAATTGCTGGTTTAGCATATTGTGAATTATTGCTCAGGTCACTACTATTTCCTTGCATTACACACTGCAATTACTCGTTTTTCCATTCACACCACTGATAAATACTATGAGGTCTGCTCTCCATTATGGCAGTCTGGAAAAAGGCTTGTGTAAAGTTATTAACAACCTGAAGGACCTTACCTTGCTCAAACCAAAAGCGCAGTTGAGATCTCAGTCAGAAGCTACAGCAAACATTCAAGATCTGTAGCTTGTAGGTAAAAACCTGTTCCTCTGTTTTCTCCTCCCTGTTCCACAATGGGCAAGTGCTGACTTGGTCCTACACCTCTGTACATGGCCTGAGCAGAAGAATTTTTCCAGGGTAAAATCATCTAGCTAATGATGTTACAGAAATCTAACCTTAATGGTTTTCAGTCATTCTCTCTTGTGAAGGACCTGTGTACTGGGTAGCTAGAGCTTGTTAAGTCTAGAATTTCTGAATGGTTGTTGGATTCATATTGATTCTTCTTTGTCTTTCATTTCAGCAGGCTGGTGTTGCATTAATGAAATAGGAAATGAAATAGCTGAAAAAAATGAAGCTTGTCGGTACAAGGGCAACATTCAGTCAGTGTTGGAGAGTTGCCCGAATATAGCACACACACTCATAGAGGTATCAGTGCTACTTCATTAAGTCCTTTATTATTATGAAAACAGGCATTATTATAGTTAAAAGCATTGTTCACGCGACAGAGTGGCACTTATGATTGGTTATTTGCTTGTGTTCTCATGCTTATTCTAGCATTGCTATAGGCTAGTACTTAAATTCACGCGTCTCTCTCTGCTTTGCTATAGGCTGTAAGTTTCTGACCATACTTCATTTGTATTAGCTAATACTTGGCTAATACATTTCCCTTAGTTTTCTATTTTGCTAATTCCTGTTCTCTAATAGAAACATCTCAGGGTCAGTAACAAAGGCTGGGTTGTGCAGATGTAACGTTTGCTGCGTCTACGTGACCGTTCTCTGCAAGCCAGCTCTCTACAAGTCAGTTTGGTCCAATCAATCCTGCATTAGAGTTTTGCCTGGGCTTCTTCAAGAGATAGATTCCACTGAAAAGCAGGGATTTCCAGAGATCTACACATCTACTTTGAGCAAGATCTAATGTAACCATACCATCTCTGACAGACTTTTAGCAAGTATATTCCTTGACTCTGAAGGCAGATGGATAATAATATACCTAAGTATCCAGTAGCACCTCATACATATCTGAAGGCTCAAAATGCTAAAGTGAGTTAGCTACTGCTTCTGTGTGCAGGTTTTCACCCTCTCAGAATTTTTCTCAGTTTCTTTTCCCTAAGAGACTTTTAAAATAAAATAGAAAGAAGAAAATTTAAAAAAAAAAAGAGTATTATATGAACTGGAAGGAACAATCAACAATAATTTACACTTTTAGCATTAAGAAAACAGCTCTTCCAAATTACAGTATTTGTGAATGTCAGAAAAGGCTATTAGACTAAATGCTATTAGAAAAACCCTTTAGATTTACTCAATAATGACATGAGGTTTCCTAAATGCCAGCTAGGAAGAATATGAATTCTCTTATCTCAATAATTTAAATTTTTGGAATACTTTAATTTTGTCATATTTAAACTCCTGCAATAATTGGATAGCATTGAATATGTTCTTGTTAAAAATAGAATACCATTGTAAGAAAATAATAAGAAGTGTTTGACATTGAAATAGTCCATGAAATTCATCCCAACTTTCTTTATTTTTATGGCATTTTAAATTCTGAGAAATGAGCAGGTATATTTTCCTACATGTCTACATGAATGCAACATTTGACGCTTTGCTAAGGTTAAGTTTTTTGCAAGTTAGAGGACTGTTTTCTGTGGTTTTTTTAACCCATGCATTCAAAGTAATCGGATCTAGAAATGAAATGAAGAATAATCTGTGGCTGGCCTTTCTTGTGCCGTAAATGAATTATGCTGGTTTGGTTCAGCGAATGTCAGTATCTTGCACTCCAGTCTAAGAATTCACCTTCATTTTTCAGTTTAATTATTGCAATTGAGAATATTGGTAGCTCTTAAGTAACTAGGATTCAGATTCTTGTAAGTTTTGTTTATCAACAAATTCTTGAGTTCTACTTACCAAAGACTTCTGCATAAAATTTAAGTTCACTGAGTCCTCCCAGCCATATGTTTATAGAAGCCTGTCTTTTTTAGGAAAATAAAATTGAGTAAAAAAAATTTTGCAGTAACTATATTGTGTCTTCTTATGCATTTGGCACATAAGCAGATTTACTCATGATGCGTACCAGTGATAATATAATTGACAAAGAAGTGAAGGTGTAACAATTTGGTCAGTATTGCCAGTTTAATCTCAGTAATACACATCCTGAGATCAGCTCAGAGAACAGTCTAGAAGCTTTGACAGAAGAGAGCTGGCTGTATCTGGGAAGTGAATCCAGAAAAACAACCTCTCACTCTTCAACCTCCTGCTTTAAATCAACTATGAGTGACTGTAGTATGGTCAGGAACAGGTTTCCCCTTTCAGTGTGTCCTGGCTGTGTGGAGAGACACCCTTGGAAAGGTGACTCCTGTGACTCCTGTATGGAAAGACTTGCCTGGTCTGTAGTAACTATACACATTCCTACAGGCCAGCTTGGTCTGGGTTGTTTGGGTTTTCTAGAAGTAGTGCTTTCCCTCAAATCACACAAATTCTTCCTTGCTTTGTGTAACACGGCTGTGGTAGGTCTGCAGGACAAGCGAGAACAGAGACGGACCTTAATTCTTCATGCCATAGGAGAAGACAGATTTATAGTAAAGAATTTTCCATAATAAATTCAGTCTTTCTCATTTCCAAAGTATTCTCCTCTTCTTTGCCCTTCACCTGTACCACCAGCTGGCCTGGTGATGTCTCCACAGCAGAAGTGGCAGCAGCACCAGGGCTGTGCTGGGCTGCAGCTCAGCTGAGGCTTTGGCTGTTTGCCTTCTCAGTGAGCAGGCAGAGGAGTACGAGAGAAAAAGGAACTTTTTAACCATCAGATTCTTATGCCTACTTCAAGTCTATTTGTTTAACACGCTAACATAAAAAAAAATGAAATAAAGTTGACAGAATCCTCAGCTGTGCCATCATGGCAAACAGTATTCCTAAGTACATCCAGCAGCTCTGTGTAAAGAACCTGGACAGCTTTCCTTTTAGACAGTTAGACCTTCATCAAGAAAAGATTTTCTTAAGATTTCATGGTTATTAAATACTCCATATTGTCTAATTCAGGTATGTATGCACTATGAGGATTTACTCCCTACAGCCTACTGAGTGAAGGTGTGAAGAATCTACATTTTAGACCCAAGAAACCTGAAGTTCCTTAGCCCTAGGTCTGTTGGTCTGTTGGCAAAATGAATGTCAGCTCTTTCCCTTAACTGTACATGTGTTCTTTCATAAACAGAAATTTAATAGAAAATAAAGCTTTACAGTACTTTAAACAACACTTTGATTGAATTTAATTACAGTTTTTGGCACTTTAGAGACTTAAAATATCATTTAAATGAAAAAAATATATAGTTGAAGATTATTTATTCATCTTCTTTAGAAGTTTTGCCTTCTTTAGAAGTGTAACAAGTCAAGTTGTTAGGGAAAATATAAAATATGATAGGCAGTTTGTAAGAAGGAAGATAAAAACGGTTGAAAAAACTTTTGGAAATGTCATTAGCTAAATCCAAAATGAATACTCATTCAGGTATTAGACTGAAATAAACCAATTTTGACATTGATATTTTCTTCAAATGAGAAATAACTCTTAGACTTTATCCTCTCCCTATTCTCCATTTTAAAAATTCTTACTGATTCATTTACTGCTTTAATATCAGGGCTCCCATTCTCTTGTGTGGAAGTCAGAGAATTACATCCATCCCATGTGGTAGGCACCAGAACTTTTGGAAAAGGCATGAAATATCTTCACTGTGGAACCCACACTGCTGAGATCTCTCTCTCTCCTACTGTTTGCTGTCTCTGGGATTGCTGCTCTTGGACCCATGCCCAAACCTTGGTGCCATTATGTCAGAAAACATCTGCGCTTGATGCTGTGATGCATTGGGTAGCTGCTGATGCCACCAGGCTGGGAATGAATGCAGGCTCAGGTTGCTCAATCCATCTCTCTGGCTGTCTGGATGTTCCTTTGCCTGCTCTGCCTGTCCCCTTCCCAGATCCAAGCCCTTCTAAAAACCTCCCCTCATTTTGGAAATGGCAAAATCAATACTCTATTTTCAGCAGTGGACAGGAACCAGGCTTCAGGTACAATTCAGTGACTAACACTCTCCAGTGTGCACTTGGATGACTAATGTCAGGGAAGAAACAATCTTCAACAATACTCTGCCTTGAAAATGCCCTTTGAGTATATGTTTACCTATGATTTAGATTGTTTGGGAGTTATTTTCTTTAAAATATGAACTTAGAATTAAAAATACATATAGACAATTATGAGAATTTGGATGACAGGTCTGTTGTTCATACTTCATGAAACCTACTGAAACGGAATCTTTTCATTACAGGAGACTGCTTGTTTAGGAGGATTTAATACTCACCACATTTTAGGGAATGAGGAACTTCATCTGCTCAACTTGTTACAAATTAAAAGATTGATTTCACAGGAACAGCATTACATGTACTCAGTCTGTACAACAGTACTTTTGCATAACTAATTGTATGAGCTCTTGCTTGATTTCAATGGGACCTCACAGCCATATATACCCTTTTGATGTTTTTTGTATTGAGATTTTACTGACTACCATAGTTCCAAAAGGCAATTGCATTCCATAGCTGTAATTTACTTCTACTAATAGACCTTAACTTTAGAATTCCTGAGATTCACACTGGTAAGTCAATGGTTATTGAACATTCATGCTCATTTCAGCAAGGACTTCTTGCTAGGATGAAGGAGAGTGCAAAAGGTTTAAGATTTCTCGTGGTAGTTCTTTGATACAGCTTTGATTTGGCAAGCTCTTCATACCTTATTACAAAGATGACACCAGTAAACCTCCTGTGCTTAGTAACCATAAACTTCATCTGTAGCTGGTCTCTGCATGAGTACTGATTAGACCTTTTCTTTACAACTATGTGATTCCAGATACTACTTTCTTCTACTAAGTCAGCAGAAGAAAATCTCTAATTATGCTTTCGGAGCAGTCAACAGAGTCAGCAAAACAAAACTCATTATATATTACAAAAAATCCAGCAGTGAAGAGCTCATGCAAATTCTTCACGGAGTTATAGAAAATAGATTCTCTATTAGCAGAAAAAAGGCTCTGGCTTGCTGTCACCGTGGCAAGTTCTTGCACTATTTTTGTTTTATTTGTTACATTAAATTGCAATTTCATACATTCTCATTTATATTGTTTTCGCAAAGTTTTTTTGTAATAGGCATTGTACAGAAATCTTCTAAAACAGTGAGAATTCATTAACTCTTACTCCATTAAGATGTGAGTTTTATAAATATATCTTGGATATGGTTGGTTTGCACTGTAGCAAAATAAAGTTCCTGTTTGCCTAATAAGTCTTTCGTTTTTAATCCTGGTTCCTTAGAGGGAAGAGGATGAAAGAGCAGAAAAACAACATATATGTAATCCTGTTTAACTAGTCTGCTATCCTTTTCTTTTACCTGACTTCCAATTATCTCCATAAACTTTGTGCAAGTATTTTGTAAAACCTCATGGTAAGACAAGTCTTGAACTATAGATCTTCACCATTTTCATGGACTCTTGAACAACTTGTGGATTTTATGTATTTTTGTGGTTTTATCTGTTTTTCTTTTGTTTCAGTGAATGATCATGTAAAGTACATTTTTCCTTTATGTATATCTGATTTACTTTTTTCTCAATTCTGTCTCTGTGTTCAGACCTAAATGAAGGATGACATAACCACCTTCTTTCAGTCTTCTGTGCTACATAGAATTATTAGAAAAAAGAAATATTTAAGGAGGGCTTCCTTAGAGCATGTAGGAAGAGATAGTTTGCTGATTGCCCTCCACTTGCTCTCATCATATCTACTGCCTTAAATACTAAAGGACATTTTAATATTAAAGTAGTTTGTTTATCTGGTTTTCTTTGGTTGGTTGGTTCTGGGATTGGTTTTGCTTTTACTTTTTTTTTCTGAAGCAAGTGTCTTTTGGTCTTTTGGATAATTAGGCTCCAGCCTCAGCTGTAACTGTGCTATTTCTATTGTCTGAGCATAAATTGAAACATTTTTTCCTTTTCATGGAATTTTATAAATATTTTTGCAAATTAGTATCATGCTTTGAACTCCAGATTAGAAATTTTCTCATAATCTCTAATTTTTTCTGAATCCATTCCTTGACAGTTCTTTTTAAGTGTGTAACCATTTTTAAAGTCAATTAGTCCCTGAAGGACATTATTACTATAGGAAACTAGGAATATTTCATAGATATGTACTTGACCGTGTATTGTCTGGTCAAATCCTTTGAGCTCCATGATTAAATAGAAAAAAGTAAAATATCTGATATTCAACAATTGGAAAGTCTCATATAATTCAATTGTTTTTAGCTATGTTGTTACTGATCCTCATAGATAATGAAAGTAGGATCAAGTTCTTTGTGCATCTTCTTTCATATTCTTTGAAATATACTCATTTTCATTTTTCTTTGCATTTCAATTTAAAAAATTTAGAAAGGTGAAGTGCATTTGTTAGCTTAAATACTAGATTTAATAAGTTGCCTAAAACTAAAATTTGTCTTGAATTTGTAATTTTTGATTGACTCCAAGGAACTGTATTGCTCTAGACATTCAGCAGTCAGTATTATGACAGTTCCAGTGGGATAAATTTCTGAGAACTATAAATGTCAAACTTAAAAATATATCCACTTTTAATTACAGGCTTTGCCAAAAATGCAAACATGTTTACTTGCAAAGTAAATAAGGATTTTTAACACTGCTGTGAATAAGAACCTCTCTCAACTGACATTTCAGCCTTAGAACAACTATTTGGTAAAGGTGAAACAGACATTATAGATGAACACTAAAAAAAGTTTTTCATATGGGCAAGTGGGCATTAATGCTACATCCTCTTGCTGCAAACTTTCTATTTACAACGTTATTTAAAATCAGACACAGTCAATGCTCTTCTGATTTGTTTTTACATGCTTAAGTTCCATTTGGAATTGACAGCACAGCTATTATGTTTCTCACAGCAAGAAGAAAAAAGGCAAGATTCTGTTGTAATATTAATTAGAAAGTGATGCTGTAGCAAACTCTTGAGCAATTTATCTTCTTTTGTTCATTTAAAGACACATAACATTGCAGTCAAATCACAAGACTGGTCTTCCTTCTGCACAACTCTCTCCTTTTTATAGTGATCAAACTGTAGAGTCTTTGGAGGCATGGAAAGAAGGAAGAACAGGGGGAAATGACAGGAAGGAGATAACAGGTATTTATTTCAAATGGGCAAGTTTATGTAAAATTCTGATTTGACTGTTGGAGCACACAGAGATCATCTAGTTTTATTCTTTGATGACATGCAAGTATATTATCATCACCCAAAATTAGGGACATTCTGAAGTGCTTGCTTGCTATGGATCTTTGGACAACATCTTAACAATATAAGTAATTTTGCTCCTTTTCCTTCCCTTAAATTTTTTAGCTTAAAATCAGTAGGAAATGAATGATGTCCACTTCCTTGACAACCATTTGGCTTCAGCTACCTCTCTTCGTTTAATATATGAGCATGTACACTGCTGATTGAGCACCATTCCAGTTTTCCTTGTAGGCAAAGAAGTAGAATTAAGTATAAGCTGCCCAGGAAAATCTAGCTGCCATACTTCCTAACTGTGAATGCTCTACATCAGAAGTTTTAAAACGTGTAAGGTGCTTTGACAGTGTATGATTGGAGTATTCCGTGAAATGCTATAAACATTTCTATTAGAAAAAACATTACTAGAATACACAGCAGTGGATCCCATTTGATTGTTTTCTGATTATTTCTATAAACAAGAAAAAACTCTTAAAAGTTAAGTCTAATCAGAAAGTCATGTAAAGAGGAAATGGCAGACATTCTCTAGATTCTTCAAAACCTCTTTATTTTAATACAAATGAGCTCATGTCAGCATGAATATTAAACATAAATTATTTTCTGGAGCATTTGTTTATAGATACGAGTAAACTTGAAACTCTTAACTGGTAAGAAAAGATTTGTAGCTGTTTCTTTATGAGGAAGTTTTATCAGTCTGCAATTTTGTTATTATAGAAACAGATTACTTTTACAAAGAGTAGCATACTTAAGATATGCATAAAAGATCATAAAACATGCACTGTAAGAGGATATTAACATTCTGGCAGAGAACATGTACCAAGTGATGTTTGATTGGAGCAGAATATTATTACTTCATTTGCATTCCTCTTCGTTCACAGAAACCATTTTTCTGTTAGAAGTTATATTTCCTTTAAATGAACAAATAGTCATGTTTCAATTAAAATGTTTCCAGGAGAGCTTTCATGTTAAGCAAAACTTCCATAGGAGAGAGAAGCAGGAGGACAATTAAGCCTGGAAATTACTATACTTGCATCTTTCACAGTCATAAGAGTCTCTCCCTATTTTCTACTTTTACTGTTTTATTGCGCAAGCCTTTTTCCTTTGTTTTTTTTTCCTTTAAGAGTTTTGAGAGCTTTGAGTTGTCTTTTTGGTGTGGATTTTTTTCTTTGTTTGTAGGAGTTTCTGTGGTTTTGTTTCATTTTTTTTTGTTGTTGTTGTTTTGTTGGTTGGTTGATTGGTTGGTTTGTTTTGATTTTGATTTTATTTTCTTTTATTTTTTCCTGAAAAACAATCAAAAATTCAGTTATTTTCTGTATGACAATTGAGTTTTAACCTCTCCATTTGTTTTAAATTTATGTTGGTGTGCTCACATTCAGGTTTTATTTTCCTGTATTTTTCTCACATCAGCTTATACCTAGGAGGGCTTTTTTAATTTGTCCAGTATGTGTTGAAACATGGAGTACCTAAGCCATATGGTACCAGCTCCCAGAAGGAATTACTGGCAGAAGCTATTAAGCAGAAAAATCTCAGAAATGGGGTCACCAACTCTGCTGTGGATGAATTTGAGTATGCAAATGTATAGGTCTGGTTATCACTACTACAGATTATTCATTCTAGTTAATATTGAAGAGTACAGTTGCTTTAGAATTTTTTTACACTGTTCTACAATGATTTGGCACAATGCATTAAAGTCTTTCAGAAAAAATCTGTAGAAAAAAAGAACCCCCCCTCCCACCAAATCCAATTTAATTAAAAATTTAAAATGTGAGTAATTTTGTTTGTGAAATGAACATGAAAAAGGTTCTTCTCTAAAAGACAGCATTACCAAATGTACAGCCAGCACACAGGGAGAATAACACAGCTAGTCAAGAATTAAGGTGCATTTGTTATAGGATTTAAGATGGTGGTCTCAGAATGACCATAAATAAGAGATAAATCTATAATAATTCAGTGTTATGGATTTTGATTTCCTCCCTTTAACCTATGCTCCATAGGTGAATTTCTTCAGGTACAACAATTTATGAAAGAACATATTTGTATATAGTTTATACTTAGCACACAGACTTTCAGTTTATAAAGGCTTTTATCAAATCACAGCCATTTAGTCTAACCGTAGAAAATTAGTAGAATACTCTGAGATGAAAATTACACTTATCAGTAATAAAATATTCTATGGTCATACATGCTTTTATGTGGAAAAAGGGAATATGTCCTTCTGCAATGATCCAAGAACCAGGGATGTATTATCTAATATGAAGTAGTTACTGGGCTACTACAAACGATAGCAAAATTCAAAGAAGCTTTCCCACCTGTTTCCAATGGTCTCTGAGTCAATCCTAAATTAAGGGAACAATAGGATATGTTCAGAAATCTGCTTTGATTAGTAGCTTTGGTACTTTCCCCCATTCTTTTTTGGCCTTTCCACATTTTTTTTCCATGTGAAAGAGAAAAATAATCCCCACAGTTACCTGACTCACGTGATGACTGAATCTACCACCTGTGGAGAAGGGAAGAGCCAATACATGACAAATTCTCTGGGACACAGCACAGGAGACTCTGGGCTACTCCTCCCTCCAGCTGCAGACATTCAGAACCGTAATGTCCCCAAATGAGACAGGAAGGTCTAGATCCCCTACATTGCTTTCAGATTCATAGCTTAGAAGCTAAAATGCTTTCAGCTTTAAAAACTCAGAGATGTAAACTCAGCTGTAAACTCAGAGATGCAAATGCAATTTGTTCTCTGGGAGCAGGTTTTGTTCTTTCACAGAAGAGTGTGCTGTTTGGTAACCCGTGGAAATTATTTAATTCAGTTTACTTTTGAGTTCATGACTACTCTCACTAATTTCCCACCAAATTAACCCCAGCTGATTTTAGGTCCTCTTTGATGATCTCATGAAGTAGGCAAGAGCACCTGCTATTTGGGCCCTTATTGACTGGCCAACTCATTCAAACTTTATTATTAATTAATTATATATCCTCTTTCTCAGTCCACTCATCTGACTCACTCTCGATATCTGCTAACCTTCTGGTAACTTGTAGACACTTAATTATCTTTTCCACTTTAAGCCATTAGTTAAATATGGTTGAGTGTGTCTCAAGGACTGGGAAGATGCCAGTGGGATCTGAAAGCCTAAATTTTACATTCATACCTCCTGAACTCATAGTGTTCTTAGAAAAGTACAGCTCATGAAAATGTGAAAAATCATGGTCATTGCATACATATAAAAATCAAACAGAATTTTTCCTGGTTGATATTAACATTACTGAATTGTCAAGCCAACTTATTTAACTGAAAATAAAATTTGGTGCACTGCATTGTCTTTGTTTAAATTTCTTTGTACAGCCACACTTGATATGTAACATACAGGCTTTCTCCAAAAGGGAGGTAAGAAGCTCCAATCCATGAGTCTTTCCCACCTTACATTATCGTCATTTCCAAACAGAGACAACTTTTATTGAATGAAGGTGATTCTGTACTATTTTTCACCTTGGCTGATAATTTTTCTCACCAATTTTATGACATAATGACATTAGGAAATTTAACTCTCCTATTATCTTGAGACTTTTGCCTATCGCCCAGGGTTTAGTTTTAATTGACCTCCATGGGCTAGAATAAGTGTTTAGGATTTCACATTTTTTGTTCCATGATAAGATTTCCAGTAATATATCTAATAGATTTAAATAGTAAGAGCAGAACAAATGCAGACATATTTCTGTCAGAAAACATATGTATTTATTATGTTTTCTGTTGCTTATTCAGAAACCCATCATAAGGATGTCCTATTCCCCTTTGAGACACATTTTCAGTTTTGCTTTAATCTTTCTTCCCTTTAGCATTCTTTACTCATGTTCACTGCTATGATGTTTTTCTGCTTTCATTTTCTTAAGAACTGGTGTTTTTTTTCTCTTTTCTACTTTATCTGCTCAAATAATCAGCAACTGAATTTTATGGTTTCATGGACGTGTCTTCAGTGGTCTGTAAACTTGACTGTTCAATGAGATTAGTAGGGTGCAAATAAGGATGAAATTCCTCTTAGTCAGATTTCCTAGAGTTTTCCACAGTCATAACAAAACCTCTCTGTATTTAGTCCACATCTGGAAAGCTCGCTTTTAGGGCTAGTCTTTCTAGAAATAGCATAAATAAAAAAAAAAAAAAGCCATCACAAAACCTGAGAGGGCAAAAAAGGCATAACAGGTAATGTGAGCTGGGTACTTTTACACTTGGGGAGCCCCTCATATTGTTTCATGGGCTCAAAATGTGAGCCTTCATTCAAAACTGATAATAATACCTGATAAATTCTTCTCTGACTAGTTCCTTGTGGACCCCTTCGTCAATCAAAAGCTGCATTTGCTTTTCAGTTATCTTCATTAAACAACAACAGCATCATAATTTGTTATTTGATTTGTAAAGTAAGGATGTGGGTGTTACTTCTTTTAATTAGAATTAAACGTAGGAAAGTTATATATACCCATTAAACTATGCTCATGCACACAAACATGAATATTCTAGTTTTCAGGAGTCTTTCCCATCAGGAAAGAGTCATTCAGATTTTAATTTTTCTAATACAAGGATTGACATTATTTAATTAGAATAATAATCAATTACTTCTTGCTGCTCACAATAAGAAATAGAACTTTCCAGCAGAACTGCTCCATCTGTAGTATCGAAGAAGCATCCATTGAAATTCAACTTCATGAATCATTTTTCATCTATTTTTTTTCCTTGATCAAAAGTTATTTACATAAAATTGAAAGAAGCTATGACTGCATTCTTTGCCCCATTTGTGTCCCCTGAAAACTACTTAGCTAGCATGGAGGAAATCATGGAATTATTTCTTTTTCTGGAAGGTAACTGCCAAGTAGGAGTACGACAGCTGCACTACTACATCTTTTCACAGTTGTCAATTAAGAGGAAACAGATCATCAAAACTTGAATGCTTCATTTTAACATGATCTTCTACATTGTGTTATTTTAAAAAGGCAAGTGCTGCTTGACAAAGCTAAAAAAAGGAAAGTGGGCGGGATGGGGGAGTCTCCAGTGCTGGCAGCTGACATTGTGCAAAAAGTTTTTTTCAAAAGAAATGAAAAATTGTGAGTATGATTTTCAGTTTTCTAGTTCTTGATGCTAAATCAAATAATGAGCACTACAAAACCAAAGATTTGAAAAGTCTCTATGATACTGATTCCTGGAGAAATAAAGAGGTTTGTTTTTGTTTTTTCATAAGAGATACCTAGCAGGAGTTTCACAGACCTTTATAGGATGAAAAGAAAGGCATTGACTACTTTTCCTGTTCAGGAGAGTCAGTTTCTGGGTTGACTCTTTTAAACAAAAGGAGGTAAAGGAAACAAAATTGGTCATAAATGATACTGAGATGCAAGTAATATTATGACCACTGTTGTGGTCCAGCATAATATTTCTTATTCTGGGCAAGTGAACTCTAAACTTTTTATCTGGGGGAATCCTCACAGGGAAGAAGGCTGAGTTTGTGCTATCTTACTTAGAGCCAGATAACCCTTCATTGTATCATTTATAATGACACTGTGCTTATCTTGCATAAAACATTGATATTCTGGACATAACTGTAAGATGGTTGATAAAATTACTGTAACAGAAGGTCTTCAGAGGGGAAGTTCAAAGGGAAATCATATTAGGAGAACATAAAATCCATTGTACAAACATGAAATTACTGAAAATTGATTTGACACTATTCCTTTTGTTCCTCTAATTTTTGACATTTTATGCCTGTATCTTATCTGTCTACTATATCTTATCAGTTATCTTTCAAGATTTCAAAATGTTTCTGCACAATGTTCCTCAGTGGGGCCTAAAATATCTGAGGTCTCTAAATACATGCAATAAAAGCTATGATTTTTAATAATATAGCACATACTCCTAAAATATTTCAACATAATTTCAGAGACAATTTTTCTCTTCTCCAATTTCACCTCCTAGCAAATTTTTCCTGTTTTTTTTTCTTTTGTTAACATGATTATGTACATAAAAAAAAAGAAAAACAGAGGGATACTCTTTACAAGTTATATAACTATTTCCAAAAGCACAGAAAATAGCATAAATTTAACAGCTAAATTTTATTTTAAACCTCTCTGGCTCCACCAAAGCACAGCAGGTAATGCATACCAGAGAACCTGTGAGTGGCTTATTTTAAAACTTTCTTACAGCAAATTCAGGTTCCAGTGAAAGAAAATTACCCAACGGAGATGTTTCTCCCTCAGAATGAACTGATTAAGAAGTTCTGGAACAAACAAAGTCATGATTTTTAGCGGTACAGAAACACATTACAATTCACAAGGGATAGTTGAAAATCTCACCACCAAACGTGGCACAGAGTGGGAGTAGATAGGATGCTTCTCATATCCTCAGCCATGTCTTGAGACTGACATGATAATGAACTATATAATTATGCATAATTCTCTACAGTCTCTAAGAATTGTGGCTTTTTTTTCTCCTGTCCTTTTCAGGTTTTGTTTTTGTTTTTTGTTTTTTTAACAAACTTTTTGTATTTTATTTATTTGCAAAATACCTAAATATAATTGCTGACCTCAATCAAGTTCACCACGTATTTCAATTAAGGAAAAGAGCCCATAAAATCATGGATTTTAAAAGTACAAGTATGCCTATGCTCATTTTTTAGCTTGAATGGGTCAGTGCCCATATTGTGGCAGCGTTTCACATGGCCATTAGGCTCTAGTACATCATCAGATTACATTTATTTTCACAAGTTTTCCTTTATAATTAACTTTTCTTAAGTTTTGCCATTGAAGAGGACTAGGTTTTATTGATGTAACTAAAATGATGAAAAAACCCAAACCCAGAGATTTCTTGTTTAAATTTCATCCTTCATGGTTTTCTTATCTATATTCAATTTGAATATGCTTCCCATGGTTTATATAATACAGTGCATCATTTTCATTAGAAATGTCTATTTTAAACATTTTTATTAAAGAATTGAAAGATTTTTTTTCTCTCCTTTAATGCATTTGTAAAGGCATGGATGACTGGATCTTTTGTTTGGAGTTTATGGGCTATTTCAATTTTAAACTGAATACTTGTGTGAGGTGATTTATTCCTAATCCTTGAGCATTACTGCTTGAGTCTAGTTAGAAGGTCAGGAACTGCACTACATCATGACATTTTATTAACCTTGGACTTCTATTATTGACTATTCTGGCCTAATATTTTGATGTGATTACATCTGAATGCAGTCTTATCTTTTTCATTTTTTCCTAATCTCTCTGTTAGGAGTCATTAATCATTTTGCAAAGATATTTTGGCAATGTCCTTTATTATTTAAACAAATCTTTGAACAGTCTTTCCAGGTTCTATGTTTTGAATTGAGTTTCTTTCTTTTACTTTTTTAGTAGATGTAAATGTTTTAAACTCACATGCTTTCCTCTGTATTTGCAGCCCATACAACGTGGAAAAAAAAGGGCATGTAAATGTCTGAGAATATAGATTCTAAAATCCTTAATCCAGGAATTCTTTTTGGCATGAATGGAGCCTATTAGTTTAGATCACAAATTTAAAGGAGCACATTCATTGCAGGACATGTCAACTAGCTGAGCACAGATATTCTACCAAAGAGTAATTGATTTTCTTTTACATGCATATGCAATCTCCTCAGATTTTGAAGGTTGTTTTCATGTAACAGAACAGCTGCCCAATTTCACTTCAGTTTGACAATATATCTGAAATTATCATTATGGATGCCAAGTATGATTTCTAAAGAAAGCTGCATGGTGTTCATGTCACAAATAAATCAACAAAGAACATAATTCTAAGAGAGCAACACAATTTATTTTTGATAATCCTGTGTGGTTGATGTCTCTCATCATTTCACATGTATTTCTTTCAGGGACTGTAGGACTGTCCCAGGAATTTGTACATTAAGGAATGAGATGTAATATCTTCCGTCTATTTCTGGCTCTGAGTTAGGTATTCTCTTCAGGATCAATAATTTTTTCTAACAATTTATAAAGAACATAAAATACTTCTGTTACTTAAAAAAAAAAAAGAATTAATGTCTAGTACCATAACACTAATTTATGGATGGAAATCCATTTTTTTCCCCAAGAAAGTACGGAAAGAGGAAAAATGATAAGTAATTATTTGAAGGATGATTTTACAAGGAAAAGGCATTTTGACAACAGTAATTTTGACTTCCATTCTGACCTGGAATATTGCTTGCTTTTCAGTTTGAGAGCCATCCGCAACTCCTTCTTATCAATGTGCATTAATATCTCAACACCGAACTAGTTTGTGCCTCTGAATTTTTAAGCACATACATGCAAGGCTTACAATAGAGTATCTTTTCATCTTTGGCAGTTTGCTTTGAAAATCTGGGCTACTGATCATATTTGTGACATTTTTCCTAGACATGAATAGATGACCTGCCACCAGTTTCTGATACACAGCTTCAAGTGGTTAACGCCAAAGTTCACATCTTAGAGACATGTACAGAAGTAATTAATTTCATAGAAACACACAAGAATATGCAAACGTATTTGCATTACTGCCCTGAGCACTCTATATTTCCCCAATCCAAAGTTAATATTTCTTTGTGAATATTCATCCATATCTGAAGCACCTAAATTTCAATTCCAATTTCCCTGCTTGAGATAAAGTGGTGAAATTTTGGCTTTTTTTCTTTTTTTTTCTTTTGTATGAAAAGAGAAATAAAGCTGAAATTGACCTTTCAAGGTCATATAGTCCAACCTCATGTCCCATCAGAGATCATGGTACTTTGTATGTTCTCTTAATCTCTCTTTTCAGAATGCACACTCATTATTTTTGCAGTATCTATTATGGACAAAAAAAAATAAGACATAATCTCATTTCCTTTATGTTTGCAGCATGTTTTTTATCTATTTGAAGACTGTTATAGAATAACCCTTCATCCTTCTCACCTCTGAATAACTTTTGTTCTTTTATCCTCTCCTGATCAGTGACATTGCCAGAGCTCTAGGCATTTTAATTGTTTTCATCTAAACTTCACTGAAGATCAGAGCCTCAAACTGAACACAAACCTGCAAGATTTTGCCTACACAGAGCAGTGTGCCTTAAAAATATCCTGCTATTTAAAAATAACTAATTTTCCTCTGCAAAAGTCATGTTAGATAATCACTGAACCTTTTCTGTGAAAATACTGTTTACCTCTATTTTCTTAAACCATGTCCATAAACCTAAGTACTCTTCCCTACATGTAGGTGCCTGCACTTCTTGTTAAATAGCAATTCATTTTATGTAACAAATGTCACTTGTTTTCTCTTATGTCTTTACAGTTATTTGGGTCTTATAGCACAGGAGAAATAAAAGCTAATTCTGAAATAAAAGTGGATTCTGACTTCTAAAGTCTTGCTTTTTGAAAACAGACCTTTGTCCTGTCACCTGCCCCTGTGGCTTTAAATAAAAAATTAATGTTGCTGATTTTATTTCATTGAGTATTTTAGGCATACAAAGATGAGCTTCATCAACCGTGGATTACCCAACAAATACCTAAGTTTTCTCACTGCTTTAAAAGGTCTTCTTTTTAGTGCAGTAAGAGATCTTATCTATTTTTCTATTACAAAAAAATACCAATGCAGTTAGACAAGTTTACTCTTTTACTAAAGATAAAAGCAAACAATGTATTACAAACTTTCATCTTTATGGAAACCTTTTTAGTAGCTTGCAATTCTGCTGATCAGAAAAAATTGGGAAGACAGTTATAATTTATAATTAGGTGTTTCTCTCTCATCTGTCATTGCTTCCTAATCTTTCCCAGAAGGCTCATCTAACCCTTTTCTATGCTCATTAAGTCTGCCTTTACTGAAATCTATTACTTTCAGCCTGGTATTCTCCTTCCTTCCATTTCTGATGGTTCGCCATGTTCAGTGTATGTAGCCATTCATCAGCCAGTTCTCCTTCAGAGTTTGCATTCTCATCCAGTTACTCCTGAGTGTTTAGAAAAAATCTAGACTAGGCTGTCTTTAGGCTCATTATTCTACCTGTATGTCAGAGTGCTGCTTTCTGAGATGTTCCTTTTCTAGCAGCAATGGCTTTAACTAATGCAGAGGTTGGTGTTTATCATATTGGTGGCTACACAGACCCAGCTGTGAAACTTCCATCATATTCATTAGCTATTTTGTTTGTATAATAAATATCTAATCATGATGTCAGTATATATCTGAACATGAGAATGAAACACATTCCCTGACCTTCGCTGTCCTCCTTTATCAATCTCCATAGAGCTTAAAAGGAATCTACTGTGTGACTTGTTAGCATTTACAAATAGTCTTTCTTAATTTCCATGGAGTAAAATAATGTGTCTCCTTTTTTCCCTCTGCCTGTAATCTCTGAATAATGAAAGGCTTTTACAAATATGATCAATTGTATTGCAACTGGGAAAAAAAACCCTAAATATTTGGTTTATATAAGTCAATATCAATTAGGAAAATAGATATCATCATGGGAGAGCCTAAAGGACTGTTAAATTGGGTCATTTTCAAACTTCAAGAAACCACTTTGCTGATTGACAATAAATCATTACAAACATAAATTGCCAGTGTTGTGTATTGACTTACCAATTATCAGCTATTATCACTAAATATTCAAACAACTAATCCTTAGCACTCTAGATTAGCTATGGGTGTGCAATGCCACATTGACTGATACCCTGTGACTGATGCTGACAGTGTTTGATCTTTGCAGTCTGAGATCAAAGTTATGAAGTTTGAGGGCTCTTCCCCATGGAGATCTGGAAGCAGTATGGACATTTTCTACCTTGGTTGAAAAATGGTGCTCGCATTTGCTCCCAACATAGTTCATCCTATTTTGGGGAGAATACTTGTTTTAGTTTTATCAGGCATCCTTCTTGCTCACTCTGGAGGTTTATTTTAATTTTTATTTTTACAATGCATCTAGAATAAATATCTGTCGCCCTGGTTTTACAGGGCCCCATAAGTTGTAACACTGTAGCTGTAGTTTCCCATGCTTGTTCTGTAAACATGGTCCTTGTTTTCCTTAACCAACCAGGATTGTTTTGCACTTGTGGAATTGTTTTTCATTCCTTTCCCTGGGGTGGAGAAAGATGATTAACCATATCTTTGTCCTGTAAACCTTCAGGGGTGTTAACCCCTTTCACCAATCTTTGACTGTCCTTAGAGCCCTATAAAAATAGGTAAATAAAGAAGGGCAGGGCTTTTGGTCGGTCCTGCCTGGTGAAACCACTGCTGCTCTGTGACCTGCGTGTTTCTTCTGTTGCTAACTAACCAACAATATCATTATAAAAGACAAACAAGGAAATGTGGCCCTGAAATAAACTCTCTCCTGTCTGTTCTAAATTCTTGGGTTTATCCTGATTTTACTGTTTTCACTTTTTCCTTTACACTTGTACAGGTGTTCCAAAAGTTCCCACGTGCTTTTCCCTGGTTACATATTATTCATGCATTTATGCTTCACTCTGTTACAAACAAGATGTGTTTGTTGCTGGCTATGATTATTATCAGTGCTACAGTGTTATAAAATGGTTGTGTGCTGTTCAGAGTTACAGTATTCAGGTAAGAAAATAACTTGGTTCAAGGCAAGTAAATAGTCACTTCATCTTGGTTACATACATACTTTGCCTGTATGGATGTAACTGCTTTGACTTCAGCCTCAATATTTGAATAATCATACTTATTTTCTGACACAACTGCTTGACTATAATTTCTATTAGAATTATATAATTGTGGTTACAATTCTATATAAACATGCATACTCTGAAAATAAATTTTCTTTTATAATGATGTATATACCAATAAAGAGACACCACTAAATAATCTTACAAAAATACCTCTAACCTTGAGCAGAAATGCATGCTAATACTCTCTGCATTTGTTTTCAAAGATACTTTCAATGCAAGCATGAAGTTTTAGCTTTACATTCACCCTTAAGGATACTCTCTTGGCAGGCAAACCAGGACACATACCATGGTTATTGCAAAGACATCGGATCATTTAAGTCCATTGCATAAGAGAGCAAATCCTCAGGGTGTCTGTGTATTGTGTTTCCAGCTGACAGAAAACCTGACCTACAATGATGTGTTGATCTGGAAGCATAACAGCAAAGACAAAAACTCCCCAAGGAGCCAAGAATGCAGTTTTGTTTGATAGAGGAGAAAAAACTTAGACTGACATGTAGGCATTGCACTTTCTTATTACAGCATGAGATAAGCCTGTCCATGACAAGATACAGAATTTCCTAGAACTTTTTCCTGTACTTGTCTCTCACATTAGCTTTTAGAGAACTGGTGAGGGAGAAAAATGTTAAACCAGTGGAAAAACTTTCTGTGATAGAGACAGATTTGAAATGTAATAGCAGACTGTCCTGCGGACATTGCTAATGTGCTCATTGCTTTTCATAGCTAGGATGTCTATGACTATTGCAGATACATGGCATGTGGGTGTCCTTCAGCTGCCCATTACAAAGCATTTGAGCTTATTGCAAATTATCTCTTTCTAGGGTGCACGGGTAATGGTAATTACATGCTCAAAATTCTCAGATAGTTTTCTACGTGTTTTTGGGGATAGTCAAATTGAGTAATGCCTTGTAACATGGCTTGCTGTAGCATTCATCTTCATATCCTTTAGTAATCCCCTGAAATGCTCTTCAATCCAGCTAGATGCATTCAGTCAATGAAATAAAACTTATTTCTGGTGTCCAAAGAACTGACATTAAGACAACTGTGCTGATTGAAGGCATGTGCTGTGTGAAACATCAATTACATTCATGATATTGCTTAGAATAAAACCTACAAGTATAGTATACCAAAAAAAAAAAAAAAAATTACTCCCCATACAAGGTTTAAGCCAATACTAATATTTGATATCTTTATTTAGTGATAAGGAAATTGTAAGCAATTTAGATGTTTGAATAGAGTCAAAATTTAGTTTTGAAATAATTAAGAATACTTGCTTTGATAGCCTATATAGCTTTCCAGAAATGTATTTTTCTACTTGTTTGCCTTTCATGATGATAATTTCATTTCAGATGATTCTGAATAAATAATAACTATGCTGTGAATTATGCAAGGTAGTAAGGTAATAGGAAAATGAATCATAAATACATTGCAAAATTCTTATCCAGAAATAATTGCACAGGAAGTTGATGACTCACTCTTAACTATTGTATTAGTGACTTCTGTGAGCAAAATGAATACAAACCTCATTAATGCTATGAAATCATGTTATAATAAGAAAACACCTCTATTGAGATGATAACACTACAGTAAATTTATGCTACTTCCTGCATAAGTATTCTGCACATGTAGTTAATATTCTTACAGCAGCAGCAGTCTTTTCTTTGATGGTCTGTTTTTAAGAAGCATAACTACTCAAGTGGCATGTCACAAAGAATAGGCAGCATCATTCCCAGCCCACAGAGACCAGAAAAAAATAAAAGCTTCTGAATCCATGGTCTGTTGTTTTCTATATGAGTGTACATATCTTTCAGCTGACACTGAGAGATTTATTATTTGGTAAACCAGAGCTTGCAGACAGTCTAGCTTCAGTGTGTGTGAAACTGAACTGCATAATACTCCAATCTGAATACAGGGTGAAAGTTGTCCCTTGTGTTAAAAGAATAAAGTGGTGAAAACTGTTTTCCACCCAGTCAACCTGCGTTGCTTGCTTTACTCTTCACCTGTGTTGGTGTGACTTTGTGCTTGACCCTGCTGGTTAGTAGCCATGCACTAGGAAGAAATGTCTAGAGAGCATTGTGCCTGATATCAAGAGTGCTGCTACTGAATGAAAATAAAATGGCTTCTTTAACTACTCTGATCCTGTCTAGTTGTTTTGACAATTAATTTGAAACTTTGCAACAAATATATGAAAAGTAGAAATCTCACCTGCTGAAGTCATAAACCCTTCCTGGATATGTGGCAAGTAGGGTCACAAACTGGATGGGACTTGATTCCTAAGGAATATATGTGTGGCTATTCATTTTATACGACAGACATCATTCTGGTTTTGTCACCTTTAGATTGTTAACTTATGGTCTGAGCAATGCTTTAAATTGACTATCACAAAGAGTGATATTGAAAGAATTATTAACATCATCAAGAGCCTCCAGAAAATCAAACCTACTGTGTAGGTGATCTGTGTATATTCAGAAAATCTCATGTTTCCTACACACTGTAGTTTCTCCATGGAGGTGCAGGCTAACTGTACATTATGTTTTTGATAGATACAATACAATTTGGATGTAACGTATTAAGTATTTGAGGCAAAAACCAGTTCATGTGCACTTACCTCACTCAAGATGTCCAAGAAAAAACTAAATAGCCATATAGGTGCTAGATGACTAGCAGAAGCCACATAAATCAGTAGTTGGTTATGTGTTAAAAGTAACAAGTGTCAAGTAACAATGTTAGTTTGAAACCTGCATGTGGCAAAATGATGTACAACAACATATTGCAATCTGAAATTGTGACAGAGCACAAAAGCACATCTTAAATTTCTAAATGCAAGATACCTTACATAAGGAGAGTATTCCACCATACTGTAGGCAATGGTTTGAATGACTTGCCAATACATGAGTATTTAAATAAAAGGCCAGACAGAAAAAGTAATTGTTAAAAAGCATGATTTTGAACATAGAGAAGGCTTACCCTGTTTGAAACTCTGGCATGGGGCTTTCACTGATTAATTAGCCAGAATAGGAGCCATATTCCTTTCATTTTCTCATTAGTCAATCTCAAGCCAGCTTTGAATCTCCTCAGGGTTCACCGCTACTAATGATTCATTCCATTTAGCACAATGGCTTATTTTCTGTAAACCAGGCTTTTCTTCTCTGGTGAATTAATCTTGTACCCATATGGGCAGCAGTGAAATAGTAATAGCATAGTTCTATTTTCAGCACAGCTTGTTGAATAAACTTCAGTAGAGGCATATGTCAGTAAAAGGAGGAGTTATTTAGAAAGCAGTAATTAAAATCTAGATTTCAGCAGATTTTTCATTTCCAAAGATACTTGCTTTGTCATAAAAGCAGAAAAACTGCAACATGTTAAAAAACTACAATTTGGTACCCTTAGGAAGAAATCATTATTAATAGATGTAATTAATTTATAATATATATTTTTTCTGTATCAATTATATAATTAATACTTAGACTATGGAAATCATAAAATATTTTCTTCAAAATATAATTTAAACCTGAAATATTTTCAGAATGGAACCTGTAAGAATTTAAAACCTTCTTTCTACTTAAGTAAAGCTTCATTTTAGAATTTTAAACTTTTCAAAAATTTGAGCTTTAGCAAAAACTCCAGGAACTGTTTTGTGGCAATGGAGGAAATTTTTACATAGTAAGATATCTGTAGAGTATTTTCAAAGTCTTGTCTCTTTCTGATGAATAGGTATGTAATGGAATTATATGGACTGAGGGATAATTTTTCCTAAAGTAGCACATTACTTTTCTGTATGGTTAGTTTGCAACAGTGGGAGTGTAAGAAAACCAGACAGACATTAGTATTGACTGCATGGGGAAACATATCACTGTACCATCATCTCATTAACACCTTTACATAGCATCAAAGTGAGCATCCTTGAATAAAAAAGAAGTTGGAACCAAAGAAACTCAAATAGGACAGGTATTTTGTTCCTTGAAATTATAAATTTCAAATATTCAGCTCCAGTCTTTGTAACTCGAGTTCCTTCTCTCTTCCTGCACGAGTCAGGAGAAGTCCAAATTCCTCAAATAAATGTCAATAAAGGAACAGATCATCTTTCATGTTAAGGAGAGAGATTTACAGAACTATTTGAAGGGTTTTACTTCTCTTAAAAGAGAACTTTCTGTATTTTGAGAGAACACATATTCTTTACACACCGTTAAGGGTCACTTTTTGTGTATTGGTGTTCTCAAACCTGTTGAGATTGGATATTATTTTTTCCTGATATTTTAGTTTGAAACTACTGCTGTCCTTTCAGGGAGCATATTTATTATTCCTCCAAAGCCTCCAATTTCTATTACAATATAAGTAAGCTTAATGAGCATATCCAAGGAAACTATTTATATTGTCAGAAAGACCATTCACTTCTCTGCTCTATTCTACCACAGTTTTCACCTTTGTCTTATGAGACATACTCTTTTGTAAAAAGTTTTTTTTTTAATGTTTTGGTTTCATGTGGGTTGTTTTTTTCCTTTTATTTTTTCCAGATAATGACCTAATATTTCATGGGCCAAACACTTAACAGAATAATAGCAACATAAATTTTTTGTTTTCTTATGTATCATTTCTGTAACTGCACAGTAAGTTAAAAAAGCAATACAATTTTGATTTGAATTTGATAAGACTGGTCCATTTATTGTAGTTCTGGAGAACTGTAGAGACAGAGGAATGCAATTAAAAATATTTCTCTAGATTTATATTTGGCTATTTTGGGGAACACTTTGTAAATTTTCATGTATTGTAAAACCCACATGCTCCAGGAGAGGATGATTGACAGCAAAGCAGATAAAAAAATCCGAGGAAATATCCACATTCACCTCAAGAATCTCTTCAAATTGCTTTTGGCACAAATCCATACCAGGTGGAGTTACAGTAAACAGTTGTTTTGTCCTTAGAAGAAGGAGGAATTGAACAGACGAACATGAGAACACCAGGAGAACAAAGACACAACTCTTCCCTGGCTTTCAATGAAGACAGAGAATTAGTCAGAGGACACATGGGAAAAGAAGCCTTTGCTATGTCTGAGAGACTGGTGCAAAGCTCTTTGAATTCACTGGGGAAGAAAGCAATTATGATATTTACTAAGCATCACATTCAGCTCTTGGTGAATGTCTGTCTCACTGAATCACAGCAGCATTTAACATTTTCAAGTTCAAATCCCAAATGAACACTTTGTAAGTGGTAAGTAAAGACTGGAATGGACTGCTTAATCTCCCAGTATATTCAGCCCTAAAATCATGCTACTTGAATCTGAGTTCAAAACAATCCCATCTATTTTCTGGAGGTCGAGCTCCAGAGGAGCAGAATTAATGGTTCCAAATTCTTCAATATTTTGCTTCATCATAAGGATAAATCTGCAATACTGACATTGTTTCCCAATCAATCTTACTGGAGTATAAGGGAGTGCACACCAGGACAAGGAGGCATAAGAAACTCAATTCTCTGCCTCACTGAGTCTATATATAAAAGAAGTGGTAATGTCACTGTCACTCTCATATCGACTTTTCTTTTTTGTGTTATTTTAAATTGTGGTTATAAATGCACGTATTTGACTAATGAATATCTCATATGCTGATCAAATGAAAGATGTGCTGATCAACAAAATAATACGAATTTAAGTATTTTGCTCAGTTTCCTAATATACATAGTTACCTGTCAAAGTAAAGCAAGTGATTTAATTATGGATTCTCACCTCTATGATAATATGAAAAGTATCACTATATCTTTTCAGGAGATTAAAATGCCATGCATACTCAACTGCTTCTGCAGATTTCAAAACACTGAAGGAATATTTAGAAGATGACCATTTTGCTTTCAGTTAAAATATATCAGAAAAGTGTTAGGCAAAAATTTGGACCAAAAATATTATTTCTGTCGACCAGTAGTATTAGTCATTGTGACAAGAAACCTAAATTCCAGGTACACTATATAAATGAAAAGATTATTGAAAAAAGGTAAAATGAAAGAAATTTTTTAAAAATTATGATTTAGTGGTTTTATGTTAGTTGTAGAGGTGCATAGGAAGATTCCCATCTCAGGCATGCATGATATCTGCAGAATAAGTGCAATTATTTTTATTTTTGACTGTGTTTATCACCTGATAAAGACAGGAGAACAGAACATAAAGAATTCAGCTTTACTGCAAACCTATTTCACTCTACTTGGAAACAGGTGATCTTCAGAGCCCTCTTGTCCCAGCAAAACAATTGGAAAAAAAATCAAAGCTCTACTACTAAAATCTCTGTGACATATTCTGTGAGAACCCACAGTCTATAGAATCCTCTTATTCACTTGACTGATAAATACAATATCATTGTACTCTGTATCACACCATCTCTCACCTGAAAAACTACCTTGATGTTATGAAATCATAGAAGTGACAATTAAATTACTTTTCATAAACAATTACAGTATACTGTACCTCATTTTAGCTTTTTTTTCTAGATTCATTATGCAAGCTGAAAATTCAAGGCTTCAAATTGTCAATTTTAAGTTTCTCACACTGCCTCAACTAACCATGAAGACTTTGTACAGCAGCTATTATGTATCAGTCAAAGCTAAACAGCAAGTATATAACAGTACTATTCAGTTTTCATGGAAGAACAACAGATTTTTAACTTTGCTCCTGAAGACTCCTACGCAATTCTTCTGATTCTTTAAAACTTTAGGACATTCATGTTACAGTTTAACACGTCTCTCTTTTTCTTCCCATAAAGGTGGAGACTCTTCAGAGTATGACTCAGAGGTTTAGACAGAAGTGTGGAAAAAAATTGCCTCTATTGAGTTTTAAAATCTGTTTTGACATTTATTTTAGCCATATCTAGTTTTTTGTTCAACTTTCTCAGAGCTGATGATCTTTCCAACAGCTGTGGGTGTCCTTGGATGTACACCAGTTAGAATTTACTCACCATATGCCAACATAGTAAGACAATGTAGTGTAAATATATGCCAAGCCATCTGCATTAAGCTACCAATAAAATATATATTTTAGCATGTAAAGCAAATTGTTATTATTGATATACTTTTATTAAGGTGTCTTTCACTAAAGCATCTCTTTAAAAAAACAGTCAATTACATGTAATTATCTTAAAAGACTAGCTTCTTTAAGAGACAAGTTCCCTTACTGTATTTTGTAAAATGTTCTTTCAAGGGTTTTATTGTAATTATGAAAATATACTTATTTAGCTTTAAAAACATAAACATAAAAATATATCTTTTCTTTTACCATGAGATGCCACCACAGGAAGAGGAGAATGTCAAATCTTGATGTCTGCATTGTATGCTATTATTTGACATGATAAATGCAACATCATCCATAGACCCAAAAATGGTCTTTTTTCTGAGCGAAACGCTCCTGATTTCCAAACACCATTGCCGATATTTCTGATTCTATAAGTCAGTGGTCTCCAAGCTTTTTGGATCTCACATTCCATTAGTAAAAATTTTCTGAGCACTCCAAATATTCATTTATCTATATTTATATACTTTTTATATATTAATGTATTTGTTAATAAATTATAGACATTTAATAACAAAGTTTTAATATTTTCTTCCCATACTCTATGAGACTGTCTTGTACATGTCCATCACATGTCCTTTTGGAGACCACTGCTCTCAATAATTGAGTGATATATATGTGTGTATATATATACAGGCATATATGAGTGTAAATATATATATATATGCAAATTTATATGTATGTAGCTACAATACAAAAAGAATTTTTTTACAGAAAGATCATTAAGTACTCTAATAGCTACATTGTGTCATAAGTATTGGGTATATTGTCCCATAAAATGCTGATAAAGCAATCTACCACTGGGAGCACAAGTTACACTCACATATGAGGGATCCCACTGAGATGGAAATAAGGAAGTAGCATAACTGGAGCAAGTCAGTACAACCCTTCGTTCACCAAAGGAAAAAGAACTGTTGTGGCTACGGCTAGAGAAAGTAATTTGTCAGCCAAACTGTTTTCAAGTCAGCATGCGTTATTTTAATATTAAACGTAAACAGGCTTTGCAGTATTAACATTAAAATTTATCCACAGCTGAATTTGTTAGGAAAGTCAATAATCCCAGTACCTCATTTGGCGTGTAGGGTAAAACAAGCCTATTAACACTGATCTTCCAATACATGGAAAGGAAAAGTTTTCTTTGCTGCAACTGAGAAATTAAGACCTGACACTGGGTAAAGATAATATCCAGCTATAAAATATAATTATTACTTCACTTGGATCTCAGTGTCTGGTATCACAAAACTCTTCAAGTCAGCAAATAAGCAGAAGAAATATAAAGAGAAGACTCTAATTACAGTTAAGAGCAAAAATTTTCAACAAAGCATAGGACCAAGCTGCTTCAGAGGCATGTTTGTTTCCCAAAAGGGGCCAAAAAAGGTATGTTCTTAACAATCTCCTCCAGAAAAGAGACTTCCTCACCTCCTTCTTTAGAGGCCTCCCAGAGGTGATTGACCATCCCACCCCTCAGCACCCTTTGCAGACAACTGCCCAGTTGCAGACAACAACCCCCATGACTGTCACATGAATCACACCTAATGCTGGCTGTGTTTTGTCACAATCTGGGGGAGAGGGTGAAAAAGGGAATAAAAAGAGAGGGATCTGCATTAGATCTTCTCTGCACAATCAGCTTTTCTGAGCTACTAAAAGGGATTAACATGAAAAACAAATCAGCAAAAGACAGGTAAAAGATATTCTGTTCTCTTTGTTCTACAGAAAAGATGTAGCTGAGATGTAGTCATGGGTGAAAAGGCAAAGGGAAGCCTCATCTTCACTTGCTGTCCTGTGTCCTCCTGGTTTTTCTGTTATTAGACTGTTCCAGGAAAGGGAATCCACTAAAAGTGTGACTCAGATATTACATTTATAAGGGGTCCTTTAAAATACATGGGAAAAAATCATTATCTTAGGCATTCAAAGAAGGAAAAGAAAAATAGTCTCTCTTTCCCTGAAAAAGTACCTTTTATGTTCCAGTTAAATATAAAAAGACTGTGTATAATGGTAAGAATTTTCTTTCATGGCATGCTATGCTTCCAGATTTATTAATTTTAATTTAAAAAAAAAAACAAGAAGAGAAAAATGGTACAATTTTTTTGTCACACTTGGCTTTAGGGACTATTTTATGATGAAGTAATAATCAGGAGATTACATTACAAGCAATGTAAAAGAAGGCAGCAAAATAAGTGAAAGAAAATACCTACAGAAAAATCTCATCACTCAACAGAAGACATATCTACTTCAGTAAAAGTAACAAACACTACTTTTCTCTATTTTTTCTGTCAGCTGAAAATAACATTTATAAAATTTGTTTGAAAAGAAGTTATTGAACATGTAGAAGCAAACTTCAATAAACTACTGGACCAAATAAGCACTTGGGAATGTGGTTCTTTTAGGTAATAAATTTCAAGCTAGTTTGAGTTCTAGAAAAAGATCCTATTAGTACTACCAAAAATATTTTTGTTCTTTACCAATAGAAAAGTGCTTTACTCGTGGAATTATATTCCTGAAACAGTTTGCAATTTATTTTTGTGAGAGATCAGGTACACAGGGAAGGAAAAAGTGTTTTCCATACTTATAAATGTTCTTAATTTATTTATATTTTATTACTGGTAATCTTGATACATCTGGAAAACTCTAAACCTGTAATGCCTTTAATAATGTTTCTTAGCTCAGTGTCAGATTTGGATATCTTTGAATGTGGTTATTGCAAATAACATAGTCTCTCAGCAAGGCATAAATATGTAGCACTTGTTTATATATTTTTCATGTGACTACAATTCTGAGTTTTATTAAAATACCCTCAGGCTTTTTCTAGGTTCAGGGGAGTGGTTCAGGGGAGTTTTACATATGAAATGATTCAGAAGAAGGTTAAAATAGTTGGGGTTTTTTTTAAGTAGTTGTCAAGAAATTAAGAATTCCTGCAGTAATCTGGAAATAGATGGGGAAAAGACCACACTACAAACCCATTCTTTCAGTGTGTACTCTTTATGAATGTACAAATAAATGAGTAGGAATTTTAATAGGGTGTTGAATTTCTCTGCTTCCTTAATTAAAACTCCTAAATGCATTGGAACTGGATTTTTACAGGCACTGTATTGGATCCACTAATTTAGATTTCTGCATATCACAGTACATATTGTCAGCACTGTCACATGATTCCTAAGGGTGTCACTTTTTCAGTATTGCAGTACAGTACAAATATATTTGTTTCCAATATTTTAGTGCGTTGATTGTCATATTAAATATAAAGACAGAGAAGGAAGAAGAGGATCCCTTTTAAATATCTGATATTCTATATCTGATTCCTACTCAATAGGAGTAGGTAAAAGAACATATTATGCTGGTTTTTTCATGGTTAAGCAAAAGTGTTAAGTCTGCAGTTTTGCAAGCACAAAATTCAAAGAAGGAATCTCTGTAACTCAGTGTCTTTCTTTTTTAGCTTGTGCTGTGTCTCTGTACGTGTCTGTGTCTTCTCACACTAAAGTAATGTGGTGGGATTTTTCTCAGTAGTATGAATTGTTTTGCACTGGGTGCAAATAGTCTTATATTGTTCTGGCGCATGGCTGAAAAATTTAATTTACTTGTTCCCAAGTTGGTTATTTAAGGAGTGCAGAGAAAGCAGGCTAATGACTGGTTTTGCCCTGACATCGGTGTGCCAGTCCTCAGGCTCTTCAGAGGTGAAGGAAAAGAGGAGCACTCATGAAGATCAAACACATTTCTTTAGAGTGGGAGACTGTTCTAAAATTTAAGTTGGAGAGAAGTATGTAGTTAACGTAGCACAAATCCAGAGTGATAGTTTTCTGACAGGAACATGAACCTTTTTTAGTGAGAGATAATCAGTAAGAGAGCCCTCTTCCCCTCCCTCAAGATATCACAGAATAAATAAGTTGGAAAAGACTTCTGAGATCATAAAGTTCAGCCTTTGAAAGCCAGAAACTTGTTCTGCACACTGGACACAGTAAGGTGTTGGGGAAGGAACTGCACTTCACATGGTAAATTTGAGTGGATGTAGAATGTGGAGATAAGGAAAGGACCACTGTTAGCATCGAGTCTAGTGTCAGACTACAGATTTATTTTCAAGCCTTTAGTTTACTTATGTCTGGATTATCCATCCTTTGTTGTTCTTTTTAACTAGTTTTCTTGTTGTAGTTTATTAAATTACCTAATAAAACATTATTTAAAGTGATGGGAAGTCTAACATATTTTTCTTTCTACAAGTGATAGCTGTTAGAAAAGGAAGTTGGAAAAAGAATTAAAGGTTTGGAAAACTTCAGCCTTTTTTGTATTTCCCTGTAAAATAAATATCACTAGATTTAGAGGCTGATGTTTCCACAATTATTTCTGTCTCACCAAGATTTGTAAAAGCACTGATTTATTATCTAAGCAGAGAGAGACGACTGTTGTTAAAGATCTAAAGTTGTCTCACTGATCACACTTGGAATTGGAAACTCTTTCTGCAGCAAGGCACAATTGTTTAACATCTAACTTGCCTCACATTTGGAAACTGTTTCTGTCTGTGCCGACTCTATTGCTTTCCTGGTAAATAATGTTTTGGCTCCTTTGAAATTGCTTCAGCTCCTCTGCTTTCTCTATGGAGTTCTCTGGAATTGAACTACACCCTCCCTTACCCTCCTCTCTGCTGCCCCCCTTCCCCATTTTAATTAAAGTGCAGAACTAAGAAGTAACTCTCTTTTTACTTCCAATTCAGCTCCTGCCTTTGACTGTTTATGTAGCTTACTTGAAAAAGTTAATGAAAATTCTAATAGCAGAAGCAGAACAAGGCATATGGTGAAGATTAACTGAGAAAAAGAGATATTCTAAGTCCCTCATTCACCCTGAGCAGGAGAAAGGTGAAAATCATGTCTACAGTTGCAGAGGATCACCCAGCTGCCTACAAAGCAGGGAGTGCTAGAGCATGGAAGTGCAAATCGATAATATCTGTCACTGCACTTTATCTGCTGTAACAGGGGAAGGTTTCTGTGTATCTTATTAACTGTAAACAACAAGCCAATATTTCTGGGGCATTGCGCATGCTGGCTGTGCTGAGAATCCCTCTGAAGTTCCATAGGATTCCTTCTCTTATTACTTGCTGACAGCTTAGATGTGAAACTTTACTGTGAGCTGTAAATTAACATAAATGCTGCATTGCTCACTTTACAAATTTTTCTTCTTTTCTTTTTTAATACATAAATTATGGATGAACTCTTAGTCAATTTATACAGCCTTATCTCTAAATACCTTAGGCCCAGAAAAATGCCAAATTCATAAGATAATACATTTCTGGATGCAAATTTTTTTCCTTCTCTCAGAAAATAAAATGTACCAGTGTATCGTTAAGATATTTCTCTAAAATATGCCTAATTTGAATATAGTAAGACATAATTCTGCTTTCATTTTTTGTTTGTTTGTCTGTTTTTTGTTAAGAGAATGTGAGGCCTGCCTTACCGAGTCAGACCAAAAATTCAGTGTTACAATGACATTAGGGACACACAGCAAGTGTCCAGGGTGCTGTGTGGCGAGGCCTTCTGATTAGCTGATATCAGTGGACCTATTCTTAATATTTTTTTCAACTTTGACACATATTTTGTCTTTCTAGTACTCTAGGAATTCAAGTCTTGCAATTATAACTTTTGATAAATGATTTTTAATTTTTTCTGTGGTTTTCTTTCCTTTTTTATATTTCTGCTCATAGAATACTACTGTTAGAATTTATTAGAGAACTTTATAATACCTCCATCATATATGATCTGTAGACATCAATATTGTCCCTGGGGAAAAACAGGAAACTGATGGTTCTTTGTTGACTTTGTCTGTCCAGCAATACATGACTTGTATCATGATAAATATTAAAAGCTTGTATGGTAATAATGAATTAAATTTAAAAATAATTCCAAAAGGATGGAATAAACCATCACAAAAAGTGATGCTAGCTACTTTCTTTTAGCATTCATTTGCTAAACTTTAGAAGATTCTTAAAGCAGGATTTTCTCTTGTTAATGTCAGAGCTAGTTCTCTGGAATATACTCTAATAACAGGGAACTTGGATTACAAACAAAGTGTGGAACTGCATCTAATGTCTAAGTGTGCAATACTGCATCTGGACAACTTTTATTTTTCATTTTTTTTAAGTTTAAACACATCTGGGCAACAAAATGACTTCAAAATATGACAGTAGTGTCCTGAAATTTAGCTTTTGCCTCCAAATTTATTTCTAGACCACAGAATGTGAACTAAACTAAAGCAAGCTTGCTGTTACCTTTGCTATTTGTTCTAATAGTAATCAGTGAAATCACAGTGGAGCATCTCATGTCCAGCACTTGCACAAGAAATCATTTTCAGTACACTGAAAGATTTCAGATACCTACCTCAGCTGTGCAGTACAGAAGTGAGATCCTCCCTAATAGACACAGTGTTTTGTTATATTCTATTTGTCTAGAGTACTGTTATCAATGCCAACAGATGCACATCTATATTTGGAATCCACATAGCATTTATTTTACCGACTTTAAGAGCAAAAAGATAAACTAGATTTCAAGGAACCAAGTAGTTAAAAAACTGGGACATAACTCTACAAATGCTCGATATCTGAAGAAAAATTTCTTGCTGAGCAATTTAAAATTTGTTCTGCACTGACCCTTTGTAGAGCAAAAGTCATGTTCTGATTTGCCACTTGATTTTATTACATGCCTATCTGTCACCCTGCTTTTTACAGTGTTCCATGTTTGCAATTTTGTAGTAGAAGTTCTCATGCATTTTCTATAAACATAGTCCTTGTTTTCCTAACTGGCCAAGATTGTTTTGAACTTATAGATTGTTTTTCATTCCTTTCCCCTAAGGTGGAGAAAGATGATTAACCATGTCTTTGTCCTGTGAACTTACAGAGGTGTTAACCTCTTTGACCAATCCATGATTGTCTTAAGAAAAATATATAAATGAGAAAATAAGGAAGGGCAGCCCCCTTTTGGGTGGTCCTGCCTGGTGGTTCAAACTGCTGCTCTGAAGCCTGCATGTTCTTTCGTAGCCAGCAGTGCAACACCTATCTTAATATAAGGCAGGGTTTTTTTTTTAATTCAAGTTTAAAAATAATTTCAAAATGAACAGCTCTCTGACTGCAGAGGTTGTAGATGACATGGATCATCATACCAGCATGATGGCTGATCAAGCAAATGCAAGACTTGCAGCTAATAATGAAGCTCGTATTTTAGTTACAATGTTATAGAAAATAAATTCCTAACAGAAAGCAAAGTAGTACAGATATATTAATTGCAGCAGTCATCACAATGTCTAGCAATGTGTGCAACATTTCAAAGCGTAGCTGATCAGCCCACCAGGCTCTTGTCTTTCCACAGCCATAAGCAGGACTCTGACTCTCCCTAGCATCTTGCTCCTTTGACCAGTGGAATACAGGAAAGTACAAACAATTGAAGAGAAACCAGATGCAGGGTTTTGCTTTGCTCCATGCAAACCTGGTAGGAAGAGAGGGAAGGAATTAACTAAATGACAATACTGTGGTACTGGCATCTGTCTTAAGTGATGGAATACAGCACTCCTGAATTTCCACTTCTTATTCAGGAAACAGGTAATTATCTGTAAAATTACATGCACTGTTTACCTTTGGAGAGAAAAGCTAAGTCAAAGGCAACTGCTGGGAAGAAAGCCAAAATCTGCAAATCAGGTGGTAACTTTAAATTACAAGTACTTCAGAAACAGACATTGCTAATTTCTGTTCTAAATTTCAACTACTTAATCTCTTGAATACTGAAGATTGGTGAGCTAATTCCAAAGTTTTAAGCTACATGGAATAGCAGGGACTTTTCATTGTTTTATTTTAAACAAGTGAAGGTCATTTGGGTCATTTTCCCAACGCAATAACCACTCCATCTTTCATGCTACTACCTCCCTTGGTCTGGTGAACCAACATTTCTTTTGATGCAATGAGATTTTGATATTTTGAGACATTATGACAGCAGAGGTATTTCTGTTCCAGTCATCATTCTCAGTACTCAAGACATATAATTTCAGTGGAACTATGGACATTGAAAAGATTCTATTTTCTAGATTTCTAGATTCTGGATTCTGGATTTCTCTTTACTAGACTGAAGTTGTAATTGTGTGGTTGGTTCTGGTTTTTCATAGAATCATAGAAGGTTAAGGGGTTGGAATGGAATAGAAACAAATTCTGTTAACTGAGAAAAGCACAGTAAACCTTCAGTTCAAAAATCGGTACAGAGATATTTTCTGACTTATGTCCTGGAGAAGAATATATGGTCCAGTGAGATGTGAAGAAGAGGTCTAATAAACATCAAGAAGTTTTCAATGATATCTTCATCAAGCAGGTAGGAAAAGTAAATAGAACTGTCATTTCTTCATTAATTAATAATATAGAACATCCCTTTTCCCTCATGAACACACTGGTTTCATGTGCTTTATTAAAATAGCCCAACTCAAAGTCATTGTTACAGAAAATGCTGCTGTGACTGGACTAGAAAAATGAAGAAAAGACACTGGAAAAGGGTACTGAATACTGGTGAAAAATTTCTTATATGGCCATCCCTGCTTTTCTTTTGCTTTCTACCAGGACTATATGCAATCTAAAAAAACTGATGAGAGTGTTCGTGGGTTTGCAGTTATCTTGCAAAGATAGACAAGTAACATATTGAAAACCTTCCTCAGTGTATTGTAATATAGAAAAATTACTTGAGTATTTTTCATGGAAACTGGAATTGTACTACAAACATCTGATAAGTATTTTATAGTTTCTCCAGGCTTCTTTGCTGATAGAAACATGTGATGATGGATAAGAATATGATGTAATATTTGAATAGACTTTCAGAGGTTAAAAGGAACACTGGAGTCAACAAAATTCCTTTGCTGGCCATTTGTGTAGTTGTGAAAAAGAAGAATGGGCTTGAGTTCATTTCTGAGAGCTAGGAACTTCTCTGGAACTTAATTCTGCTGCAGTATCTTTGTTTCGTCTGGCTTGACCTCAAGAGGGAAAAAACCCAAAACAAAACAGGCAAACAAAAAACAAACCAACCAAATAAAAAACTAAGAAAGAAAAAGCCACTTTCCAAGAAAATTGATGGGAAGCACAAACTGCAGCACAGTGTCAGGTAGTGTAAAATAAAAGAAGAATCCATACTTCAGTGTTTCAGAAAGCATTTGTGCTCAGAACCAATACCTTTGAAGAAAGGATTAGGACCTGTGCCATTTGAGAAGATTAACTGGAAAGAACTCTACCTCTCATATTTGAGTTTAAAGTTAAACCCTAGAAAAGGACATTTTCAGTAATAGAAAGGAAGGGGTTGGTTATAAAATGAACTATTGAATTACTTTCCTAGCACTTTGTAAATTCACACTGGTTGTATAACATGCACCCTTAAGCACTTAAGAACCATGAAGATAAAATCATGGTCCTTGCTTGCCAAATCTAACATAAATCAGGAAAAGCCCTGCGGAGTTTTTTCAAAGCATCAGGAGAAAAGTCAGATGTAATGGAATTTTCCAGTCTTTATACTGAGTCAGCAGGGGCTTAATCTCATTGGCCTGAGGTACTGAATGAACTATTCCTCATGGACATTTGATGTATGGAGGAACTTCAGAATATATGAGAGGATGCAAGGCAGGTTCTTGGTCTTTTGGTCGAGAGACTGAATTTTTACTGTTTTGGTGTCTCAATAGTGGCCAACATCAAGCTGATGCTTAGTAATTAAAACCGACTCAACATGAATAAGAAGAGCAGAACTCTGTGAGCTTAGTCATTTGGAAAATGAGGAATGTTCTCTCCACAAGCTGTAGGCACATATACTACATAATTATCATCTTCCTGCCATTACACGATTGTTTCAAAGCGTACATTTTCCAGTGCTGTGCCTAATCTGTTCTAAAACCACAAGCAATGGTTCTTCTACAGCCTACAACAGTAGTTTTCTGTGTCAGAAATAAATGTTCTTACATTACCTTCTATCACCTTAAACAAATTTCTGCCCTTAAGTCTTATAAAGAAAAAGTTCAAAGGCAGAAAAGGCTGCCAGGAATACAAGCCACTGAAGGTTACCACTGCATTCTAAAAGAACTATCCCACTGAGTTACCTCCTGGTGCTCCTCTTCCTTTTCTTCTATCTTAATTCATTAAATACTTTATAATTTTCTTTTTTTTCTGAATTTTCCCTCAATTTTTTGTCTCGGGTGATGATCAGAATCAAATACAGTCTGACTAGTGACATGCAGAATGATCATCAATTAGCTGTCAGGACAGAATATTTTCAGAACATCTTAGTCAACTCAAATTTAAAAATTATATTTTAGTATAAATTGCAAGTTTCTGTTGTCTTTTTTTCTTTCCTTTCATGTGTGGAGAAAGGAATTTGTAAAACTTCAGAAGTTGAGTGGGTTTTATAACTTTTCAGAAGTAATTGAAGTTGTCTGCCATATTAAAAAGCTAGGAAAAGAAACTTCTAACAAAAAAAAATTTGATTTTATTTTTATTCTTTGTAATGATGTAACTAGCAAAAATAAAAGAGGAAGTTTCACTCTGAGGATGAATAAAAATTGCCCTTTTGGTTATATATAAATTCATTCTGAGAAAATAAAGGACATCTCTTTTAGCTGATATTTTTATGGAGGAGAGCATGTAAATGATTAAAAATTTCATTTACTTTTACAACTTTCTAATAAACTTCTCATTGTAATCTAGAAAAAAATTAAGTAAAAATCTGTTTATATTTGCTGTGGAATTTGAGGCACCTGGTGTATTTTTCTGACATAATAGTAAAAATACAGGGTTCATAAGAGCTTAAGATGTTCTCTTTTTTATTATAATTTGGTAAAGAAAGAAGAAAGGAACATTTAATTTGTTTGGTTTGGTTTTAGATAAACAGAGAAATGGAAGAAAATATTTTCCTAATTTGAGAGGTCACAAATTTCTAGTATGAGGATAATAAACATGACATTCCATTTTGGACAAGACAATTAAATGAGGGTGATTATACAATCCGTTGTCAAAGCTGATATTGCATTATACTTTGGATTGATTTATTCCATATATTCAGTAAAATTTAGACCTCACCACTCAGGAGGAACTTCACTCACTTGTGTACACTTGATATCCAATGCCATTTGAGATGCACCATCTGTTCTGTCTAATGCAGGGTACAGTTGTATTAAGTATAGTTTGAGAAGTGACTTTTTATTACTTCTTATTCTAAATAAGAATCATGGACCATGGAAACACCTGAATTAAACTTACCAGCCTGAAATGCAAACAGATTGGTCAGAGACCAAACTGTTTTATAGGGAATTTAATGCTATTTTCTGTATAGAAGAATATATAATACCTGGTCTACTCTTTCTCAAATCGACCAAAATCCCCAGAATATAGGACAATAGAAACTTGTTTCTTAAGAACATAAAGAAAGGCACTTCTCAAAACTTGTGATACAGATATTTTGGCTTTGTCAATGGAAAATAGCTTATAGTGAAATAATGTACTTCACAAGTGGAATGAAACCTCAAAAGTAAGAAGGCTTTTCAGAGATCAATACTTGAACAACCATTATGTGCTATTTACTGCTTCTTTATAATCTAACCTGTGTGCACAATTAAAAGCCTTAAAACATTTCATCCTAAGAGTTAAATTGGGGGAAAAAATGTGTTCTCGTTTCTTTGTGGTGCATTTTTTCTTTTCAAGAAGAAGTCAGTCTTTGAAAATGTTCCCAGTTTTTGAAACAAATTTTAGGGTTTTATCTAAGTGGGGGGAAATTTTTGTTCAGAAAGAAAGACAAAAAAATGTGTGTGCTCATAGTCATAGGCAGGATGCATGTTCCTTTCTAACTTTTGGAAGGATGGAAAATATAGGATCATATAGCAAGATTAAACTGTCATTTACATTGAGGCATTACTATTATCTCCTTAGGGATGACTTGTGTGGAAATATGGATTTTCTGCTTTTAATTCTAAAATAAAGTAGTATTTGAAAATTGGTTTGCATTTGGAATGATATTTTCAATTTATTTCAACCAGAACAGATGGCCTGGAATGATGGTAATGTGAACCTGGCTTTTAAATTACGACAAACACTGATTGGAATTTCAGCAGTAGACTGATCATTACAAAGAGAATACCAGAGAGAAATAGGCAGTGAAGTCTTAAAAAGGAAGTTAGGAATGTAAAATTTAATTTCCCAAATATTATATAAGATACATAGGATATTGTTTTCATTAAATCCATTACTATCTTTAGCCAATAAAAGATTAAACAGTATATTATATAAGAGCTTTTTTCCCTAGTGTTTCAATCATATATTAAAATAAGCAATTGTTTGTAGAGAACAAGCTTTGAGGGACAGTTTTCTGTATATCCTAGAATAGTAATATCATCAGTATGACAACAAAATAGAAATTACTGTGATGATCATTAAGCAAGGTACAAATTAAGCAAGGTGATTTCTGACTACAGTCAAATTCCAGTTATAGACTTCTATGACAGGGACTACAGGATATGTGGTAAATACCCTTTATGCAAACTCTTCATTTTGGAAAGTTTTCTTCTCATAACAACATAGAATTTGTGCAATTTCTGTTTTTCATTTTAGCACTCTTATTTGCATTAGGCTGTACTGCGTGCCCAGTAGAATAAATAATAAAATGATTGCATGTAGCAAAACCTCAAATGTCATATTGTCTTCGGATGAGACAAAATGTTATTTTTCCCCAAATCTTTATTTTTAGTAACTTCTATTAAGGCACATACTTTTGGATATCAGCTGATTTGACAGCAATGACTTTGTGTAAGCATAGGCATCAGGTCCCATCTGAGATTACACTGAGGCACTGAACAGGTAGGTCTGTTGTGACAGAGGTCTCAGAGATCCTATGTCACATATCCAGCATCACATGGACACCAAGCAAGAGATGGCAGATGTGCTCAGGCAGCTGAAACGAGACATTGACTAACAGGAATACTGATATATAAAAACAAAAGGAAAGGATTCTATATTAATCCAAGAAAGGTGAAACAGCTAGAAAGTAAAATTTACAGTATTGTTGTTTTTCACCAAGCAAATGCTAGCTTTTCACAGAGCAACAGACCCCTCTTCTTCCTTCAAACTCAGGGATATAGGGGAGAGAGGCTAGAATAAGGAATTGGCTACCTCTGTGTCTCTATCACAAGTTGGAATACTTGTGTTCTCTGACAAAAGAGAAATCCAAAGGCAATCAAGAGAGATTTCAGGGCCCTGGGATGACTGGTAGAAGGATCAGGAGCACAGGCAGTGATTTCTTCGATCCTTCAGGTAACAAGCAATAATATTGATAGGAGTAGGACGATCAATGTGTGATTCTGAGGTTGGTGTAATTGGAAAAACTGGGGTTTTTAAATCATCTACTCAACACCCAGTCTACTGACACCTGACAAGATGCAGCTATCTCAGAGAGGGAAAAGAGCTCTAGCACAGGAGCTAGTGGGGCTCATTGACAAATATTTTAATCAGTTTGGAAGGGGGTAAGGAACAAAACCAGGCTCACCAGTGATAAGCAATGGGATGGTGTGCCAAAACTTGAGAAGAGAGGCACTAAAGGGATCCCTCAACCTGCTTCGAAAGGTGTTGGCTACAACATACTAAATCTGAAATATTTCTATACTAATGCAGGCAGCATGTGGAACAAACACACTGAGCTCAAAGTTTTGGCCCAGTCCCAAAGACTTGATATCATTGGCATGAGTGGGATGATTCCTGTGGCTGGAGTGCCCTGTTGGATGGTTACAGGCTCTTCAGGAGGGATAGGGAGAGCAGAAGGGAGGCATTGGCATTGTGTGTTATAGAAGGGTTAGAATGTATGGAGCTCACAGTAGACAGAGGAATAGTTGAGAGCCTCTGGGTAAGGATCAAGGAGCAAATAAGTAATTTGGATGTCATTCTGGGAGTGTACTAAAAGACCTCCTAGCCTCCTAGCTGACACTGATAAATTGTTCTTTGAGGAACTAAGGTACACTTCCAAGTCAACTGCTCTTGTCCTAATGGGGGACTTCAACTTGCCAGAAATTAATGGGGAGTATCACACAGCTGGTAAAAACTGGACCAAAAGATTCCTAAAAAAACTGCATGACAGCTTTATTGAACAGGTCCTAGGTAGCTAACTCAGAATGATTTCCTCCTTGATCTACTCCTTGTCAACAGAGCAAAGTGAAGATTGGCAGCCATCTTGACCACAGCGATCACGAAGTGATTGAGTTTAAAATCCCTGTTGGCAGGAGGAAAACTGCCAACAAAACCTCAAGTCTGGACATGAGGAGAACTGACTTCAGGCTGCTCAGGGAAATAATGAGTAAGATCCCCTGGGAAAATGTTTTTGCAGGTGCTGGGGTCCATCAGTGTTGGTCACTTTAATATGACATCCTAAATAAATACCTTCTGAGCTTAGTGTTGACTAAACATCTTTCCCCTTCCTCAAAATGAATTGATTTATGTATAAGTCTGATGAAAATAGGCAATTAGATTGTACTAATGCTAATGACATTATTACCTGTATTATCAGAACATCCCTGCTTCTTAAACTAGCATGCAGGAAATGGGAGAAATTAGTTATAATTTCTACCTTCCTGCATACTCTTTATTTCTCTCCAGACACCCAGTATTTAGTATGCAGACCTGTAAGAGGACAAAGTTAGGTACTTAGAGAACTACTTGTTTAGTAGTCAAACATGTGCATTCCATGCAGCTTTTGTGAATACAAAGTTATGGAATTATTTTCCAGACATTTAATGTCCAAATGGAATTGACTGATGAGATCCTGATTTGATTTGGGATTACATTCCATATCCCTCCTGATCTGAAATGAAATGAGACGCCAGTAACTGTATGTGTGTCTAACAGTGACCACAAGGTCACTGTGCTACAGCGGCAGAAATGTCTTCATCTCATTGCGCATGGACAGTGAACTTTTCAGTCTATTTAAGTACTGTACTATATTATATATAAAAAATAATGGGGGAAAAAAGTAAAATTCTCTCTTAGACTCTATGTTGTATCTCACTGGAATAAGTTAATTTTCCCCACAGCAGCTGTCATAGCTGTGCCCTGTATCTGTAGCTAGAAAAGTGTTGATAACACACAAGTTCTTTGACTATGGCTGAGCACTGTTCCCAAAGTATCATTGTCCTCTCTCCAACACCCCCTCACCCCCAAGCCAGGAATCTGGGATTGGGCAGAAGGCTGGGAGGGGACACAGCCAGGAAAGCTGGCCAAAGTGATATTGCACATCATATGGCATTATGCTCAGTAATAAAAACTGAGAGAAAGGAGAGGGAGGAGAGCATTCATCGTTAAGGTGTTTGTCTTCTAGAGCAGCTATTAAATGTGCTCAGGCCCTACTTCCCAGGCAGTGGCTGAATGATGGGAAATAGAGATTAGCACTTTTTGTTTGCGTTCCTCTTTTTGTGCATTTGATCTTTGCTTTTCTTATTGAACTGCCTTTAACTTGACCTATGAGCTCTTTTTTATCTTATTTTCTTCGCCCCCATCCTGTTGAGGAAGGGAGTGATGGAGCTGCTGGGTGACTGCCAGGAATCTCTGTCCCCCCTCTTTAGAGGTTCATTATCCTCACTGAAGAATTTTTTACTGAAATTTTTTAGCTTCCTACAATAACATATTTCTATCTCTCTGGGCCTCAAGGATCAGATATTTTTGTTTGGATTTACATTTGTACATCCTCAAGTATTTGAAATGGAAGGGACAACAGAAAATAACGTACACAACCACCAAGGAAGAACAATGACACCCACAGCTTTTCTGGCAGACTTGTTTCTTAGTCTGACTCAGTCTACCTGTCTTATTTCTGGTTCACCGCAAATTAGTCATGCGCCATTTCTATCTGGAAGGAAGGGAGATAATTCCTGGTTTAGATGTCTTAGCAGGAACTAAAAATATAGACAAGATAAAGAATGTGACCACAGAATTGATTTGCAAATGGTTCATCACTAATATAATCTTCCTGATTTTCCATAAATTTCACTCTGTGGAATTATGCATGAGAATAATGTGTACTCATGGACTCATTTACTCATGAATTTGTTTGGAGGACTGAACTTGTGGGAAGACAAAATAGAAACAAAATGAGGAATAGAAATATCATAGTGCCCATAATTGCTTTTACTCCCAATTCACTGGCTTAATGCTGGTTTCATAAAAGCAATGATGAACTCATTTACTATTATTGTGAATGAGTATTTCTGGAGGATTGTCATTCAGCATTAATTAACTCTGATCATTATTTTAAAGTGTTCATTTTTATTTCTTGCTGTTACAGTTAGCTATTTCTTGCTTTTTCATAATTTCTGATAGTAGACTTTTAAAATATTTCTTTGCCTAATTTGAATATCTTCATCCTAATTGTGTATATCGAATTCTAACTGCTAACCTCTAACTGTTCAAGAGAGAAGAATAAACTTCCTTTTTATTAAATGAAAATGTTTTAATTTGCCTTTTATATCATGGTCACTGGAATTTATCATATGTGTATTTTTTTCCTATAAACATCAATAAACTATAATGCACAAGATGTCCTATTCATGATCATCAGAACAAGTTCAAAAACTTTCCACATAACAGATTAAATCCCTGCTGTGGTGGGAGTAGCTTTTAGAGCAAGAAGTTAACATTCAAAAACCTTATCACTGATCCTGGTCTTTAAATACAGAATAGTCTGTCTCCTTGAAGTTGCAGACTTGAACTTCCTGGAAGAGAACACCAAGTCATGTTCTTTTAAAGGAATGCTTTCTTATAGATGGCAATTGATGAACTCCACTGGATTTAACAGCTGGTAGTACTAAGTGCTTATGGACTAATGTACAAAAAATATTCTCTGTTCTTTATTTTAACAAAAAGTCTTAAGGATGAATAATATGCAATTACATTTTTAAGATAGTAGTGCATCTTGGATCAACAGATATTTACATAGTAATTAAACAGAGTGAAAGGTCACCTAATATCTCAGTTATCTGAAAATATTAATCATATTTGATATTCATACTCAAATTCTGAGCAGGTTTTTTTCACTACCAACATGCAGTCAAAGAAATCCTAAAAACTAGTGCCTCAAAGGTATAGGCCTTTTTTCATGATTGTTTTTAAAATGAGAAATCTTTAAACAGTAAAATGGTGAGAAAAAATACAGTAGTCTTCTAGGTAGACTTCAAATTTGAGCGAAAACTCTCACCTCTTACCACTTAGCACCATGGGAAATTGTATCAATAAAAATGAGAATAGTGTAAAGGAGACTGAGAAACATGCTGTGCACTGCTGAACGATAAACTGGTGGTTGCTTTCAAGAAAAGGATCATATAACTAAATCCTCTGCACAACTCGTGGAAGAAAGGTCAGTGCTTTATAGTAGATTTTTGTCTTGATTTTGTTCCTAAATTTTCGGTTTTTTATTTCTACAGATATGCTTCTTGATTAATCAGCTTGGGGTTAGTATTTGATATAGGACAAGTCCAATTCTTCCACTTATTCTAGATTTTAAATATTGGAATCAACATTCAAAACTCTACTGCCTGAGTTTATTGCTTGCAGTCTATTTTTAATCTCAATGATTTAATATGTTGTAGATTTTTTATATTTTTTTAAATATATATGAAGTTTTCTGTTCCTGATATTCCACTAGCGAATCAAAATTTGTGTGGACCTGTATATTTGTAGAGAAATAAATAAGAGTGTAACCCAACTGATCCCACAGATACTCTCAGCAAACAAATCCTAATGTATATTGGGCAAACTGTATCATCAACTTCCCATAAATTAGTGTGAGGTTTCTCTGAGATCACATTCTTTCATTTGTTAGCAGAAAAAAGAGTTCAAGTGTGTTCCTTCATGTTGAATAGTGTATGCTTTATGATAAATAAAATTTATTATAAAATAAATTCTATTATTTAGAATTTATAACATCTTTTTTTCCTGTGGATGGAAGACATAAATATGAACATATTCTCTAAACCTTTAGAAAGTATCTGGAGTCATGCTTATCTGGAGAAGCTAGATTTTATTGTAGTGACCATTTACTAAATAGAATGACCAATTATGGATAAAGAAAATTAAGAACAGACTCTGAGCCTTTAACACAGTACTAAAGCTAAAATATTTAAACTAAAAATACCCCAGACCCAACTAATCAAATAAGAATGTAAATAAGTGTTAGTTTGAAAGTTGCAGCTTCAATCTGCCTACAGTCAAGATGAAGATCTAAATTGCTGCTATAATTACATATGTTAGATTGTACACTTATTTTTGTGAAACGCCTTTGAAAGTTCCTGTCCTTTGAAATTATATGATCCTAATGTATATAATGAGTTTAAATAAGTGCTTTGGAGGAAGAAATGTGAGATTATGCATGATGAATGAAATCTTGAAATGAAGTTGAGGTGCTTAGTAAATATGCTACTGCAATCTTCCATTTAAATGGTATAGCTTCACTTAAGTTTACTAACATTTATGTTCTGTATCTTATTCTTAAGGTTATATTGAATAACACAGTTTCCTGAGTAAAATAGTACTGTTTTATTGCCCAAGGTAGTTCTTTATTTTTTCCTTTAGATAACATGTGATGGCAGATTTTGGCAACTTCAACTTAAAAGCTCTTCTTACTTTTGCAATGTTTACTGAATTTTAGTTTGGGTAAAAGCTCACTGCTTTACCCCATCAGGATTTTTGAATATATAGATATGGAACTAAGTTTTCAGCTTTTTTCTTTTATATTCTGGCATGTATCTGATTATAATGACCAATAGAGTAACATTTGTCAAGGGTTTAAAAACTGCAGCTATAATAGTTTCCATAGAAACAGGATTGAAAACTAAAAATAACATCAAAGTTTAATGTGTTATGTGAAAGAAATTGGTAATACTATGGAGAGGACATTACATTAAAAAAAAAACCAGAGCCCTTTTCCTATTTTATGCCAGATAGCAATAACCAATATAATAGGCTATTTTGTAGTATCATCTATATATCAAGCTTCATCTTTATATTTGTGTCATCTTCATCTATTTGTAATTTAAATATGTAAACAGAAAACTTGTTTTGTATTTTGCAAAAATAGAAAGATGTAGTTGAGTTCTAAGTAAAATCACTACCAATATATCAGTCAATGAGGAGGCATAATATTCTCTGAAATCAAAGTACCTGATTTGTCACTGTTGGAGGTAAGATTGCTGTGCAAAGTAAAGAGATTTTTGACCTGAGAAAAAAATAACATTCATTTTCTTTTTGTATTATAGGCAGAGATACTTCTCCTTGGGAATATGAAAACATTTGTATTATATCTTTACATAATGTATTCTCATATTTGTTTTAAAGATGTGAGGGAGTCTCACATTTTCTAGGGGAAAAAGAGAGAATACTTTCTTTTGTAACCTGAGTAAAATAAAGGTACAGTTACAAAACGTTGGTAGAAGCTTTGTGAGATTTAATTTTTGCCTTTTAATTAGAGAATACTATCTTTGAAATGCACAGGGCACATTAGGAAACCTTCAGTCCTCCTAGTTTATTAAAACTGGATATCTGATGCTGCAAATTTGTAATATTTAACTTTATTCCTATGAGTAATTTACTAAATTTGGTGTTATATTAATTGGATATATATGTAACCTTTTCTGAATACCATAAAAACTCTCATTTAAACATGACATTTTGTCAGTGTTAAAATTTTGAGGTTATTTAGATTTTTGGACTATTAAAAATGTACTGTGGAATTCTATTGTATCTTTGACAGAGCTTAATCCTCTCTGTGACTGCCCCACCTTCTCAGGTGCCCTTGCACAATATGAGATATGAGACCCTGCAAGCAGAACTGCACAATTAAAAAGTTCATCTGTGCTGGAGGTGTCCTGGGGTTATGATATCCAACACCCTGTATCAAGCTGCTTCCATCAACACAAAATGATTTGAGATGCAATACTGGACCCACTCTGTCGGGCAATTTGCTGTCTCCATGGGGCCTGGGTTAAACATGGGAAGACAAAAGTTCCCACCTTAGTACAGCCTTAGTCCAGATTATCATCCATTATTGATTTCCAGGTGGTCAGCAATGAAGTTGTAACAAGAAGTCAGAGAACAATCAAGAGAGAATTCAGGGGCTTGGGACAATAGGTTAAGGGACCAGGAGTACAAGTAGTGTCCTTCCAGTTGCAGGGAATGATGAGGGAAGAAACAGAAGGAGACAGCTAATCAATTCCTGGTTCCAAAACTGGTGTTACTGGCAGAATGTGTAGATGTGGCACTCAGGGACATGGTTTAGTGTTTGATTTGGCAGTGTTGGGTAATGGTTGGGCTCAATGGTCTTAGAGGTATTTTCTAACCTAAATAATTCTATGATTTTACAGTTCTGTGATTTTTAACAGATGGTGAATTTAGAAAACATTCTTTAAACTCACAAGCCTTACTGATCTCACATTTGATATCTGATACAAGAGCACAGTCTTATCATAAGCAGAAGAACACAGCATGAGGGATTGAAACCACATTCTTCACAAGACAGTGAGGCAACTCTGATGGTCATGGATCAAAGTTGAATTGGCTTTTATTCTGGTTTGCATCTCTTGTTCCTCAAGTAAGACTATTTTTCTTTGAGTTAAATGCATACTTTTGGTAAAATGTTTCTGTGAAAAAGTGCAGTTTTGGGAGATCCACTTTTGCCTTTAAAAACAGTTTTATGTGAAAGCCTTCAGATAATCCTAGTTTTACTGGGGTTTTTTTATGATCTTTCAGTATTTTAATCTGTAATGTGAATTTATGTCTTCACAGCTGTAGATTTTTCTTTCCAACATACTGAAAATTTTATATAAGAAACTGAGAGCTTTATGTTAGGGAGGGAGTCATTTATATTGAATAACAGGTCATTTATATTGAAGTGTGTTTGCCCACCTCCATTTACATATGTAAATTTAAGATGTGAATAAAAATAAATCAAAAGCACCTGGTCTTTAAGTTAGTTTTACATGGTCTTTATTTTAAAGACTGTTTTGCATATTTTAGCAGAAACAGGGAAAACTTTTTCATCCAGTCCAAACTGAGATTTGCTTTGAACTTTATTTGAACATCTAAAAAATATAAAGAAAAATCCTGGTTTATGGAGCACATAATAAGTTGGTGTCAGCTGAATGCGTGATGTGTACAGCTTTCATTCCATCAGATATTTTTAATGAATATGATTGTTCTTCAGAAGAAATTTCTAGGAGCATTTTAATTGAAGAGCATGGTGATGTCAGATGCTATCAAGCCTTAATGACCATGAGATGTATCTTACAGGCAGGATTAGTGTAGTTAAATATATTCAGCTGCCTTAATTTTAGGCTTAGTCTTGGTTACTTTGCTTTTGGGAATATCTGTGGTACCAATTGTAACTGCTGGTTTGCTGTATTATTGCAATATATTTTTTCCTAAGTAAATAGTAAATATTTTTGAGAGTTAATATTCTAGAATGTCACAATACATCCTAACTATAAGAACAGGTTTCACAATTTTATTCAGCCTGAAAATATACCAATCCTTCCCTCTTCTTAAAAGACAGCTGGCAGCTGTTTTTGTCTTGTCCCTATGAAAGATGGACAAAATGTTCAAGTTCATGTTTCTTGTATTTAAAAAAAACAAATATGTCTTACAGGCCTTGTATTTGATATCTTAAATTGCATTGAAGTTTCAAATTATTTTCATATGAAGCAATACCGGGGTTTCTTTTCCCCAGTATCATTTGCTGCTTCACTACATGGATTTTGTTCCACAGTACATTTGAAATTTAATTCTTGTCTCTTTTCACACAAGCACCTATGTTCATTGTTTGTTCTTCAGGGCTGTTGTAGATTAATGCTGTGGAAAAATTGAAGAGAGGTTTATTTGCTGTTGCAAAACACGAATTTCTTGAGTATATTGGTGCTTTAATTTTCAGAAGGACTGGAGCAGCTATGTTAGTCTCTCTATTATTTTAGTTATTATCTAAATAGTAATCTTGATGTTTTTAAGGGCATCACCATCACGACTCATCACCCACACACAGATGTGTGCACACACACACACAGATAGATTATAAATTCCTACATGGACTGGGTGATTTTAAAGGTCTTTTCCAACCTAAATATTTCTATGATTCTATGTAATTGTAAATTTCAGCAACTCCAGTGCTGAGCAAGAGCTATTTTACAGGAACAAAAGAACTCTCCTATTTTAATGACTATTTAATTCTAGTCTCCATGGAAATATTTTGAAGGAAAAAACTCTCTAAATAACTGCCACTGGCTACTTAAAGGTAATGGAAAATGTCATGCGTGAAATTATAAAATGGACAGAAGCAGTTACAAAACTGACAAAATGACTAAAATGAGTTATTTGAAATAACATGCAAATGATGTTTTAGAGAGCAAAAAGGTAAGGAAAAAGGAAAAATTTTCTCTATAAACATTTTGTAGCAGTTTAGAGGTATGAGGAATCAAAATCAGGCAGAAACACCAATTGTCGCAGTCTTGGTTCACCTATTTGGGTTTTGGCTAAACGCCAGCACACTTACCAAAATTACTTGAATTTTGTTGTGAGACAAGGATAGGTAAAGGTAGGCAAAGCAGGTTTATACTTTAAGGAATATAAAAAGAATTTATTAACAGACTTAAAACAGCAATAATAATAAACAGGAATCAGAATAAAACCTTTAGAACACCTTTTCCACCCCCCCACCTCTTCATTTCTTTCCCACTGACCATACAAAAGGCAATACTTTGACTTGTAGTTAAAATACCACCACTGGAACAGGTCTTTTCTCAGTTCATGCAGGGAGAGAAGTTTTCTCTTGCTCTATCATGTTGATTCTCCATAGGAAATACAGTTCCTATGGTTGTTAACTTCCCAGTAAGCAACCGCCCAGAGGAAAAGATTTGCTTGTCTGAGAACCCTTCCCACTTCAGTAGCTTTCCCAGGACTACCACAAATGGCCATATGATGGTCACTGAGGTGCGTTTTTAAGGATGAACATTTCTGTTACAGTGACAACGAAATCCCCTTTCTTCATTATTGGCAACAGAAGTTTTCTTCTATTATTCCTGGGGCAAGGAATCTTAATACAAGAGTCTTAGTTCACTGCTTATACCTAGAACAGTACATCCCCCTTTTTTCCCACTTTAGACCATTGTTCATATATTACAGGCTATATTATAGGCGAGTTTATCAACATGTCTTTACAAGAGAAATTTCAGCATCAAGGCACTTCTCATCTCTTCCTTCTCTGAATATAGGCTTGGCTACATTCATTAACTTAAGAGCCTTTACGTTGTACCTTTTTTAGGTGTCTTCGCTCCTTGTCTTTCTGTGTGGGGGAAAATGGATGTTTCCAAGTCCCATCCTGATATTAGAAAAAAACAGTTAATTTGTCTTTTGGCTAGGCGATGGTCACATGACCTCAGCCCACATTGTTCAAGTGTAGTGTGCTCAGCGTTTGAGCTGAGGAGAGGAGTTGGTCTGCGTAATTCTCCATCCAAGCTCTGCCTCACCTGCAGGGGGCTGGCATGGTCATGTCCGAACTGTAAGGGGGCTGCCCAAGCTCTCTCCCGTGCTGAGCTGCACTGTGGAGATGGCTGGCCAGGTCGTGTTTGAGCTCTATGAGGCTGGCCCAAACTCGCTCTCTCATGCCGGGCCACGCCATGGAGCCGACCAGCACAGCCCAGCAGGAACCAGCAGAGCTGTGTCCGAGCTATAGGGGGAGGAGCCTGCCTGTGCCTGTCTTCATCAGGGGGCCCCACCTGAGCCTTGTTTTGCACCGGGCCGCCTGGCGGGCTTGGCCCAGGCCAGCACTGTGGGGCCGGCGGAGCTGAGTCTTTTAGGCCTGGGGCAACAAAGCGAGGCCCGGAGCCACAGGGCCCGATGTTGCGTACTGTAGTTGGAATGTCGGTTTAGTTGAATTGTCTCTGCCAAGAGACCAGGCCAGTCCTCCCATTCCCTGTCCTTCCCCCACACCGCGCCATCTCAGCCGACAGCCACGCTGCGTGGCTTGGCCGGACCTCATCAGATGGCATGGGGGGAAGAAAAAGCAACATTTCTTCTTGGTCCACCAGAAATTTAAAAGAAGACTTCTCCAGGTTGCCTCCTGGTTTTATGATTTCTGTAGGCGGAAACTGCAATACCTCCATTTGGGTACCTCATTTCCGGCTCCAACTCCTTTTTCTGTGCTGGGAGTTTTTTTGATTAAAGTTACCCCATGACACATTTTGTAGCCCAAAGGGTGATAGACAAAAAGCAAGAGGGGAGTCATTTGTGCTACATAAGTTTAAACAGTCAAATGTCACCATTTAAAAAAACCTGAAAGTTTAGTTTGAAAACATCCCTTTGTTGGCTTTTTAAAGGAAATGTATGTCTGTCTTGTTTTCCTGTTAAGAGATGTTTTATATTTAATGATAGTTTTGATTAAAGAAGGAATCTGAAAAGTACATAAGACAGTATTAATAATTATACAGCATTGTCTTATACTGTGCTATACCTTCAAAGAGACCCTGCCCCCATCTTGCTACTCACTACTCCTTTATGTTTAAGTATCTTTGAAAATGTAAGAGCTGTCATACTCTTAGAACTTGCCTGTCTGAATTTCAGTGATAGTGTAGACAAATGATTAAGCTCTACTGACACACAAGTGGATCTCCTCCATCCACAGGCACACCCACATTTGCACATTTCTTGGTATTAATATATGCTCTAAGACTGCCAAATACCATCATCAGACCATCACCCTAGGCTCAGTCTTTGCGTTAGTCCTAGATAGAGCTCACTCGGTGCACATGTGGGTCTCCTTCCACTCACTGGAGAGTCCAACCTCAGTTGTGAATCATGTACCATGTGTAAGGTTACATAGCAAGACCTAGAGAAGTTTAACAAGAAGGCAGAACAATCTTGAGGCCATAGCTCTTGTGAGACAAGCACACTTACTGCAGTCTGTTGAAATTGTACCAACTCCTCTTACCCTTCCATTTCCCCTCCACTTTCCCAGATTTGGTAAACTACGTTCAATTTAATCCTTCCTTTTCACCTCTTCTTTGGAGGCAAAATAAGATTAAAAGGTGCATGAGTCATGATAGGAAGGGAAATGACTTTCTAATTACCAACATGAGCAAAACAGACTCTACTGAGTACCACATAGCTGCTTGCTCACTCCCTCCTCGCTCATCCCTCACGGGGACAAGAAATGGAAAGAAAAGGTAAACCTTGTGGGTCGATATTAGAACAATTTAATAATTGAAAAAAATGATGATGATGATGATGATGATGATAAGGGAAAGGAGAGAGTGTGACAGAACCCAAGGAAAATAAATGATGTGATCATAACCTGCTGACCAATACCCTGTCTGACCCTACATAACCAGTATGGGGAAGTTACCTTCTGGGTAACTTCCCTATACTGGATATGATATTCTGTGGTGTGGAATATCTCTTTGGCCGGTTTGGGTCACCTGTCCTGGCCATGATCCCATGCTCCCAGCTTTTTCTACAGTTCCTTACTAGCAGATCATGGGAAAGTGAAAAGTCCTTGACTCAGGGTAAACACTGCTTAGCAACAACAGAAACATCAATGTGTTATCTATTTTATTCTCATCCTGACTCCAAAAACGACTCAGCTACTAAGAAGAAAATTGACTATTTCCCTACTGAGACCACGACAGGTGGTAAGAGCCTTGTAGGGCCGGCATTTTCCTCACTTGTCTATTGCCAAATGAACAAGTCATGTTTGCACTTACATATTCCAACAGACAATACCAGAAGTTATTGGTTCATTTTAGGATAAAGTCTCATAAATGTGTTAGAGTTGTGATATTATATTACTATTATTATCAACATTTTTCTCCTTCCTGCATATTTTTAAATAAGCAAGCCTCTTGGAGCTTAAGGAAGAAAAAATTTATTGCTGACATTGAGAAAAGGATCTCTGCAATTTTGTATGTCTAACCTCTGGATAATATTAGGATTTCTGAAGGGAAGAATTAGCATGTTCCTGCTGTGAGCCCTACATGAAGAGGCTCAGCTCTAGGAATGCAACTGCAATTCAACTGTCTGGTATAGAATTCTACATTCAAACCTGCAAACAGAATGCAAATGCAAACTAACCATTGTTAAATACAGCAAACTTAAATCCCATTGTAAATTAATTTTGGTCTGGGTAAGGATTTGACTTTTGATGAAATTTCACTGTCTGTCTCCCCAAATGTATTATAAATTGAACTGTCATCATTTTTGAAATATGAACTTGATTGTGTGCTTCTGTTTGTTTTACCAGGGGAATATTTTATGATTTGTAGCTGCTTCTCAAAAATTTCAACACAATTTCAGAAAAAATGTACATTTTTCTCTGAGTTCTTTCATTGCATTCAAGAAATATTCAATAATTTAATTCTTTATTCTATATTATTCTTGAAAAAGACCTTGACATCCCTTCTAATAGGAATAATCTATAATCATCTATAGCAGGAAAAGTTCCATTTTATGTGACTATAGAGTTACAACCAAGATCATCACAACTGCAGGTACTAGAGAATGTGTTTTTCTGGTGTATTTTGATAGTGACACTCAAAATCATTAATTTTCAAATCAGGTAAGGTGTTAGAGAGTAAGTTTTCACATGCAGTGATATTTAGTGAAAGCATTGCTCAATACCACAGATCAAAATCAAGCTATTGCTGTTCACATGAGTTTCAGTAATTTTGAAGCTATGTTAGAGTGCTGGTCTTCATTTAACAGAAACAATTACTTTGTTTAGAGTCCATAATGATTTTTATTTAGACATATGGAAGCAGCTTGTGTAAACCTCTTTAGAGAGGACAAAGCTACAAAAGAGATGCTAAAACTTGAACAAAATTTCTGCTTTCCTCTTTTAATTATAAAAAATAACACTTTTTGTGGGATACAATTATTTGTAACTTCAGCACTTCTTTCTCTGAAATATCCATGGTGAAGGTAATTCCACTTTTTTTTCTGGTTTATTTTTTTCCCAAACTGACATCAATATGGGAAAAAGAAGAGATTTAATTTCTTCTGAAAGCATTACTGAGTTTGTTAATTACTGATTTTGTTCACTCTGCCAATTGCTGATGCCTGGATAGGCAGGTCACATCTCCATTGTTATAAATTTGATGATTCACAATTACAGCCGAATAATACTTCAAAGAAGGACAGGAAAAGGCCAGATGCTACAGTTTTATATGCCACAGGAATAGTATGTAGATCCATCTGTATCAAATAAATACAGGATGTTTTTATAAGGCTGTTGTTCTTCCATATGCTTGCTTCAATATGCACGTACCTGAACGATACACAACTTGGGCATGTGTGACAGCTTGTTTATGTGTGTGTACCAGTTCTGCCCACTTTCAACAAAAAAGGGGTAGTTTAATTAGGAAACTTTGCCGCTGGAATTCTTCATTCTGTTCTGCTCATGTTGCAACAAGTCTCTGGTTCTAAACCAAGAATAATAGGAAATGTTAACAATATTAAAATTTTATCTTATTTCTCTACAAGAAAGGCAATAGGACAGATCCTGATAGATTCTGAGCATTTCCCATAATTACAGAACAACCTATGTTCTTGCAATTTAAGCAGTAGAGCTTTTCACTGAGTTACAATGCCAATAGTACTGATATTAGTTTATATTTTTTCAGTGACAAAAGACATCTTCCTCCTAAATGTTTGCTAAAAGAAAACTGGAGGCACAGAGCATATCAATAAACTCTTTCAGCCACAGTCTGAAGAGAATAAGGTCTTCAGTGCATTAAGTTATTATATTTTTGAATATAACTTCTGTTTTCTCAATCAAGACATGCTTAGCAAAATTCTCAAGGGATAACTCTGAAGTAAAATGTCACAAAGTATAAAAACAAGTGAAAATGCTCTTAATGAAATGACAGTCGTGGTCACTGTTTAACTGGATATCTGAGTTTTTGGAACAATAAGAACTTTTATGTTGACATTTATACAACAAAATGAAAGAAAGGATTTACAATAAACCAGGCTGATTGAAAATGGATTATTTTGATTTCAAAATGAATTGTAACTGTTTTAATTAATTTTATGCCAATCATTTTATACTGTAATTGTCAAATCAGAAAATGGCAAAAAATATTCTGTGAAACTTGTAAATAGAAAATATTGTGTGGTTGGATATGTCAGAATATGAAAAGGAAAATATTATAAAATTCCAAATACTTTAAAGTCCTACCATGCTTGCGAATTAGCTACAATTGAAATTCACGGTACTTTTCACAAATTTGAATCTGATTTGAATTGCTAATTATATTTCAATTGTACTCCATTCTAATTCAATTATTAATGCAAACAAAAAGTGATTACTTAAGAATTACATATTCCAGAGATTAGCTGGTCAAATAAATCCACTTGTATGTAATATACTTGTATTCATAAAAAGTGACACAATAAACTGATATTTAATTTGGCATAGACTTTCTTCAACCTCTTTCTCCTTTATCTAAATCAATATTATCTTTAAGACTGTTGCAGTTAGATGAGAATGTTAGTGTGCATTTGATGTGATCTGCCCTATTCTTAACAGGAAAAAGGATATCAGAGGACATCCATTAGTTTATCCTTGGAAGAAAAAAACTTTCTTTTTAGCTTTATTTTTGTAGTCATTATCTAAAGTCTTCATTTCCTGGATTCCTTACCTAAGTTGAGAAATAGCTAAACTGCTGATTTTTAAACTGTGAGGTATACAAGATTTTCAAGAAAGACTCTCCATTTTAGGTAACTTAAACCTTTTGTAATAACAATATCTCACATCAAAATAAAGTCATTTTAGAATATGACAATGAAGCATTGTGGGAAGTGGCTTCACAATAAAACCAAAAGTATCATTTTGGTCATTTCTAATAATTCAGACTTCTGCTCAGGCTTGATGAAAGTAATCAAAGAAAGAAAGATGTCCAGGCTTTTACCAATCCTAGTAATTGCTGCCAGAAAAGAGAACCAGTTTTGGTCCCATTCATTCTTTTTCTGTTCCCATTTTTCAAGTGTGTGTGAAATTTTCCTGACTTGGAAATCAGCATTAGCCTGGTGTTCTTTAATAACTGCACAGAAGCATAGTTTATCACAGAAAGGTCTGTAATGGCTAAAGTCATTACATTAACACTTTGCTAATAACTTTAGATATAACACTTCTATTTAATAATTCAAACAAAATGTGCCAAATAGTGATATTGTAGGGACTGCATTTTCAGCTTTATCTGCAGCACTCTGGTTTAGGCAACCAGTAGCTTCCAGGAAGTACAATGAATATTAATTAAGTTTTCAGCTTGTGCTGAGACTTTCAATATGTTCTGTGTTTTGGGGAGGTATCAGACTAGTGCATTTATCCTCAATTAGCAGAAATGTCAGTTCGTGGATAAAATGAGTATAATCTGATGCTAATCAAAATTTAATAATCCCTTCTTATTATAAAGGATTTTCAGTAGGGAACTGAAATTCACCAATAAGGTTGCTCAGCAAGAAAGTACTTTTGATTAGAGAGAGTAATTTATGTATTATGCAAAATAAACTTAAGGGTCAGCAGATTAACATACCACTCAAATGCCTCTCTGTGCACTTTCAATTCTACAGAAACATCAAAATCTCACCGGAAATTTAAAGGTACAGAAATTATACAAAAAACATAAAGCAAAACTCTTCACATTTTAAGGATATTTTTGTATATTTGCTTGGGGTTTTCGTTTGTTTTATCAAGTATTAGTGCAATTTAGCATCCTGGGAGTCCTCTGCTGAACATGCTCCAGTTTATCAGTGCCTTTTCTTTCTTGAGGGTCCAAAACTAGTTGTAGTATTTTAGATAAGCCTGTATTGAATGCAGGGTATATGGAATTAGTCACTTTGCCCAGTTGTGCTCATACAGCCCGGGATATTGTTGGTCTCTACTGCTGCCAGGGCATGCTGCTGCCTCATGGTCAACCTGCTGCCTACCAGAACATCACTGCCTTTTCCACAGAGTCCCATCCCAGACAGCCTAAAAGGAAAGAATTAGAAATTACTGTATCTCTGATAGTTTAAGTGAACCCAGGCAATTGCTTGTACATTTAGTAAGGTTTATGCACGAGGTAGCCCTGTTCCATACACGGCTAAATGATATCTAATGTTTCAGTCTAAGGAATAGTGTAGAAGTTTAAAAAAGGTGTATGTTGAGCAGCTCTCCTTTCTTGTGTAAAGTAACTTTTCTTCCATAATATGAAAATTAGAAGTTTACCTAAAGTGGTGATTTTGCACAGTAAAATTTCTATTCATACTCTTCAACCCTACTAATTTATTCTAATGACATTTGGAAAAAAACCAAAGCTAACATAAAGCAAAGAGAAAAACAATAAAAAAAGTAATTCAATATTAGGATAATTTAAATATTAAGTGAAGCTCATACAGCGAAATTTTGAACTCAGAAAGGATATTTTGCATGGAAGAATAAAGTTTAGTGCATCTTTCTTCCTTTAAAGCATGAGCAAAACATTTAGTGTTTCTTGAGAATTATGTTTTGGGTTTTTTAAACCTGAGAACACCTTCTTTATTAAATGGATGATGAGAATGATGTAATATTTACAAAACATGCACAAATGTTTAGGATCCATTCTGAAATCACTGTAGTACCATTCCATTTAAAAAATCTTGAAGAAAAATCTGAGGTTTTTCATCTTTAAGGGCAAAAGAGAAGGAGTTTGGGGAAAAAAAAACATTAAATTAGACCATATCTTTAAGAAGGCTTTGAAATGCGTGGCTATAGAAGCTGAAGAACACCTAGGAGTGAAGAAAAAAAGTTGAATACTTGATTGCCAATCAGTCAAAAAGGAATAGAAAGTAAACTGAGTAGTGCAAAACTGCTGAAAAAGGTTTTCCACACTTTTTAAAATGTGTTTTTTTGTAAACTTTTCCAGAGGTTGTCAGTTTTAAATAGCATGAATTAATACTTGTATTTGAATGTTTAGTGATTTATTCCTCTATGTACTCTTTGCCCCTTTCTATAGGCTTCTACAGTTGTCTGTCTGGCCATATAGAAATACAGATGACATCTCTCTTTCTAACTGTACTTCTCTTTACATGACTCATTTCTCACTAAAACTGTTCTGTCCAACATATCACAATAGCTCATCATTATGATTAACTCAAATATGTTACAAAAATATCCTTTGATGCAAAAAGTATTAAAGCATCAATCAGTCAGCCTCTAATTGTGATTTATTAACCTTCCAGTTAATTCAGCTATTTTCAATTCTCATTTTCTTTTTCTGCCATGAACTAACTGCTACAGATCTGGTCTCTGAAAGAAAATGTGGCTAATTTGCTTTTTTATTCAGTAGGCACATATGTTTAATGGCTTCTGCTATAAGTGGGATATCTAAAAATATGATTCTTTAGCTACCTTAAAAGAAACACAGATATAAACTCCCAAATCCTTGTACTTTTCTAAAAAATATGTTTTTAAGTGAACTTTTTCATAGAAAGAATGTGGGCAAATCCTTTTGTTTTACTTCACTGGTAATCTTGTGAAAATTCACAGAAGATTCCGTTTTGATTTTTCTGTTTGAAATTAATTTGAACACCTGGTTATACGGAAAAAAGCCTCTTGGTTTAGGCTGGTTGAGCCATGTATGAGTTCCACAACATAGCATGTCAAAACACTATTTGGCTGACCTAAGCCAAAGGAGCTATCTGAGACCCAATGGGAGTAGAGATTAATTCACTGCAATGAATGTGCTTGCTGTCTTTATAGAACTATCCAAATGTGTTAAATACAGTAAAAATGCTTCTACCTGTTAGTGCCAGTGATTGGAGTTATAAACATCTATAGCGCTTCAAAACAAATTCTTTCTTTCTCTGAAGCTGAAGACAGAAATATGACTCACTGGGAGCAATTCACTTATCTAAGCACAGGTGAGGAGTGCTATGTGAGCTATTTTAGAGTTTCTGAGTTGATAGAGGAGCAGATAGGACCCAAGCCTCCAAGAGATGTGAATACTTCTGCAGGAGAAGCCAGACCCTGGACTATTTACCTTCTGTACCTCTGTTTGCTCAAGTAAATTTAGTCTGCAGTCTTTATGCACAGTAGGATTTTACTCTGGTAAGAGCAGGTGGCATTAAAGATCAGCAGATATATTCAGTTCTCACCTCCTTTAAGAAACAGGAGAACAAAACCTAACATCTTAAAGACGCAGAAAACACTGTAAAAGTGTTTTTCTGTTATTTATGACCCCAGGGTGTATCCAATTTAGCTTTTTTTTCCTTTATCGATCTCCCATTTTGCCAAGTTTTTAGCTAGTTTTAAGGCATAGATTTCAGGCTCATGTTAGAGATGAAACCGATAGCAACTGTTGTGTAAGTTGCCAAAAGACATATCTTTGATTCAACTTGTCTCATTTATTATGTAAAAGTTGCTTAAAAGGAAAACTATTATCTAGCTATAGTATAGTACTAATCTTTCAGAGATTAAAGGTCTGATCTAATTCACAAAGAAATCAGTTTAAAGGTGCCCAGAGTTGAATAAGACTTGAGCAAACCCTGGAGATGATAGAAATAAAATTAATAACACTGTGAAATAGCAAAAAAAAAATCCTTTGTTCTAATTGTATTTTAATTGTCACAGACTTTTTTAACATGCTAATGAAGTGAATAGCAAAATATGGAAATTTGCATTTCAGCTGATAAAAATTTGCCTAGTTAACTGAGAGGGAAAATATTTTCATTAACTTTTATGAAATATCAATTTCTTTTCTAAAATGAGTGTTTATGTATATACATATATACACAAACATATATTAAAAACCTCCTAGCAACATTTATTTAAATAAACATGCCTAGGGCTTCTCTTTTGCTTACAGTTGTAAAGGCTAAATACTATACACATAATTCATTAGTCAGATGGGGTACATGTGCCAGTAAAATTCCATGAGAAAGTGACAGAGAGAGATAAGAGGCCCCCTGGTCTTGATTGTAAATGCAGAAAAATTCACAACTAACAAGGTAGTTAGAGATAAACTGTTGAACATTCAATTTTTCTTAAACAAAAGTAAAAAATATTGTTTCATATATTATAGGGTTCCAGCTCAGAAGTTCCTCACTTGAAAAATTATTTTATATGCTATTTATATAAAAGGTTATGTTGTTTATTGTGGGAGTAGCCTTCCCCGTGGAGGGACCTCCTGAGCCCCCAGACTCCTCCCCCTGGTGGGCTGGATCAGCTCCTAAAGATCCCGCCCCAAAACTTGCCAGTATAGTTTAGGTTTCTGCAAAATCATAGTGATCTGCAATTTCTGTGTTTCATCATTGGTTCTTATGTTTGTCACTTCCTAATTGCTCTCCACCCCTGTTCTGGAACCCTCGTTGATGTACGGTTGCTGGTTGGCTTTGTACCCCTACTCCCTCCCCTTCTTCCCTCTTATAGGATGAGCCAGTCCGGCTCATCCCCAACTCTTCCCCTTACCCCTTCCCTGATTGGTTGTCTTCTCCATATAAAACCTCCTGCGCAGCCCTCATTCGAGGCTCTCGTGAGGAGGATCTAGCAGAGTAAAGCCTGTTATTGCCGCTCCGAGAGTCTCTCTCTCTTTACTCCGCCAGTCGCGTTTTATTACTAACGGGGGTCTAGAAGGCCAACAAGAACCCTTTCCCTATTCCCTTACGCCTGGGTTCTGAAGCCTCTGGAGGGACTTGCTTCCTCCCCATTGGCAACCACGAGCTTAGCCTCTGGGACACAGAGGTTTTCAGACCACCAGCAACCTATCCCAGGTTGCCTCCCCGACCCCCCGGGGCACCTTGTATTGGCTCCGAAATTATTATTTTTTTTTTTTTTTATTTTTATAGTTTATACCTTTTGTCTATATCCTAGACCTAATTTTTCCCATCTCATCTGTGGTGTGTAACTGAGGTATCTAGGACAAAGATGTAAATGCTTTGATATCCTTTAAAATGTGGCTTAGCAAATCTTAAATGTTTAAAATTACACCTTAAGTTGATAGTGTAAATTATATTGATAATATCCCAGATTATTCAAAATAAAGACTAGAAAATACCATTCATATTGTTAATCTTTCTGAGCATTAGTAGTATGTTTTATTCATGTAGTTTCAATGCAGCTGAAAGTTGATGAAAGATTTATACAGTTTGGATACTCTCAAATTAGATTTTGAATGATTTTTAATCAGTTTGATGTTGAGAAAAGACATAACAAGTGTAAGACTGAAACAAACTAGATGACTTTTTGATGATTTCTAGGGAAACTGTGGTACCTTGCTGGAGCATTGTACTCTTTTCAAACCACTTTCATTTTAAGTGTACCTAAAGATACCTGACATGTTGGAACATTGTAAAGATCATGTTATATCATAGAAATGGGTTTTAACCACCTTTTAGCCATGGCTGTATTTGTCTTTTCACACTTCACACAACATCAGAGCAGAAAGGTGATATACATGTTAAAGAAAGAGAAAGGTTTTCAAATAAAATTAGATCTTGGTTAGGATATGAATTTTTCTTATGTTTTGCCTCTTTCTTGCATCCTAACAAATTCACTGCGCATGGAGTAAGTAGAAGTGTTCAAAGCATCTTAATTCTTCTCCTAATAGGAAATTAATTAAATTTAAAAAATCTTTGAAAAAAGTTATTAAAAAAACCCTAATAAAGATCAAAAAAACCATTTATTCTAATGTGACTCTGTTCTCTTCAAGCACAACATTCAGACCCTTAACTGTGATTTAACCATCATTTCCATTACTGTGGTTGCCTACAAGGCAGATTATGTAAGGGTGGGGAAGGTGCAGAATTTTCATTCTTGCATATGGAGGTGTTAAAGCTTCCTTAGAATCAGATTCTCATAATTATACATGTAATTGTTATAGAACTGTCTCTTACTAGATCGAATGGGTGGGCAAAAAACAATCTCTCAGGCATTCAAAAGCTTATGAAGATTAGACAGGGTTTTTGGTGAATACATGAAATGCTGTTAAAGGGCAAGTGAGATTTCTCATCAGTGCTCAGTAGAGATTATCTTACTTTCTCTAGTCACGCTGCAAGGGCAGAGAGCTCAGACAGTCTGCAACCCTGGGCCATGGAGCTACTTTAAGCAACTGTGGAAGGAGGGACTGTGAAGCTGTCAAAATGAATGTAGCATAGAAGGTGAAGGATAAGGGTATAACTAACACAAATGCAAAATAAAGTCAGTTTCTCACAAATGAGGGAGAATGAAGTAGGGATTTTTGCTTAGTATCAAGTGAAAATATGTTGTAGAAATAACCAACCCCCCACATAAACATCATTTCAGGTATAAAAGTTATTTTAAAACACTTAATACTTACTAATACTTATGAAATTACTTAATTTTGAAGTTCTAGTCCTTCAGGACCAGGTTTGGCAAGACTGCAAGTGCACATGGCTACAACCCATAAGACTTTCTTTTTTTTTATCTTGACAGTAGATAGAGACTTCTTGCTAAATATAGCATATAATAATGACTGTTGCAAGGTAAAAGACCCCAAACAGTGAAATGCCTTCGCAAATCCTGATAATCTTTACATATGACCGCAGTACTGTTCCAGACTTCTCACTTCTGCAAACTGGTGCAGGAGAAGAGAAGGCTTCATGATGACATAAATGCAGCCTTCTAGTACAAGGGAGCCTACAAGAAAATGGTGAGGGAATTTTTACAAGTGTATGTAGTGACAGGACAAGGGGGAGAATGACTTTGAAGTGAAAGAGAGTAGGTTGAGATTAAATATTAGGAAGAAAATCTTCACTGTGAAAATGGTGAGGCACTTGGAGCACATTGCTGAATGAAATTCTGGATGCACAATCCCATGTTTAAGGTTAGGTTGGGTGGGGCTTTGAACAACTTGACCAAGTGAAAGTTGTCCATGCCTATGCCATGGGTTAGAACTGGGAAACATTTAAGATTCCTTCCAACTCAAGCCATTCTGTGATTCTGTGATTGATGAGCATAAGCTTGATCATACTTTTGCAAAGTTTTGTTTAAAAAATGTTAGTGAGAAGAAAAGAACCACATGGTTTTTTTAATGATTTTGAGACACAGAGCAATAAATACATTTCTTTAACGTTTAGTGGTGTTGAAGGGAAAATGTAAATCTGTAACAAACTAACACATGGTCAGGATTTGCAATCATATATTCAAACTACACATATATATTTTCCATATGTTTTTAGAAATAACAAATCCTGAAGCGTTTGTGTTGAAGTTATGCACAAAAAGGTTTCTTTAGTGGTCTTGTAAGTACTGCTATGGATAAATTCATTTAGAAAGGGTAATATGTAGTAGTCAGTCATTGTACCAGTGTTACTGGCAAAAGGTGAGTACATTAAAAAGTCATTACAGTTGTATATAACTCTCTATATAACTATATATATAACTACTCACTGAGTTTATTTAATGCATATTTTTTCCAGTTTTTTTTCAAATAATTGATGAAATCTTTCTTTTTTCCTGTATACTTGCTGAGTTTTAGCAGCCGTGGCCATTTGACTCCCCTTTCTGCTGATAGTTTACAGCAGGTGGTTTGCTGTGCTGATCGCTGGTACTTAGTTCTCTTCTGTTTGAGTACCCAGTTTATATATTTTAAAAACACACATGATTTTCAGGAAGAACCATTTAGAGCTGATTAAAATGTTGACTCCTGATTCTCAGTAGATCATGTCAGAGCAGAGTGCAGCCAACAACAATTAAAAGAAAAATGTGTTCTTAAGAGGTCATATAAAATCTTCTGCTTAAACTCCTCTCTGTACACTGGTTTTCTTCCAGCTGAAAGTGACAGACAAATTAAGTAGGCAGTAAAACTTCTAGTAGTTCAAGAGTTTTAAACATACAAAAACATACTTAGAATTGAAAAAATAGATTTGCATTGTTATCTTGTTTTTTACTTTGCAGTTTTGAGTTCCTCAATAAGATTTTACTTATCAAATAACTTATCACAGCTCACCAAAACATAGAAATATAGAAAAAACACTGAACAATACTTATGCATTTCATACTGCTTTTCCCCACAGCATTTCTTCAAAATTGAGAATTTTATTTTTTCCTCTTGATTAATTCAGTTAATATATAAAAGCATTAAGAAAGCAAAGGAACTTGAAAATAATTCTATATATTTCTTTTGTCTCCAAAGACTCCAATGTATGTTTGCAATTTATTTATTTCTCAAAATAGTACTGGAACCTCTGTTCTCTGTTGACAAACTGGGATACATTTTTTATAGAAAAATGGATATTGACTGGAAAAAATGTAAGACTGAGAGTGTGTGTATAACAAAAGCAAACATCTTTTGAAAAGTACTGATTTTCAGAGAGCACTTGATGTAATTTAGTTTTTGATTTCAACATTATGTCAGATTTTTAGGAATCCTGTTGGTTTTAAAAAAGAGACAGGAAGTGGAAATGCCTCTTGAATTTATTGTGATTCTTATAAGGATTATTCTTCTTGCTTAAAAACTGACGCAAAATTAGATTGAATTTTCAGAGTAGCTTTTTGTCAAGTTTTGGTAGTCTTCTACCATTAGATTATTTACTGTCAGTGTCCTCTGCTCTGTGAATAGTCTTGCATATACTATATATATTTGTCTAATGTATTTCTTCCTATTTTTAGATCAAAAATGAAACCCACAGGCTCATAAATGTGGTGGCTGAGTTTAGCCATGCCAACTTTTTTTCTGCTGAGTTAGAGCAGATCAACACTGCTTCATTCATGTGCATTGTTCTTTAAGAAACTGCTAAACTCTCCAAGGTCACAGAGCAAGAGTGACATCAGCCTTGAGGATGAATGGAATTTCTTGTAGAATAAAGTGCAAATACACAACCTCTGACAGTAAGTGTTCATAACCTTGCTTATGAATCAATGAATGCAACATTACAATTAAAGAATCAAAAATGTATATACGCCTGTGAAAAGGAAAAGCTGAAATAATTTTCCAAATGACACAGAATTATTTTTCAATAATCAAGAAGAAATGTATTAGGCATAAAAACTACCTTTTATACTAAATTTCTTTCATATTACCTTTCATATTTTAAACTGTTTTTATTTTATGCTACTGTTATTTTATACTACCTTTATTTTATATATAGTATGTTTTATTTAAAATTGCAAAATATGGGTCTGGTTCTTCTTTTCTGCCCTTTTTTTCCTTCTAATGAGTGCAATATCTAGAGATATGCAGTACTCTATATCTGTTACTTATTCATCTACTATATTGCAGTTTGTCTTTTATTATGTTTGTACAACCTGATTAAAAATGGGAGCTCAATCCCATACCCAAAAGAGAAAATTCCAAGTAAAAGGAAAAGTAGATTAAGTAGAATCTAAACCTTGCATTTTCCTTTATCAGGTGAGATCATTTTAGCAGAGACTGTAACAATTACTTGGTCCATTATAAGAATAGATGCAAAATTGAATTTCTATCTGAAATAGTGGATACTGAAGAAATTAGTACCTTAACCAGGCTTTGAGAGAAGAAATTGAGAGGTAGATATTAATGATTAAGCACAGATATAAAAATAAGATTAGTAGCTGAAAAATTGTTCCTGTCAGGTTCACCATATATTTTAAGGTGACTGCCACTACTCCTGTGGTCAATAAGATAAAAAAGGGAGGATAAATCTAAACCAAAGTAGCAGATGGTCCATGATCAGATTCATTACAGAAACCTGTGCAGACTTATTTCCTTGCCATTACCTTGTCAGAATTCTGACAGGAATTCAACAAAATTTTCAGCACTTAAATGAATCAATGACTGCAATGATACAAAATTGGGCATAAAATGTAAATTTGAAAATACACTGGTGAAAAATGACAAACATTATGGAACTAATTTATTATCCTCAGTAATAAAGTGGAATGTTGATACAATTAATAAGGTATAAAAGAGGTCTAGCTCAAAGTACAGGAAGTCATGATGAATTAAAGGGCAATAAGAAATTGCTGGGCAACTGTAGGTCACCAATTGCCGTTCCTAATAACAAATCTAATATGAAATGTGAAAAGAATGACGTTTTTAACACCGTTAGCTCCTAGTGATATTAGTCAGTGTAGAGCCAATTATTAAGTCTCATTTGAAAATACAAGCAGCCTGTCATCTTCAGAGCAAGTTTGCAGTATTTTATCACCCATTCCAAGTTGAAGTTGGTCTTCATGTTATTTCAATGTGTGAAAAGACTTAATTCTTGAAGAACAGAAACTGACAAATTGTTCCTTTATAAATTTTTGGGTTTTTTCCAGTAGCAAGGATAATTTGATCTGTAGTCTGTCACCATAAAAATATTAAACTAGTAAGTAAATACGTAGTGTAATGAATACAGAGCAAGGAAAATGTACTTCATAAACTTCTCTCAAAGTTTAACACCACATAACCACTTTTATGCATGGGATTAGAGTGTTTCAGGAGAGATGAAGTCATACACTCACTCAATAGTGACCAAAAAAAATGTATGATCTTGTGCAGCAGATATATAGAGTATAAGACATTCTCACCAGATGAAATCATCTTTCCTACTTTGAACTGCATGCAGTAGTCCCTTAGGTCTGTATTCCCACAGAGGTCTAAATATCCCCTTTCTGTGGAGCCAAATAGTTTTGAGGAAGCAAATTTGAGAAATTCTCTCATATATTAAGTGACTGGGTTGGTGGAATCCAAATTAGCCACACAGCACTTTATTCATATATTGGTTGTGAATTTCAACACACCACCTTTTTTTTTTTTTTCTTTTCCCTTAAACATCCTCATAGATTGATCAGTAGTCATAGAATTTATATCTATCATTTCTGATTGGCTTAGCCTTGGCTGGCAGCAGGTCCATCCTGGAGCCTCCTGTCTTTGGCTCTGCCAGACATGGTGAAAGTTTCTGGCAGCTTCTCAGAGAAACCACCCTTGTGGCCCCCTGGCTACCAAAACCTGTCCACAGAAACCCAACACACTATTAAAGAAGGGTAATAAGTATTAAAAAATAAAAATTAATAACAGTTGTAACAGAAAATTGTTAATGTTCAGTATTGATAGGACAATTTTCATTTATGACTGAGATAATCACAAAATATTCAAAAAGCAGATCAGAAAAGACAACTCTGCCACTTATGAAGACACATTAAGTGGGAGATTGAGGTTTATATAAATGCTTTTTAGAATAAAATACAGTTCTGTTAGTCATTAGTCTTACATAAAAGCATAGAAGCAGGAAAGCACTCCACAAAAAAGGAGAAAAGAACCTAAAGCTTCACAAAGCTATTAACCTTTTTACCTTCCTTTGTAATCTTGAATTCAACCTCCAGTTGTCAGAATACTTCCCTTTAGGGTATATCTATAGAGAGATGCTTAGGGAAATTAATTCAAATCAATTATTGAATTTGGTTTATACAGGACTAGTTAAAGACTATTAGCTCCCTATTCAAAAGACATTCAAAATCAGGACTGAAGTTAAATTAAAGAGCTTCAAACTCACCTGGAATTAAGAATACTTTCCATGGGAAGAAGAGTCACAGTAAATGTTTCATGTAATATAATTAATCAATTTTGTTTAATTTGCAGGGATTTTCTTCATTGTCTTTTAAGTCAGTGAGGACTGATCTGCATGGATGATTTATTAGAATATTTTATGAAATGCAGAGTACTTACTTCTATTTAAAAAGGGGGTTCATAATTAAAAGCAACACTTCAAAACATTTATTAGAATGATTAGGAAAAATAATAACAGTGTAGGAATCTCTCCACATAGAAAGAATTAAATTATATGACCAAGGGAAGGAAATACTGATTAAATGTGTAAAAGGTAAATACCAGATTTGATGAAATAGAAAGAAAACTCTAAGAAATGGTAGTTTATTCTTCTACTTTTCTTTCTTTTTGTTTGTTTTTGCTCTCCTGAATCTGTATCCCTGCCTTTTAGCACATAAATTACACTTCCACATTTTATGTGGAGGAGAAAATGCCACCAATCTCCAAAAAAATCAAGTGTATTTCAAACCTTCAAAATAATAGGGAGTATTTTCAGGAAATGTCTTTCTTCTGAGAGATTAAATTGATATTAGACATGCATAAGATTTAAACTGACATTTGGTTTGCATAAGTAATTTCTGCTCATCAACTTCATCAGTATGAAATTGTTTACCTGTTGATAAAGATGAAACCACATTATTTCCAGAACTATTTCTAATAATATAATGTAAATATAACACTGAAATCTGCAGTATTTATTTTTATATATAAAGTGAAACTGTAGCCTTCATTATCTTGCATTGAAATATACCAGCAACTTAGTAATGAACTTCTATTAATTATTAGTTTACGTGGTGTAATTTTATTACGAAGTTTATTCTGAAACAAATGAAAATATTATTCAGATACACTGAATTTTAATTCTATATTTAAAATAACTGTAATTAACATTAATGTCCTCTTTATTTATTTTGGTTTTACATTAGGATCTATTCTTGCACAAATTATGATAAAAAAATTAAAATAGGTTCTATCCCTCAAAATAAGCTACTGTCATAGATTGAAAATAACCACTTTTTGCATCTTTATTAGGCAAGGAAGTTATTTCAAGGCTTCATATCATAACTATTAAAACAAGTAGGAAAATAACTGCCTATATATTACCCAAATGACCGAAAGATTATAGAAAATTACAATTTCCCTCTTCTGAAATAAACCCATTTTTACTTCAGTAGATGCAGTTTGGAAATTATTTTTGTTTAAAAAATCACATTATTGCCCGGTGTTTTCCATCAGTGTTGGAAAACCCAGTAACATATTAGAACAGCTTTTCAGAACATAGTCTAGATTGCAATAAATAATACTAGCTCTTTTAATGCTTATAGCACATTCAAGAGAACTTGCTAAACCTCCTTCTATTAAAAAACTTATTAGCTTTTGTATAGGCCAGAATGATGGAATTTTCACAGAATTATATGTTATCCTGAGTTGGAAGGGACCCACAAGGATCATTGAGTACAACTCCTGGCCCTGAACAGGTCACACCATGTCCCTGAGAGCCTTGTCCAAACACTTCCTGAGCTCTGTCAGGCTTGGTGCTGTGACCACTTCCCTGGGGAGCCTGTTCCAGTGCCCAACCACCCTCTGGTTAAGAACCTTTACTAATATCCAACCTAAACCTCCCCTGACACAGCTTCCTGCCATTCACTATGATAGAATATCTTTTTCTTTTCTGTGAATAATAAAGAAATTTTTGTCAGAAGGGTGGTAGTGTTGAGGGATTGATATTGATTTTCCACACTACTTTTGAACAGCCATACTCACTGAACTCTTTAATTCACACAAATAAATTTATCCCTAAAGAAGTTTTGCCAACATTGATCTGTAATTCTCCAGAGTTTCTTAATTAATCGATTAGAATTTAGGGTGCCTGTGTTTTGTTGAGATAATTCTGTTTCTTGGCATTGTGCAAAAATATCTTGGTTTTTCTTTGTTTTGCTTGTGCATTTATATATTTTTAAGTAAAGCTGAATATTTTCAGGCAGAAATAAGAACTATTCTCCAGAATAATAGCTATCTTATTCCCACTGTTTTTCTAGTCCTAAAAAGATTTGACATGAAAGGCCTGTTATTTCATTTAGTCTATTTCTGACTTCATGTTTGTTCCCTAAGTTATATCTACTAGCTATTTTTCTATTTTTTCCCGATGACAAAAAACCTTTCCACATATACATGTATAAAATTACATATATAAAAATTTAGGTTTTGTTTCCTATATTATTAAACATGACACTATATGACTATTCCACACCTTCAAATTATATCATAACAACAATGCTAATCACTTTGAAATAAGGAATAAGGCAAGATTAAATTGTCCATTAAATGTGATTTTTCTACCAGCGAGGGGTGGAGCATAGGAAAGTCTTACAGGATGTTACTAATAACATCCAGTTATTCAGGATTTTTGACTTCACTTTTAGTATTGTCAGTGATGTGAAGAAGTTTTCCATGTTCAGAAGGATAAATACATTACATAAGTTAATAATTTGCTGAGACAAAAAGCAAGACCAAGTTGTCTTTCAAATAGCCTCTCAATCTGATTTTTTTCCAACTCCCACATGTATTTAGGAAAGTTCATCCTGTTGCAACCAATAAATTCATATCCGTGCATCTAGGCATTTGTTTAAAAGGAGTCACTTTTCAGCTGTTTGTGGAAAAATTTGAGTGTTGTGTCTGACAGCTACATAACAAGCCATTTACAGGGATACACCTTATTATTTTCCACTATTCCTTGTGCAGGTGCTTATCATCTTAGTTCACTGCTTCAGATAATCATGAAGTAAAGTAATGACAATTATAAAATACAACAAAGTACTACATTTTTTCATTACTCTATGAATATAATTATTTTGCCAGCTGTATATTCAGAATGAAAATTTTCATAAATTTCCCAAGTGTCATCAGATACTGTACCTTACCATCCATTTGGTAGAAAATAGCTAAATAAAGAAAATATCCTATTTCACGTATTTTAATATAATTAATGACAGGAATATCTGGGTTATTCAATAAATAATTGATGCATTCAAAGAAGGAAATGACGTTGGAAGGATTTGATTCTGATTTCACGAAATGGGACAGAGAACTTTTTTCAAACAAAAGCTCTTCTCCCTGCTGTAAAGTCTTCTGCACTTGTAATATGTCAGACAAGTATGGGGAAAAATAAAAATAAATCCAAACCCATTCCAGAACAATTCAAGTTTCCTATCAGATAGACTTTCACAATGATAAATGTCTTCAGGCTATCATGAAACAAAACAATTTAGTAGTCTCCCATATTGGTTAGATTTTACATATTTCTCATTTTACTAAGCTGAAGTTGCTTCTGGTTTCTATCTGTTTTTAAAACATGGGCTTTGACTTTATTCAAAAGTTTGATTTTTGAAAGCATAGTTAACACTCAGTTAAATACTAGTTGCATCCAGTTGGCCTGATTATGAATGGTTCCTGGAAGTTTTGCTATCTTCTCTCGTGTAGGTTTAATTTTTTCTCATATTATGAAATGCCTAGAGCAAAATCATTTTAGAAAATGAAACAAATATCCATAGGTTCAGCAATCTGAAGAGCCCAAATCCTTATGGTATCCCTAGGGTCAAACACTTTTTAAGATGTTGGCAAAGAATTCTGGTAGGAAGAGCATCCTGGGTGGCCTTAACAAGGAGACAGCCCACAGGTGACAATTTCCCTCTATTTCACACTCATGGTGCTGAGGCTGAAGTCCTGTGTGCGGTTCTGGGCTCTTTGATAGGCTAAGGACCAGACTGGCCTGGAGACCATTGAGTAGTAGAGGTTGGAGACCTGGTTGGAGGAGAACATAATTGCTGTCTTCAACTCCCTGTTTTTAGGTTGTAGGAATGGACCATTCTCAGAGGTGCAGGGTGAAGAAGTGATTACAAGATACAACAAAGAAAATTTCCATGACACTGAAGGAGATGAGTTTTTCTCAGAAGAGTCGTTCTGTGTAGAGTCAGAGGCCCAAGGAGGTTGTAGGAATTCCATCCATGAAGATATATATAAATTGACTGCAAATGTCCTGGACAACATGCTCAGACTTCACATGTCTTTGAGCAAGAGCATGAATTAAATGACCTGCAGAGCTGGCTTCCAGACTAAAACCTTCAATAGGTTTATGAATGCAAGAATGGCATGTAGGTTTTACAGAAGTTGTTGTATAGATTAGTTACTGGAGAAACACCCAGCATTAGAAACATATACTGCTTAAACACTCCACAGTTTTGTTTGTAGAACTCAGGGCATTTTATTCACAGACCTCATTCTTGCAGTTCGAAGCCACAAGCTTCAATTCTGAATCCTTGTTTCCTGAGTGTTGGGGAGAAACTGTTCTGCTTATACCACCAAAAATGATGCATGTTATATTGAACCAGAGTTATGTGCTTTCAGTTAAATTTTATTAATTCAGTGAATACCAATGCTATTTCAACAACACAAATCCTGGATCATTATTAGAATTTCTCAATGATGGCTCATTTCTTTCTTAACACAATACTTATTTCTCTGTCCTGATCAATACTTTTCAAAACCAAAATTAAATTTTTAGAGATTAGGGTATAAATGTCTCTAAAGTCCTTTTTCTTTCTATAATGTTTTAATTAAATGGGAAAAATTGCAATATATATATATATAAAATCCCTCTCTAAAAGACAGATGCAGGAAAAATATCTGAAAAAAATCCACCGCAAAATCACATTTTCATAGCTTTACAATAAAACAGTGTAGATTGTCATTTGTCTTTATCTGACTGCAGTACAGAGTCCTTTGTTTCACTCTGTCATTTATTTATTATTTTAATACACAAGTGTCTTTTTATTAATATTGTTGTTATTTCACAGTGCATTTTTAAAGCTTTGGGAAGGTACGCTACCTTGTAGATTGTCCTAGCTTTTCTCACAATTTCCAATAAGGACTAAGACTAAATGTATTATTTTTGGCAAATATTATGTGCTCTTTTGTTATTTCATTTGCTTACGAAGAATCATGACAACAAATGGTGCTACAAAATTAATTATGGGAATATAAAGTGTCATAGAGAAAAGTTGACACGAGTGTTATTTTCATTCCAAATGGTCTTGATTTACAAGCCTCCTTCATCATTTCCCTTCTAATCATTAGTAATAGGTTACATTTTACATATAGTTGACATATAAAGGATTTCACCAACTTTATATTGTACAGAGACAACTGTTGCACTGCTTTGCCAGGATCTTGAGGTTTGGTAACGTAATGTAACAAAAAAAAAAAAAAAAAAAAAAAAGGGGAAAATTAAAATGAGAAGGAAGAAGTAGTATGCAATACATCTGTCTTAAAAATTTAAATGATATTTCAGCTTATTTCAAATAATGACAAGGTGCACAGTAGAAGTTAATGGCTGGGGAAAGTCAGCAAGCAACTGGGTAGGAGCAGCATTCCAACTGAGGTAAACTTACCACTTCTGACAATTATGATAGTGTAATAGAAGATAATTTGAAAATAAGACGGGAATAAAGTTCATTGTGCTCTTGGCAAATGGAAAGTTCTTTAGGCCAAAGCCCATCAGGTCACTTGAAGTCATTTGAAAACTAAGTATACTGGAAATACTGTTGTGAAAATAGCTGTTTTACAGAGATTCTGTAATTTTTCTATGAATATTTCTAGTGCTTGAAAACATAGATTTTGTCATGTACTCTATCTTCAAAACCAGTCTGCTTTAATAGAATCAGACAGCTATGAATTATTTAGATGATGATTTGACCCTCTTCTTCACTTTATAACTTTCTTGAACATGTTTTGCATTTAAAAATCATTCTCTTATGGCTGTCAACATTTGAGTCTTGATCCTACATGACCTACTTGTATACTTATTATCACTACTGAGAGTAGTCCAAGGAGTAATCTTGTTTAAGTATTCAGCATTGTACAATAAAATGTTGTGAACAAATCTTATGACCTGATTCCAAGTATGTGGAAATAAGAGTTCTCAAAGGAGGATGACAAAAAACAATAATTTGGGAAATATTGGAAACCCTTATCTTCAGAGGTTTGTGTTGCTGGGTCCTGGGAGGGAACACTGGATCATGGACTCTTAGTCCTCTACTGTAACAGAAAATCAGAATGATAGAGAAGAAATCAAAAATACAGAAAGAAATCATTTTAAAAATGGATCAACCCCATTTTAAAACTAGTTGTGCTTTTTCTAAATCTTCCCTTCATAGGGCTGTTCTGGGAATTTGCCAGTCTTCATGTAGCTAGAAAGCTTGTTCTGTTTTCTATCTTCAGAGCATGCAAGGCTGATTGCACACATTTTTTTCTTGCCCTAATTCTCCTATTAGGTTAAGGAGTTCATCTCAGTCCCTAGAGCATGCACTCCAACAGGAAAGGTATTTTGCTATAACTTGCTATTTTTGATCTTGTCAGCTTTATTGTGCCTATGGCTGGAAATCTAAGTGTGAAAAAACTGTCAAAATCAAATTCAATATTAGTGACTACAACAGCATTGAAACACACCAGTCTCTCAGCTGTTGCTGATCTGTGCTTGCACATTATAAAGGTATTTTATTTTCCTTTTATTTTCTATGACTTTTTTATCACTTCTCTTTTTTCTTCCAAGCAGGTAGGCCAGACTCTGGGATGAGGCACAAACAGTTGACACTAACTGACCAGAAGAACCACAGAATCACAGGATATTCTGAGTTGGAAGAAACCCACAAGGATCAGCAAGTCCAGATCGTAAGTGAATGGCCCTTATGGGGATCAAACCCTCAAGCCTGGTGTTATTGGCACCATGCTCTACTATCTTACATAATGTGATGTCATGCTCAGGAAGAAAAAAAATGGAGAACTGCAAAATCATTCACCTGGAGAGGAAGAGCTCCAGGTACCAGTGCATGTCTGAAAAGCAGTTTTTCAGAAAAGGATCTGGGAATCCTTGTGGACACCCAGTTGAACATGAGCTAGCAATGGGCCCTTGTGGCAAAGAAGGTAAGTCATGTCCAAAGCTATATTGGACAAAGAATTGCCATCAGGTTGAAGGAGGTGATCCCGCTCCTGTCTTCAGCACTGGTGAAGCCACACCTGGAGTGCTGAGTCTAGTTTGGGCTCCTTCCTACAAGAGAGACATGGAAGTATCAGGGACAGTCCAGCAAAAGGCCACCAGGATCATGAAATGACTGAAGCATCTCTCCAATGAGGAAGTCTTACAGAGGTGGGACATGAAAGGTCTCAGGGGGTATCTCATAAATACTTGGAGCAAAAGAGCATAGTGTGTAGAACCAGGACATTTTCAGTGGTGCTCAGCCACAGGAAAAGAGGCAATGGGAACACACTGAAACTTGAAAGATTCTCTTGTGAGGTTGATTGAACACAGGCAAAGGGTTGCCCAGGGATGCTGTGAAATCCTCATCCTTGGTATGTCAAAAGCCATCTGGACATGGTCCTTGATAACTGACTCCAGGTGGCCCTGACTGAAAAGAGAGGTTGGACCAGATGATCTCCAGACTCCCCATCCAACGTCAACTACTCCGATTATGTGAAAATTCACTAAGCACATGAAAATGTAAGTATAAGAAAGAAATTATAAAATCCAGAAAGTTCAGTAATAGAACAACGCATAAGTAACAATATAAAGGCTGAGGACAAAATTACATCACTCTTCGAAGAATGGGTTCCGCCTTTATGCCATCATGCCCAATAAATACTTTTTAATAGTACCCTGATGTAGGTTCACTGGTATGATATATATGATAGTTTGCAAATACCAAATTTAGAAACTTGAATATAAACAAAAATCAGTGTGATTTTTGCTTTGTTACATATAGGTGGTTTTGAAAATCTCACATTTCTCTTAATGATCAGTGCTCATAGAGCTGATCAAAACAAACCCTCCTTAAATTTCTTCAAGACTCTCCCTTCCCCTCATTCTGTACAAATTCACAGATCTTTCATCTTGTAACTTGTTTTTTTCCTATAATTTCCTTTAGTCTTCATTTTTTCATATCATCTCAGTATAGGTAGCCCTCCTTTCCTTTTTTTCACTTTTTTTTTTATTTCTGAGATTAAACACACAATATCTATTTGTTAGGAAACACTTTCACTGTTAAATCCTTTGTAAAAGTCACTTTAGTTACAATATACAAAACAATATAAATATTAGGTTTAAAACTCCCCACTGCATTTCTTCTCTAAACTTCTTAGTGTGTCCTCCAGACATTTATTTTTGTCTCTAAGAATTTCTTTGGGCTACAGATTGCCATTCATTCTGAGCAGCTATTAATGCTTTACAGTTAAGGAGTAATATTGGTCTGAGGTTTGGTTTCCATTTTCATGCAAGACACACCATCTAGACAAGAGAATATATGTATTAGTATGAGGACAGGGATTAGAGTTCTCATTTGCGATTGGCTAATGGCACTGTAGAGTGATTTGTAAACCTGATTATACCTAGTGATTGATAATGCTTCATTTATTTCAAACAGCACAGTGCCAAGACTAAAAGGAATCAGCCAACAAAAACATCACTTCATCATTCAGATAACTCACATCCACTTTTTTTTCCACTTTCAGCTGTATTAAAATATTTTAAAAATAAAGTTCTTTAACAAAGAACATCATGGTTCTGATTCAAGGCTCTTCTCAGCTGAAAATTATTCATACCCAATAGAAATGACATTTTAGTTTTAGACTGCCAAAGTGAACTTTATTAGTATGTCATTAATCATTGTCTTGGAGGTGACACCTGGGGAAAATGATTTAGTGGAGATTAGAGCACTCAAATGTAACACTGAAAATATCACATTTATTTCCAGCATCAATCAGTCAATGAAACACATATTAACAAAAAATGACATTTATGTACATTTAAATCTGTTCATAACAAAGTGCACTAAAGGAACATTTTATGTTTTTTTCACATTTAACATTGAGTTTATCATTTATATAAAAAATACTATTATCAATGTAATCAATTTAAAATGTGAAATAAAACATATTTGAAAGAAGATTGAAATTGAAAAGTTGTGTTTGTTGGAAAAACAAGCATTTAAAAAAAATCTTCCTCTCCATATAGTCTACAGATATTGTTACATAGCTAATATTTAACTGCAAAAGTCTGAAATTCTGTTGACTTTTTTAGACTGCAGATTTTTACTACTACTACCAGTACTGATAGTACTACTAGTACTACTACTACCCAACCAAACGAAGAACAATTTTTTTTTGAGAAAAAAAAGCCCAAACAAATTTAGAACACCACCCATGAATCAAAGTAACAGCATATTAATTCTTATCTCTCAAAGAGAAATAACTTATGATTAGTTCATTTAAGTCATGTGACTTGTACTAAACAATAAAATTACTCTCTTTTCTCCTCTCTCTGTTTAACACTTGTCTGTATATCACCCTTACCAGGCTCTGGGTGCCATAATCTTATGGCTTGTAACTTCCTTCCCTTTATTTTCTCTGGGAAGGCATTGTTAAAACTGAAGATAGCAGAAAATCACTCTTTTCCAAAGGAAGTGTTAATATATTATTTTTAGTACAGGATAAAAAAGTCAGCCATTATATTCTTTACGTTTTTAAGCATGAAATACTGTCCTGATGCAAAAATAAAAAGGAAACCTGTTACTAAGAAAAAACACATTGTCACCACAAATTAAGACCAAGCATATATGATATTCACATTCACAGATTTACAAAACACCACCACACCTCTGTAAATATTCAATACTTTTATTTTGAATATTACTTTATTATATTAATGAAAGTTGTTGTTATCTGATTCTTAGTGGAAAACTTAAAAAAAAATTCAGTATGTTGTGCTCTCTGCTGAAAATGGATTACCTTCTCTATTCTCCCCTCTCACACTAAGGTAGTTGGTAGAAGCATAAATTCTTGGCAATGTCAGAGAAGCATGTCTATAAATAACTGTATATAATAAATATTACAGAGGTGCACACTATTCCACAGTTACTATGACACAAACCTGATTTAAAGGTTGTGTGTTTTATGGATGTATGCAATTCATTTAAGGATATTGAAAGTACACTTACAAATAGAGAATTTTAAACATAATGCTCTTTCTGAGAGAACTGGAATGTTCATTTTCAAAATGAGTGGCTACTATGGAATGTATAAAATAAATATGATTCAGACCTCTTAGCTTGCAGGGGCAGTTGAAGAAAGTGAGAATGAATTGGTATCTATGACATCAATTTAGAAGGTACAGCCAAAAAATAATAGTACCCATCTAGTTACTCTAGTCAATAAAAATGAGCTCCCTGGCACTCCCTGGAGTCCAGATATATTTGCTTTGCTACACTTGACAGTAAGAACTGTCACCACACATCAGCAAATCCACAAAAGGAACAGTTTGAATAACTAAAGCTACAAATCAAAAATTTATTTGAGGAATAAATATTTTTTCTTCCTAAAGATAGATCCTTATTATCCACACAACTGCTTTTCCTCATACTGGCAGCAGTGGTAGTATAGGAAATAAACATTTGTGCCTCAATGAGGGCTCTGGGAATATGAAATGTCTAGATGAAAGACAATGAGAGGAAGTACTGGCAACTATAAAGAAAAAGAGTTATTTCAGAACTAAGTCATCGAGAGTAGAAGCTCAACCTGAAGTCTGATCTCTCTCTAATACTTCCTAAATATAACTTTCATTCCTGGCTTTGGAACCACGTTTCCCATGCAAAGGCACCTCCCCACTGACAATGGTGTTTCAGGATCAGATGAGGGCAGGATACTCTACAGGGAACAGCAGCAGAGCTCAATTTCTTGCTTGTCTTTACAGCCAGACATAGGCTTCCCTTACTGCTGAACTATTAAGTCTTTCACTGCTATAGAAAAGGCACAACTGCTTCTGAAGTAATGCCCTTTCATTTATATGGCATTGGAGTCTTTCCACCAGCTCCAAAGAGCTCATCTTGAATAACCATTTGGCTAAATGAGAATTTTTAAAGCAGATTTCTCTTAAATAAAAGTGCTTTATGAACATACAGTACTGGTCAGGATGAGATAAACTTTTGAGAAAGCACAGCGAACATTATATTTCTCTGAAGTATTAAAAGAATGACATATGAAAAGTGATTAAGTGATTTCTCTGAAATAATGGAAAGTGTAACAACAAGCCTCTTTGGGCCTACTGCTGGAGTGTTTACAGTGGTGCAAAATGATTATAGAATCAACATAAACAGAACAAAACAAACAAAACCACAAACAACTGCATTTAAGCCAACACAAGAATACACTTGTGCAGAAAAGAGCATGTGCTACTAGAGCTGGAATCAACCCCTTAATCAAATGAAAATAATCAAGGGTATCTTAAGGTACTCTAAGTATTAATATTTAACAGAACCTATTTTGCTTGAAATAAAGGTCAGGAATTCACTTAGAGTACCATTATTGCAAATGTGAAATCTAGTATGGATGGAGTCAAACTGTAGCTGGTTGCTATAGGTTGCTACAGCAACCTGTAAAGGTTGAAAATGAGATTCAATGAAGTCAAAAGTCAGGAAGCTGACGTTAGAGCATCTTCTTTGTTCATTTTGTATTATTCTACTAGACTAGGTAGAATATTTGAAACATTCCTGATCTTTCAAGCATGGTCAAACTAGATCAAACTTTATCTGTCTGTGTGCAATTTGGCTACGGGACTATTAAGGGTTTAATACATCAAAATGTATTTTGTTATAGTGCAAGCTGAGGTAACTTGCTTTCTAAGTATTTATTAATATATTAGTGAAGCAATAATAAAAAGGTTGTATGGACTGTAACTTCAAAATTAGCTTTTGAGGGAATATTGGAGTTGAATCCTGATATGCAAGAGTATTTTGCCTTCTGTGAAGTTCTTATATTTAAAAAATTGCAACAGGGTGATAACAATATCCTTTGGGTCATTAAACAAAGGTCTTTTTCCACTTTCCTAAAAATCCTGAGAAAATATAAAGTAGTCTATTACTGCTTTACATTTTTCTCTGACCACTCTTCAAATCATATTAATGCCTTTTGCGCTACTCTTCTCAAAAGAAAAATGCCCTGAATTTTTTTTACTGGGAGCCTCACCTCAGTGACTTTCATCTTTACAGTTTCACAGCTGAAAACATTTGTTTTGAAAAACAGCATGAAAAACAGCAATCCAGCAAAATATTGATTTATTATTGACTTCCTACTTATTCCTTAGCTTGTTTAATTTCGTAGCAAAAGCTACCTTTGAGTGGTCTCCTTATGGTTGATAACAGAGCATGCCTTGCTGGTCCAAAATCTCTCTATTTGTATGACTGGAAACATACACAGCAGAAAATGACAGTGTTGCAGGTTTAGAGGTTTGGGGAATTGAAAATTAGGTAGAAATATTAATTGTAGCAGTCTTTTTGGCTAAACGCTAGCACATCTACTAAAATCACTTGATTTTGTTGTGAGGTAAGGATTAATAGTAGGCAAGGCAGGTTTACACTTTAAAGAATATAAAAAGAAATTTATTAACAGACTTAAAACAAGTAATAACAGTGATAATTAGGAATCAGAATAAGACCTCTTTAGAACACTTCCCCT